>VUYV01000080.1:2973051-3279727 GCA_008711295.1 Anarhynchus alexandrinus
AAAATTGGACCGAGTATTGACCCCTGGGGGACACCGCTGGTTACAGGCCTCCAACTAGACTCTGTGCCGCTGATCACAACCCTCTGAGTTCTGTCACACAGCCAGCTCTCAATCCACCTTGCTGTCACCTCATCCAACCCACACTTCCTCAGCTTCCTAATGAGGATGTTATGGGAGACAGTGTCAAAAGCCTTGCTGAAGTCAAGGTAGATGACATCTACTGCTCTCCCCTCATCCAGCCAACCAGTTATAACATCATAGAAGGCTATCAGATTGGTCAAGCATGATTTACCCTTGGTAAATCCATGTTGACCACTTCCAATAACTTCCTTAGCATCTTGTCACTGAGTATTGTTCTCTAGCTTTGCCAAAGTATAAGGAGTGTTAGTGCTAATAATTTGGGAATTTTGCACATAGCTCAGGATCCTGGTCTGAAGATAAAAATGCACGTGGAATCCCTTTCTTCAAGAGTACAAGAACAAAGCTGCCTCAACCAGGCATTTCTTCTCTCATCTCTTTAATTGTCCTATCGACTCATGTTTCTCTTGGTTCTCATTAATCAGTGTTTACTCATTATCTTGCAGGTTTTAACAGGAGAACTTCTTTATGTCACAGTTAGCTGTAATCATACTTCAATAAAAACTAATGCATAAGGAATAGATTTTAATAAGGAAAATTAAATTCTTAAAAACTTTTTTTTTTCCTGAGAAGGAAGGGTAAATAAATATATATAAAAAACATCTTTGTTTCATAGTACTATACAAATTGCCAATAGTTTCTAAATGAGAAGCAGCTTACCTGTCCTTTTTTCTGTTTTGTAGAGAAATGATGAAGAGGCTGTTGTGGATAGAGGTGGAACTCGCTCCATTCTCAAAACACATTTTGAAAAGGAAGATCTAGAAGGTGAGAGATTATTTTTCTGTGCATTACATTGTCTCTTTCTTCTGGAAGTACTGAAATGCAATTCCAATGTGTAAACTTACCGATTTGATCAGGGATGCAAAAGTGAACGAGACAATAGAATCTCATAATTTATTTTAAAAAGAGAAATACTAGTCATTTCTCCCAATGGTGCTCAGTTACAGATGATGGTGGAAGGAGTTTGCTAGTTTTCAGTGATCTGTAATCAAGTCCTGTAAACATGCATGTATAACTTTAGATAAGTCTTTCTACCTTTAAGTTTCCAAATATGTAAATGCAAGCAGGAGTGATGATATAGTACTTATAATAGCTTCTACACTTGCTTTACAATCCTCATGTAGTTGCCTAGCCACATCTTCAGCTGAACAAAATCACTTTGGAGTGTCACAGATTGGACAGATATTTGATAATATAGACTGCTGAAACCACCTAACATCACAGTGTAGAAGAAAGTGAGAAGTTGTGAGAACTCTCTTATCATATTGGCCTGCTAATTCAGATAGCCTCTGAAAGAATTACATTTCAGTTTGTTTAGTGGATCTCAAACTTATTCGGGTTACTACTGTACTTACACTTTTGTATTGAGATGTGTGACACCCTACCCCCCACCACCCCAAGTCGTAATTATTGGATGAAACTGAATTTCTGTTGCACATATGATATCCTGTCCCTGAGACTGGAACTTGCTGATTTTAATTGTTAGCTTATTGTGGTGCAACGTGGAAGGTTCTTGTCTTTGACACACAGAGCCATAGGAACTAGCCAAAACGAAATACTAAGATCTGGGGTGTATTTCAACATCCTACACCTGAAAAGTTACCTGCCTCAGGTCTAAAGAGAGGTATCTCCATCTATGCATGAACCTGAACTTTCTGAACACCTTCACTTGATTACTTTTATTTTTTTTTCCTTTTCTCTGTGGCTGTATGAATTTTTCTCTGCTGTGTGATGGCTATATTGATGATTTCATATGAATGTCAACATGATGCACAGTGACTCCCTGTTACTGCTTCCTTCAGCAATGCCTCAAAAAGCAGACATGGCCGCATTTTGAAGGGGGCCTCGCTGTGTTAGTATGACGTAGTCTCTCACAGAAGGATGTAAAATGTCATGCAGCGTAGCATGTATGAGGTAGGTAGCTCTCTGCTCAGTCTGGGGCAAGTCTGAGCACATGCAAGGGTAGATGTCAGGTAAGATGCTTCCAGGGTGGCATTTAGGGTTTTGGTGTCTTCAGGGGTAAGTGGCTGCCAGTGGATCAGGCTGGGAATGACAATTTTGGATTTAGGCACAAAACCCCCTTTTTTGACTCTCACACTTAGTGTTCTGTAGTCTTCAGTCCCTTGATCACATTCTTGGACAAAGTGAAACTATGGTATCTGGTGTCCTCAGAGAAACACCTGATAGAAGAATGGGGGCTCCCTGCCTTCCCTTCTCCATAATACTGACTCACAATTTTTTTTTGTGGGGTGCTCCTACCCAAAAAAATGTCCTTTTGCTGAGTCATTTTACTGATGATGGTAAGGTGGCATTTTAAAAATGGACAACTTTTTGGAGAATCACATCTTTAAGCTCAGTCCCGTGGGTAGACGCAAGTGTTAAGGCAATCAGAATTACTATGATGTTCCATATGTGACTACATGGAACCTAAAAGCTGGTGAACGGTCTAGAGCACAAGTCTTATGAGGAACAGCTGAGGGAACTGTGGTTGTTTAGCTTGGAAAAAAGGAGGCTAAGGGGAGACCTCATTGTTCTCTACAACTACCTGAAAGGAGGTTGTAGCGAGGTGGGGGTCAGTCTCTTTTCCCAAGTAACAGGCTATAGGACAAGAGGAAATGGCCTCAAGTTGAGCCACAGGAGGTTTGATTGGACGTGTAGATTTGGTGCTTAGGGACATGGTTTAGTGGTGGACTTGGCAGTGCTAGGTTAATGGTTGGACTTGATGATCTTAAAAGTCTCTTCCAACCATAATGATTCTATGATTCTAAAGCCTCGTCTCAAAATTTGAACAAGTATGTAATTTAAAAACTGTATTTAATTACTATTTTCCCCACCATCCTATATGTGTAGAATTGCTGCTGTGAAATATCAGGGAAAATACTCTTTCCAAAATCTGCTCCTATGATGTTATCAATAGAAATCGGAACATGACAGTGACACAGCCCCCCCAATCTTTCCATCAATTTAAATTGTTTAGAACACTGAAAAATTCTGTAGTTAGCCAATGAGTCTCCTTTTCTTTAAAATAAAATCACAGTGCTTCATAATGTTCTAACAATACAGTTATCCAATGTAGAATCCTTTATAATGAAGTTATCTTTCTCAAATAAATTTCATGTCCACTCTACGATCAGATCAGTATGTCTTTAAATATATAATCACTGCATCCAGAAATACCAAGTGACGTAAAAAGATGTGAAGAAATTGTAAATTTTAATATCCAGTTGCTGTTAATAGCATGTCCATTTGTTTCACAGCACATCTAGGCACTTTTCCATCTGGAAACAGTGGATGTGACTCATAAATGTCACTGTCTTATTCTTATCCAATGTACATTGTGTTGGGTTTTGTTGAAAACTTACCTTTTTCCTAATGACATAACAACTATAAAATATGAAATTATATAATCAGGTTCTAATTGCATAGCTTAGTAAAAATCATATAATTAGATAATTAATATGTATTATGTAATTAGCTCTTTGACAGACATTTAATTGGGTTTATGTTTTAAAAATCTAAATAGCTAGTTACTGAATATTCTAGCAAAGACTAGTTTTGACAGGTTTTAAGTTTCAATAGCATCATATCAGCAACATTTCAAAAACTGCAATTCACAGGAGGAACTAAAGATTGTTTAAATCTGAAAATCAGTATTCAATTTCTTCTTAGAATCATAGAATGGTTTAGGTTGGAAGGGACCTTAAGCTAGTTCCAACCCCCCTGCCATAGGCAGGGACACCTCCCACTAGACCAGGTTGCTCAAAGCCCCATCCAGCCTGGCCTTAAACACCTCCAGGGTGGAGCTTCCAGAACTTCTCTGGGCAACCTGTTTCAGTGCCTTACCACCCTTGCAGTAAAAAACTTCTTCCTGATATCTAATCTAAATATCCCCTCTTCCTATCACTACATGGCCTTGTAAGAAGTCCCCATCTTTCCTCTATGCCCCCTTTAGGTACTGGAAGGCCCCTATAAGGTCTCCCTGGAGCCTTCTCTTCTCCAGGCTGAACAACCCCAACTCTCTCAGCCTGTCTTCATAGGAGAGGTGCTCCAGCCCTCTGATCATCTTTGTGGCCCTCCTCTGGACCTGCTCCAACAGGTCCCCGTCCTTCCTATGTTGGGGGCTCCAGAGCTGGACACAGTATTCCAGGTGGAGTCTCAGAAGAGCAGAGTAGAGGGGGAGAATAATTTCCCTCAACCTGCTGGCCACAATTCTAATGCAGCCCAGGATTTAATCTTCTGATTAAATCTTAAAAGTGTAAGTATTTTGCTATTTTTTTAATTTTAGACTGTCAGCATTCAAATGTCAGAAATACTGATTTAAATGTGTGCTAAAATTCCCATCTGAAATTTCTTGGCCCAGCAAATACTTGTATTTGCATGCTTTGGGGCAGCTATTGTGCAAATATATTGCAAGTACCTATCTTCCTGAAAGCATGAAAATATCATGGTGATTAATGCTGCCTGGAAGAACATCTACAAGACCAGAATTTTGCCTCAGTCTCTCTAGATCAGTGTTTCTTTCCCTGAGCAGTATAGTAAAAATTTGGGGAGATAGGACAGGAACTGCAGTACTTATGGGAACACAAGAGATGTGGTGCTCATCTTAGTGCCAGTAATGGTAAGGTACTTGCAATGTGTACTTCAAATTGTATCTTTTTACTTAAGCTTTGCCGTGCTTCAAAGATGGATTGTTTGCAGAGCTTTGGCATTCGTATTTTCAGCATGAATGATTTTTCCACGTAATTCATTTTTCTTGAGTTGTAAGGTCAAGATCAGTCACTAATACAGAACAGGTCATTTGTCTGACTGTTGCATTAATGAAGGGACAGAGAAAGCATTTCTAAAAGTAAACCAAGGAGCCTCTCTCCCCTGGTTGTAATCATGTATTTTTGCATGTTATCTTTCAATGTGTGTACAGACAAAATTCCTGCTGAAATGAATATGCTCATATTTTTATCAGTGGTGGAATTCCTAAATGAGAATTGGGCACTGATTCTGGATACTAAAGCACTTCATTGCAAAAGGACAGGTTGTACATGTACCTGTAGTAGGAGCAGATAGGCAAGTTTTCATAAACAGATGTGCACATCAATAAACAGTTGCACTCAGCTTACTCCTTGTTGTCTCTGGCTGTCTGCCATTGCTTCCATGTATGTTCAGTAGTAACAGTTTTCTGACAAAATGCATATACCTTCTTTTTCCATCATAGATTAAGAATATTTGGATTTATCTTTACATGTCTGGAGATCTCAAATTCTCTCAGATCACGTGCTGAGACCTTTGGACTATGTAGATTTGCAAATGGATTGGCACTAAGTGCACTCTGACTGAGGTCTTTTGCTTATGCCCACCATATCAGCTGAGAATGAAAATGACTGTTCCGTGGCTGTTCTTGCTAGAGGTGGTCAGCTGCAAATCCTGGATTTTTGTGGCAGGATTTCAGAACTGCTGGGAGTATTACTGTGGCCTGGTTTGAGACGCAGCTTCAATAGGGAAATGGCTGGAGATAGGATTAGGTGGAGGTCCAGGCATGAATCAGGGATGAATCCTGGCTCTGTTGGAGGAAATTGCAAAATGATCCTTGATTCAAAGAAGGCAAGATTTTGCTTAAGCTTTTTACAGTTCAAACATTTTAACTGCCCAAGTGCTGTGGGAAAATTTGGTCTCATGGGAAATCAAGTTTGCCGTCTTTCACGTCTCTCAAGATGCATAAAACACCGTATCCAGTATATATCCAGTATATAAATACATATAAGTACATCAGAATATGCATTCTGACATTTTCGACAAAATTTAGATTATGTGAACTGATTACTGAAAGTCACAGAAGACTTCAAGCTAAATTAGGAAATAAACATCACTAGTACAACACTGAATATGATGCAGAAGCTAAGGATTTAAAGCCGATAAACCAAAAATTAATTTGAAATGTTGGTGTGCTTGTAGAGATGTTTTGTATTTAACAACCTGCATGAAGATCAATTTTGATAGATGTTCTTTTGACCAAAAAAGGAGAAATCCCAGAGTATTTAATTATTCTCATTTAGAAATGGCTATTTTAGTTATTATTTCTTTTCAGACTTATTCTAGCTTGTGAAAGTAGTTTAAAAATTATTTTAATGAAATTTTGATTATATACAGTTAGGGTTAATACACAAAAAACTCAGTGTGATTGAACTCTAATTTCCATATATTATTTAGTAAAAATCTGAGTGGCTCCTGATATTGAAGTAGGCTTTTATTCTCAGAGACTGGACTTTTTTATAGAAATAACATAATACTGGACCTGTCTGCCACTGACATTATTTACCTGAAAATTAATAGGACCTAGCAGCTCACAGGACTAAAAGAATATAAATCATATTAACCTGCTGGCCTTGATTCATCCTTGCCTCTATGTAGAAGCAAGTCAGCTACTAATTTTGCGTGGCCAGACAGGAACATTGGCCAAGGTCTCCCCTCCCTTTGGCTGCCAGGACGCTACAGCCTATTGCAAATAATTTGTTACCCCGACAGTACAGATCCACTGTTCCAAGCTTCCTTGCCTCTGCTTCCCTTGGGCGCCCCCTTCATCCTGATGTTCACTCTGACCTACCTCATGCTCCTTGTGGAAATGTCCATTAGACTTAGAGGGGTAGACTATAAGCTGTGGAAGTAAAGAGCTGGAGAGAGATTTGGGTTAGTCTGTGCCTGTAATGTCAGATGTCATTGTATAGCTGTAGGTCTCTACAGAAAGGTCTCTTAAAAAAAGAACCATTTTGGCTTTACAAGCACAGAATTCTTTCGTTGCCTACCAGATACTACATGCTCTAGCTTGTTCCATTTGTCATTTCTAAGGCACATCTTTCTGTAGTACCTCTCATCTAGTTTTATCTCCTTTTTCCTGTGTGTCTTAGTATTCCTTGAGATCTCACTTTTCTCCTGAACTGTGCTTGCACTCTTGCCTTGGCAATCACCTGGTTTGGTCCCTTCGCATGGGTCTCTTGTCCCTTCCCACGTGTTCCCATGTTTGTGGGAAGGTGGTTCACACTGAAGTTACATGAATAACTCTGCAGGACATTTTCACAAAATCTCTTTGAAAGTTCACATGAAGAATAATGAAATAATGAAAGCAAACAAGTTATCACATAGTGTTGGCTGAACGCCAGAGTCTTCTTGATCATAAGCTTTGGGTTTTGAAGTTTGACTTTGCTCTGAACTTCACTGACAAGAAACCTTTTCAATATTTGTGGGGACTAATATTTCCAAATATTTCACCTTGTGAAATTCTTATAAATGAAATTGGCATAAATCAACTTGCCGTTATTGGTGAATGCTGCAAAATTGCAGCACCAGAAGACAGAAACAGTTTTCAACATACAGCTGTGCTAGGACTGAGTTTGCTTTTTCTTTTTTTGGCATGTTGCTAATTTAGAAATATAGGTCAAATTCTTCCCTCCGATAACCACAGCCTCACTTTCCATCAGTGGAAAGTGTGTGTGTGTGTCTGAGAAGGTCCTTTTACATTCTGTGTCTGCTGACTTTTTTTTTTTCTGTTGTCTGGCAAGGTCTGAGACCTGATCTTGTGGTAGGACCATGCACATGACACCTCTGGACTCCTCTGGAGCAATGGAGGGAAATAGGAAATGAACATAAGTGCAGTTAAAAAGACATTTTAGCCCAGCCACAACCTGGAAAAATGTTTTGTTAAGAGATTTGTTGGGAGGGCAGTGATTGATTGGGGGTCTTTAAAAGGTGCTTAACTTTAATGACTTCAGTGAGATGCTCTTATCTTCCATATTTGTATGTCCTTAATGCTTTCTTAGGCCAGGAATATTGTTTCTTTTTTTTTTTTAAATATAATTTCTATTATACTTTAACCTAGAACATAAGTTATGTGTGATCTAAAAAATCAGTGAAGGCTTTCTTGTCAGTTCCTCCAATTTATAGCATAGCAAAAAGATGAAAAATGTCCCTTGAGCAAACCATAACCACAAACAGCAATGTAAACTATTGGTTTAGGAAGCATTGCTTTTGTCCTTTCTGCTTTCTCTTTCACTCTGCTTCCCTGCTGCACTACAATAACGCATCGTGAGTCATGTACTCTCTACTCCTACACAATTCACCATAATCACTTTTTCTCCTATAAGGAAAAAGACAATTTTTTTAACTCTACATGGACTGCTGGTTTTCTGTCTCTACCTCACTGTTCATTTTTGAGTGGATGGAAAATTGTATTTGGTTCAGCTCTAGCTGGCAATACATAAAAGAGGCTTCAAGGCACTGAGTGTTTTCCAGAAGAGGGAGAAACCCCTCCAGTCCTGCTGAGGTCAGCAGTCATTTGAGACTTGGCTCAAACTGCTGGCAAAATATTCTTTCTCAAGGCATCTTGACTTTGCAGTGTGTTTCCTTAGTAGGTCACAGAAGCCTGCCTTTGCTCTTTCTGGAGATGTTTCAAGACCCATCTGTTCCCTTATCTGCCCCCATCCGTCATGCCCGTGAGCAGGGATCTGAAAGCCATGGTCTCAGCAGGTGCCTAAGGCAGTTCAGATCGTTCCAAGTGGAAGGCAGCACAGGCAGATGCAGCACGAGTACCTGGTGCTCAGGGACGTTCAGATCCAGGACAGTCACTTTTTATGCAATGGGCCCCAACTTGGCTGATTCACTAAGGACCTCTTAAAGTACCTGCTTGAGTGCCTGGTGTAACATGGAAGCCTGTGGAGCCTCTGCTGATGGGGAAGTGGGGAGATGAACATGCTTCATATGTATGTTCTTCCTACCAAATGGGTGTGTGTTTTCTGTGTTAAAATTGTTTTTGGAAGGAGAATGGGGGGCACTAGGGCAAAAACGTCTATACTCTTAGCATTCTATTAAAAAGATCTCAATTTCTCTAGATTCAGGGAAACGTTTATAATTCCTTTCTCTCCATCTCCATTTCCCATTGCAATGTCACATCCATTCAGACAACTGCAATGGGATTTGCAAAAGTTCCTAAGTTAAGTCATCAAGCACCATAAATTATAATGGAATATATGTTTTTCAAAGCTTTAAAAATACCACTACATTTCTTTTCCTTTCCATTTATTTAATGAATAAGATAGGTAGCTAGGACAAGCTTCTGTTTCAAAGACCCAGAATGCCAGGTTCTGAAAACCATCTGTCATTTTCAAGGGCTACGCAAAAAATATTTGCTTTTCTGAGGTTGCCTTTTTAGATGGTTAGTTTCGTATTGGATTCTGAAAATAAAATCTAGGTGTAAGGAAGAGTTTCTTCTTTGGAATACAGTAACCCAAACAACCCTTCTACTTAAGTTTTATTCAGAGAAATGTCTCTGCAATATGTATTCATATTAATAATGTATATTTCATATCTGTCTTTTCTAGGGCAAAGAATTCATACCTTCACAAAGTGCAGATTTTTACAGCACAATATACCTTTTCTTCAAAAGTTTAGTGGAAATCCTGATTTTTACATATGCTTATATGTACTTTCATCTGTCTGAAAATAATATAATTAACAGGATCCCTTTTAAATATTTTAATAATATAATTTGGATTTATTCATGTAATCCTGTAAAAATTAAAACTTTAAAACAAGAGTCATTATTTCTTTAATCCTTAAAATATTTTTACTTAAGAAGTGTTTTAATGCTTCGAAGGTAAACCACAAGTGGCCAAAGCCTTGTATGCTATAAATGCATAGATTCGAACTAACTTTATATTCTGGGTTTTGTTGCCCAGCTATGTGCAATTTGATTAAGAATAGTCTTTTTTTAAAAAACAGTATTTAAAAAATTTAATAGTGGACATTTAGCATTGTATAAAGGTGACATTGCAGAACAGATCAATTCAGTGTATTACATTTCTTTAATAAGCTTTCAGATTGTAAATAATCTTTGTATATTAATGTAGTTTCTCAGAGGTTTAGTTTTTAAAAATGTTTCACTCCTAAATCCTAATACTGAAAATATTTATGCATGTGCTTATGTTTAGCTTTCCTAGCAGCACATCTGGAATAAATCAACATTTTAGTTCAGAGTGTGTTTTTGCAGGAACAAAATCATAGTCTTTCCATGATAAAACTCTATTGATGTTAATGTAAGTTCAGGAAGACCGGATAAATCCTATAGCTCACTGATATCTAAATTAATTCAGATTTTTAAAATTGTAACATAAACATAATGTAAACCGTGGAGAGGAATAAACCTCTCTCAGCCTAGAAATTGTTTTGTTTATTTTGAAGTAAGAATTAGCAGGACAAATCCTTTTTGACCTATTAGATGTACTTTTTTTTTAAATAAAGGACAATAGGTGAAACTCCTAAGTGTGTCCAGAACCACAAATCCGCATGTGTGTACCTGAGTGCATTGTATCTGTATATGTTTCTACGGACCTGATTAGGTGTGGTTATCTGTGCATGCATGCACCAAGTATCTTGCAACATATCCACCATAGTTCTTGGCTGAGAGGTACAGAAAGAAATGTTTCAAGTTTTCCCATCACAGGATGCTTCTTTGGAAGAGGAGAGAAGCCAACCAAGCTAACTGACTAAATATAGTAATAACAAAATAAACTGTAATTGACCACTTCAGCTGTTAACGTTTTTTGCAAGAAAACACAACCATTGGAAAAATACAATTGAAAAAAAAAAATGGTTTGTAAACATGGAACAAAATGTAAAACATGAATCCATTTATATATTTTCGACTAACAACTTTAGCCCTTTCTCAGGGGATGGGACTCTACAGCACATGGTGCACAGTGCAGGTGATAAAACTGTCCAAAAGTGATGCCCAGCATGGTATTTTTGAAGGCTTGGCTTTAAAGAGTTATAAATCCATTTTTGTTCTGCTCACTGCTTAAAACCGTGTGTAAATTCTGTGTGAAAATGATGGTTAGGTTGCACCTGATGTTCACAGTATGTACCCTGATTTTACTTACAGTTGTTAATATATACTTTAGTGCCTTTGTAGCCTTGCCAAATGAGAAATTATGGTCTATTTGAATGAGACGCTGTGCAGAGCAGACAAATCTGCAAATGCATATTTGAATGAGACGTACAGCAGAGCAGAATTATTTTACAATATTTAAGTAATATTCAGGCATCTTTAGGTAGCATCCTGATGAAGTAAATAGTAAAACACGCAAAAAAGCTCTTAAAGGTAAATGAAAGAAGTGCCCTTATACAAATAGTTATGAACGATAAGCAACAAATCTGAATCCTGTTGGATATCCTGCAATTGACTTCAGCCAAATTGAAATTATAGCTGTTATTTCTTTGGAAAATTTAGTCAGATTAACTGAGACCTTAGAGTAAGTATAGGTGCTGAAGGTATTAAAATGTCTGTTTAAAAAAAAAAAAAGGTCATCTTTACCCAGTTTTGTATATTTGGGGAGGATGTCAGTGATGTTTGGGAGCTGTCTGCAACCTGTATTTGTATTATTCTGGGACAGAAATCTTCTAATAACTGCTTTTATGCACAACGTGAAAATGACAGTGTCTAACTGATTCTTGGGGCTTGCTTATGGCAGTGGGAATGAAAGCAAATCCTCTTTAGATCTTCTTGAAATGTAGAATTTTTGGGAAAACGTTGTTTTGGAAAAATCCTTCTTTTAGAATTATGGGTTAAAGGTTCATTTGGTATTTCTGTTAGAAGTTTTATATTAAGCAGAGTTCTTGTTTATTCTCCTCTTCAAATTATTCTCATGTTCAAATAATCGAAGTCTTTAGGGGGAAAAAAATAATCTGTTGAAGAGCTTCATTGGAGCAGGTGTGGATGCTCCTCTGCAGAGTAAGGCAGCAAGATTGTCAGAGAAAGCGTGGTGTTTCTGCTCTGCTCTGTCCTGGAGGCTGCCTCCTGGTTGGGAGGTTGGGAAATTTACAGAGCTCACTGGAAACTTCTTCAGTAGTGTCTGAGTCAGCTTGTACAGGAAAAAATACTTTACATTCTGGGCACTAGTTTATAATCTTGGCCATCAAAAGGGTACTTCAAGTAAGGTCACTGTACTCCTTTACTCATTGGATTTCTTTTATCTTTCCTCTTTTTTTTTTTTCTACTTCTATCATTCACTGTCATTTTGCCAGCAATTTAGGATTCATTAATTTTTCTTTTGTTCCCAGCTGTTCTTTTTTTTGCTCCACAGTTTTGCTCTTTTGATAAACCAGAACTTCTTAAGTCTTTATTCATTTTTTTTTTTTTTACTTTTGCTTTTTGCTCTATCAGTTTTCTATAGAAAACTGTTCCTTTTCACCTGTCAGTTTCTTTTTTTTTTTTTCATTTTATTTGCCTGAACCTTGTTACAAGGACCTAGATTCCTCTCTATGTTTATTGAAATTATGCCTTGGTAAAACAGTCTGCCTCAGTCAGTTCACACAGAGGGAATAAAACCCCTTTTGCTTTTTCTTGGTTATCCATTTCAGTTCCCAGGTTTCCATTTTCTTTTCAGCGTGAACTGATTCTGTCTGTATAGGTAGAATTATTGTGGTATTCAGACACACATGAATGTTGTGGCATCCTAGGGCCTGTTTCCCAGTGTGGACTCAAGTCCTGGATTCAGCCCTGGAAATTAATTGAAGTGTGAACCTGAATCTGCATTTCCTGATGCAGGTACAACCTGAGCATTGAAGTGGCACAAAACTAGGATAAGCATGCCTACTTCTATCACAGCAGGAATGTCTTAAATTACTAAATTAAAAAAACAATCTATTTTCACCTCTGGAAATTATTAAAGTCTTAGGAAGGGTAGTCCTGTTCCTTTCAAAATGTTGTTTTGGTTTTTTTTTCTGTCCAAGGAAGGGGACAAGAAAGTGTTGAGTACTACATTAGCGCTGTCCTTTAGTGTCTTTTTAATGACTTCTTTTTATGGCATACATTTTTCCCTGTTTCATGCACCACTAATTGTAATACATTTGAAATACACCAAAAGCAACAGTTCTCTTTAAATCATTTCTTGGGTTAAATGTAATAAGCAAGAAGAAAGAGGTATCTAAAAATTGAATTTAAAAAAAAAAATATTTTCAACTCGTGGCCTGTGCTTCAGAAAAATCTCCTGACTCTGCAAGAATTAGTCTCCCAAAAATAGATGTGTCTTCTTTCTAGTCTCCTCTAAATGAATCTAAGTTGAGCAAGTAACTGGTGTGGTGTCCAGAGCCTTTTCTCCAGCTTTTTTAGCTCTGCCTCTGCAGAGAATTCCTGTCAGCCTTGAATTTCTTTGATGCATTGTGACAAATGCTGCCTTGCTGTGTTTTCGGCCCCTGCTGGAGTCTCCATGGGATTAGAGATCACGTGCTACCTTAGTTTAATGTTCTTGACCTTTTTCAGATGATTGACGCTGCTGAATGATTACAGCAAAGCAGCAATTATCCACTAGCTGTGTTATGCTCATTTCAAGGAGAAAATAAATGTTATTTGAGATGAGTAATCTGGACACTGTCTTTCTGCTGAGTAAATGTAGGAGACCTGCCTGTAGTGAGTCATGATTCCTTTCCCGTTTGTTCTGTTTTGTGGTACTTTCTGTGCATTTCCCCTGTGCTCACCCCCTTCTAAATGCTTTACTGTGCTCTGATCCTGTTAGCTAAGAGAACTTAATCTTTTGGGCTTGATCAGCAACATAAAATTCCTTAGGCTCAAGGCATCAAAGATGGTGGCAGGAATGGAAATGTGTACCATCTTATGTATTTTAAAAAATAAAATAGAAGAAATGAAAGCACGCTAAGCTACCAGCAGTGTATTTATGATGTGAGCACATAAAGTTGTGTATGGATTTGTTTTTTCAGTCTCTTCTTCTTTTTTTTTTTTTTTTTACTTTTCCCTTCAGTGAGTTTCCCACAAGAATTCTGTCAAGGTTTGGCTCATAAATAGCAATGAGTTTTGTAAAGTTCCTGTACACACAAAGCAAACAGCAACTTTACCAAATGTTCAGTGCAAAGACATCCATGTGTCTCTTCGTGTTACTGTTTTGGAAGACATTTTACAGAACACCTGTCTGGCTTTAATGAAAGTTCACACGCAGAGATACAAATTTGAAGAAAAAATAAATAATCTGGCACTGCATCTTAAGGACTTCAATACTGGGATTTTGCCCTGTATGAAGGGGTTGTATATCTGTGACACGACATCATCATTATTGTAATCAATAATGTTACAACCATTAATATTAGAATAATCAGAACAATATAATATATCAGAATAATATAATATTAGAATAATTATACAATTATGCATTTATAATAATTATTATACCATTAATACTATTATGGTTATTAATATTGTGTTGCCACAGCCTCTTTTTAAAAGGTAACTTTTTTTTAACTGTAGGCCATCGAACATTGTTCATTGGAGTTCACGTGCCACTGGGTGGAAGGAAAAGTCACCGACGCCATAGGCACCGTGGACATAAACACAGAAAGAGAGACAGAGAGCGAGATTCAGGATTAGAAGATGGGAGAGAGTCTCCTCCTTTTGGTAAGATAAATTTTATTTTTGCATAGATTTTTTAATAATAAACATCAGTATGATTGTGCATGCTCTGTCCTGTTATGGCTTGGACATGATGAGCAGTGGGGTTTTGGAGAACCCACCAGAGCCTCTGTAGTCTCTGCTGGAGAGCCAAGATTTGTACTTCTGATGAAGGGCAGCAGCCAGTGGCAGTCAATACATGAGAAACCTCAGTAATTTCTACCACTGTAGGAGACTGTCCAGGAGGGTTCTCATAACGGTAGACTGCCACCACCACTGAGAGAGGGTAAGTGTTTTATGGCACCAGCTGCCCTCCGTGAAGGCGCGGGAGTATTTGCCCCTAAAACGTAACATAGAGGAGTTGTGATTCTTTACAATTAGTTCTGTAATAAAGTTGATGTAACTGAAGCTGCAGTGTTATATCAAATGTGAACGACAATCCAGATTTTGCTTGCCTCTTTCCTTATATGACCCTGTAATATGCCATTGTGAGATGAGTCTGCTAACTGAGGACTTGAAAGCAAACAGGAAAAAATACCTTTCACTAAACAAACCTGATACAAAACTCTTAAAATTCTCAAAATTTTTAATTAAAAAACATTACGAAGAACAGAAAAAGGTAGCAATGAATAAATTAGTCAAGCTTTGTCTCAAAACACGAGAATATTTGCTGTTCAAAAATAAAAAGCGCATTAGCTGAAATGTCCAAGGCTGTAGTAAGTGTTGAAAATATAATGGAAGCATGTATAGAAAACAATTTGTCAGTGTGCAACAGAAGAATGTTTTTAAATCATTAGTGAAATGTGCCAATGTAATTTCAAGTTATAGAATACTAATTATAAGACTTTCTTTTAATCTGAAGTTTGTATTATGTATGTAGAAAGCTTTGGAGCAAGTAGATTATAACTGCTGACAGTTAAGTATATTGTAAAGAGCTTAAAATACTCCAATCTTTCACAATGAATTATACTGGGAATGAAACAAAGTCAAGACTTTTTCAAACTTAGTAGATATGAGTTATGTTTTGAAGATTGAACAGTGAAGAAAAAATTGGCTGTGGTGGTTCTGTCTGGAATGTATTTCAAATGTACAAAGACCCAATACTTTATTGAAACTGGTTTCTTGGAAAACAACAAAGTTCATAAATTATTAAAATAGTTTTCAAAAAGAATATGCATATATACATATAATGTCAGATTAAAAAGAAACAATTGAAAGTTACGTTAGCCAAGAAGTGAGATATCTTAAACTATGAAGCAGTGTCTTCTGTTGAGTCGTCTGGTTTTATTTAAGTGCCAGTATGTGACACATTTTGGCTGAGAACCTAGCTTTGTTCTTTCAACTTCTGGAGACCTAGGCTTGTGTCCTTCCTAATGTCAAAAGTGAAAAAAACCCAGAAATTGTCTGTCTGAATTTGTCCCTGATAGTCTTTGACAGTTGTGCATACAATAAAATGCACTGTTCAACAAAATTCTGCATTTAGTGAAAAACAGCTTTTGTTCAAGATTGCTCTAAGAGTGGAATAGCAGTAATATGAAGAAGATAGTTTTGAAGTGCATTTGAAAGTTGGTAAATCTGAAAATTATACAGTGACGGAAGGGCTAAGCACAGTCAGAGCAGGCAGGCAAAATTATACAGGGATTAATCGTAGTCTATATCGGCATCCTCGCATTTACTATGGATTTTCCTTACAGGAGTTTCAGACAGGTTGTGCTGCCTGGGGAGAAGCATTGCCTTTAGAGAGAATATAAGCATAGTTTTTTCTGTGCTTTATTTACACGAGGAAGCAACAGATACTTCCCGCACTAAATCTGAATCCACTAAACCTCCATAATGCTTCTTAGCTCTCATTCCCCGTGACCACAAGGTTGTAACAATACCCAGAGGCTGAAGGAAGTTGCAAGGAAGACAAATGTGCATCCTTCTCTTGATGCATAACTTAGTATGAGGGACTGTGCTACCTAAGAGAGCACATCCAAAATAGTTCCTTAATTTATGAATCATTCTGATTTAATTGAACACGCAGAAATGCTTAGCCCCCTCTCACCATATACCCCTTCTAACGCATTTCTGCCGAATAGTAGGAGGCTGTATTCATGGGAACTGGGGGCGAGGAGGGGAATGAAAAAACATTTCAACGAGCAGGTGCAAGAAGAAAGATAGAGAAAATAAGCACTGTGAGACCAGCTGATAGAACACAGTGCTTTGAAGTAAGTCAGAAAAATACGTTAGGATTTTTATGATACAAGAGAATAAATTAGCAGTGTTTTGAAGCAGTGAAGTATGAAAGGAGGTATAATAAAAGCCAAAGATGCAACAACTGAATAATAGAGATGCTGGAACAAGTAAAGGCCTGAAACACTCAGACATGAAGTGCTCCAGACTGCTCAGTTAACCAAGCATGGGATGAAGCATTATGTTTTGTCATAAGTTACAATGGTATAATTTATAACTTCATCTGTGAAGTACCATTACGTGCAGATCTTGCTGTGCTATCACTGCTTCAGGGAGCTGCACAGTGCACGTAGTGCTGTGGGGCTGTGCAGGCCCCACTCAGAGCGGACAGGTTCCTATCCAGTGAAAAACAATTTCGTAAATGGTTTTCTTTGTATCAACATGGCTAGAAAACACCTGTATTCAGTGTAATGCCCATGGCTGTAAGCTTCCTGATAATCCCTTTGAATCCTGGCTAGGAAAGCTGTACCAGCTACTTTCTGAGGGAATGTTTCTGCAGAGGATGGATTTTTTAGAATATTCTGATGGCAGCTCATAAGCTTTTTTTTTTAAATCTCCTACTGTCACTTTTCAAAAATAACCTGAGTGTTCTCAGTGTGCAGATTCAGAGCTTGTAGACAAATAACATGTAGAATATGTAGTTAGTGGAATAAAAAGGGGTAGAGTCCTGCCATTTGGGGTCACAGATCAATTACTCGGGTTTTATTTTTGTTTTCCCCACATCTGATTCTTGCTGTCAGTCTGTTGCCTCTTGATGAGATGAGGTTGTACAAGATGTTTCCATTTTGCCATAATGATGTGCCTTTGAATTGCATAATTTGCAGATTACATGGCTTGCTCACGGAGAGGCTTTTTTAGGTAGTAAAAATTGTATGCTAAGTGATTTCAAGATCTAGATTTCCTCCATCTTGGCTCATAATTTTTTGGAAGAAAAGGAGAAATCCAGTGAAATTATCAACTCTAGTTAAAATTGCAGTAATGCTATTTGCTTTATTGAAGAGGTTTACTGTTCTCAGCTGAAATGCTGCTGTTGTAATTAGTGCCACAGTTTCATGCCCGCTTTAAGCTCCCCTCCTCCACAGCTTTCCTTGCGGGGCAAGTATGGTGGCTACTCTGTGCATTAAATTAGGGAATCGATACAAATTAAAACTGTTTTGGAATAAAAGCTGTTTCTAGCCTACAGCAGCTCCTTGGTGCTGTTTGCTAGGAGGGTGATGGGTGCCAGCCCCGGTGGGCTGAAGGATCACAAGCTGGCCGAGACTGCTTCATCAGTGCCGTGGGTTCTGGTGGCACTTGAAGTGTGGTGCAGATTTCCCTTTGGCTGGTAGGGTTGCACTTGCTTGGTATGTACGGGCATTTTAGTGGCAATTTTTGGTGTTTTTTGATGTCTGCTTTTTGCCTGTAACCAGTGAAACAGCTCTCTTGTACTTGCATTTATGAGTTAAATATATTCATATTTCTGTTTTAGAATGGGGTGGAATAGGAAGACTCTAGTTCTCAGCAGGGTGTCTTTAAGGACGGGTTTTGTGAGGGTGAAGTGAACACAGCTGTGAGGACCGGGATTTGATTTCAGCCTCCTGTGGTGTCTTCTAGGACTAGATGCTGTTGGGGCTCGAGTAAGGTTTGGTTGGTTCTTTTAAGAAATCTGGCTTTAATAATCTCTAGTTTTAAAGAGGCTTAAATTTGTAATTCATGGTATTGGATGTGGCAAGGGAAGCTGAGCAGCCCTGGAGGTGACCCTAACAGGACTGTACACGCAGTTCCGGAAAGGCTCTCTGAAGGTAATGCAAGCGAAAAAGTGAATTGCAAAGGGGGACTTCTCTTGGTTACTAGAGGGGCTTGAAGAAAGTGCAATGAAAGGACTTAGCTCACTATATTTGGTAGCTAACTTCAAAGGGGTATTAATGGGGCAAATTTAATTGTTTGTAAAGAGTATGGCTGTTAAGAGAGTTCTCCTACCCTTAACTGTAGGGTTTGTCTGCTGAAGGATGAACTTGGAAATGTAAATCTCTGGGCAGCTGTGGAACAGATTGCAGCAAATCTGGATTAAAATAATGTATCATAACTGGAGTTTTAAGAATCTAGCAAAAAGAAGAGAATTGAAGCTTGGGAATTGTCCGCATTGTCAGGTCCAAAACATAAGATTATTTGTCATCGCCCTGAGGTGATGGAAACAATTCAGGTGAAGAAAACGCAGAGAGCGCTTCCTGAAAACAAGATTATACATACAGGGATAAAGTGCCAGAGGAGCAAGCAAGGAAATATTTTCTCCCAACCTAACACATGATTTCGAAGGTCTGTGAAGAGATTTTTCAGAAGTTTGCTGTATGGCTGTTTACTATTTTATGTGTACTTTAGTAATGTAAATTTTGTTTTAATTTTTACCATGTTTTCTAATTAAAAAAAAAAGTAATTTGTGATCCCTACCTTTACTGATTGGTGAGCTGAAGGGCAAAGTCCAATCTGCACAGGAAGGAGGTGGGGGGAGAGCCCCATCCACCACCTCCTTGGTGAGTGGGAGCAGGAGGATGATGAATGTCTGCATGTGAAATAATCCTTTCTTTTCTCTGGTCCTTTGAATTTTTCACACCATTTCCCCTTTGTTTGAAAGGAGTTGTTATGGATGTCGACTGTGTTACACAAGTTCACTCCCTGTCTGCAGCCTGTCCTGTGCAGTGAGCAATAAAAAAAAAAAGAAGTTTGTATATTTAATATTAGTTTAATGTGAATGTACAAGAGCATGAGACGTGGATTAAGTCTTGTCTATCATGTTTGCTATCTTATGTGAACTTCTGTAATGTAAATTTTATTTTAATATTTAACATGTTTTCTAGTGTAGAAAAAGTAATTTTTCACCCCTATGTCTACTGACCTCAATAAGAAGTATTAGCCTACTAATACTACCCTGAAATCCAGGTTCTCAATGGGCTTAGAAATACATAAACCTGCTCTGATAAAGTGTTACCAGAAATACATTTTTGCACCCTTTCTAGAGTTTATTAAGAGCAGAGGACAAAATTTGGAATACATTTTATATGTACCCAAGGCTGTGTTTCTGCTTGTGGTATGGCTTGGGCAGATTGCGTGCAGTTCTGCCTGATGGCAGGGCGGTTTGTCTCAGGAGAAATCCTGGCACGCACTGAACGGTGCAGTGGAGCAGGTTGGTTGCTGGGTTGAATTTATGTGGAGGGACTGAGAATGATCCTGCTGTCTTACCACATCCCAAGTCTTGATTTCACCTTGTTCCCTTAGGCAGGAGGGAGCAGTTCTGACCCAGAATTGGGGTTGCGCTTGAGGATGTTTTAAATGGGGGAAATGCCAGTTACAGTTCTTTCCTACATGTGTTCTGCAAGGTGGGATGGTGATGTAGACCACCATTGCCCCCTGCCTGCACTCAGTACTGTTCCAGGGAGCAGCTTTTTGTGTTGCCCTGTGGGAATGAGGTTATTATCAGTTCTAGCTTTCAGTTCTGCTGTTTTAGCATGTCTATGCCTATATCTTGTTTTTGTTTTAGGGATGTTAATGACTTCACAAAAAGTCATAGTAGTGAGCACTATGCCAGGTTGCTGCAGGGTCGCTTCCTTTCTGCAGCAGATTCCCAGTGTGAATTTGTGCTTTCAACCATAGCGTATCCACCAGGTCTTAATTTTTACCCTTTTAACAGTGGAGTTATACAGATTTTTAAACCTGGAATACTCAGGTTTTCTGTGCATGCAATGAATTTGAGATACCAGAGGTAGTTTGGATGTCTGTGTGAGTGCTGCACGGATGATGTGAGCGCAAGCCCAGAGAAACCCAGGTATAACACAGCGTTTGGCAGGAGGCTCCCATGGGCTGGTGGAGCCACAGCAAACAGAAAGTTGCTTCAACTTTTCCTGACTGAGATGGCTCTTAGCTGAGCATGGGTGGTTGTTGATGGTGCTCCTCCTCCTGTCATGTACCAGACTTTCTGCCCAGTCCCAGCTGGTCCTGGAGAATTTCCTGAACTGGTGACGAGCCATTTACTTGGGAGAATCATCGGCTGCTTATTGTGTCACTTTAAATTCAAATTGCTTCTAATATCTCTGTGCTCTGAGATAAAACAACTGCAATGATAGAAATACTAATGTAACAAATTAGTCCCATTAATATAATTTTTTTAGCTTAATCTAGGTTACTTTCATTACCTTTTAGAAATAGCAATAATATAAAGGTTTTTTTTTTTACACTGGCTGTACTACTTGAGGTAGGGATAGATACAGATAATATTCAAGCCAATTTTTGTTTTCCTAGACTTCAAAAAAATTTGAGTGTCCTAGTTTGCAAATATTATGCTTCTACACTGAAGATTAAGTTATCACAGTTTGACAGTCAGCAATTGAAGTATTCCTTCATACTGTTTTTGAATCACATATTACTCATTTTCCATATAACACATTAATGACATATTTGGTATTTATTACTTCTATGAATAAGAGCCAAAGCCATCTGGCATTGCTCACATGAGTAATGCTGTTAACTCAGTTTTATAAGTAGAACTAACAGATCTTTTTTTTTTTTAATTTTATTGTGTTCCTATTGTTTAATTCTCTTAGGGTTTTGTCCTTGAAATAAAATTATTGTACTATAAAGCAAATAATAACTTTTTTTTTTTTTTTAGTTTCCAGCTTGGTGTCTGAAAATCAAGCTGTGGCTTGCAGTTTTCAGACGCCAATACAAATTACAGCAGCAAAAAAAGATAGCCAGAATCTAGCAGCTAGTTTTACTGGTGTGTTAGCAAGAAAGAAGAGAATATATTGCATATTTTGGCGTTTATATAGATTCTTCACTGTTGTCAGTCAAGTAACTGTATGTTACACAGAAGACTCAGTAAGAGCAAATCACAGCAGTAAGGTGTTTCCTTGTTACTACTCACCTCAAGGGATTTCTGATGCTCTGCTTTCCTTCCCACGCTGAAAGTGTGCATTTGCATGAGTATCATAACTGTCATAAAACTGCAGCTCTGCTGTACAACACTACTTAACAGTAGCTGCTGCTGTAAATCAGTTCTAGTGCTGATTTTGTCAAGAGTACAGGATGTTCTTGGAAATGCTTGTTCTCAGATTTTCACTGCAGTCCAGCTCTCTACCAAAGTGGCTTGTTTTTCATGTTCTATCACTAGTCATATGTGCTTGTCCTTTGCAAGTTCATATCTCGCTGAATTTTGTCCTTGTGGTAAATAGTCTTAAGAAGTTGCACACTTCTTGACCAGAATGTACTTTCCAGTCTCAGATCAAATCTTGATGTTTGTATTTACCTTATCCTTCTCTAGAATGTACCAATATGTGGATATGAGGAACATAAAGAATTTGAAAAAAAAAAAAAAAGGTAGAGGGAGGTTGGAAGGTGGTTTAGAATAGAGGTTGAAATGGTCTTAAAGAAAAAAGAGTGAGCAGTGAGAGAGAGGAGTAATAAAAGAAAAGGTAAAGTGGAGGAGGTTGTTGCTGTTCTTTAATGATTCACCAAAAGTAATTTCCGTCCCCTTAGCTGTCCCCCTGCAGATCCATTCTCTGGACCTTAGTAGTAGCTAAGCCCATCTCTCTCTCCCTCCTCTCCCGTACTTCTTCCTGGGTTTAATTTCCTTGCTGGGTGAAGAAGTAAGTAGGCTTTACCGTACTATGTATCGTTACACTCTGTTTAAGCAAATAGACCTCAGGTGAAGACTGTCATGTATTGTTTGTGTTTCATTGCTACAGCAAGTTTACTACTACTGCAAAAAAAGGTATCTTTACTGCTGAATTTAATCCCCTATATCAGTGGCCCATTTAATTATTTTTGATCAGTGCTGGATTTGCTCCTTAATTAGCAATCAGTTAGTGCTATCATCTCAGTTTTTCCAAAATTCAGAGAGCTTGAGGATCCTATGCAATGATGCTCTTCACTGCTAGATTGAAAATACTGTAGCTTGTCTTACAAATATGGTTGTAGAACAGAACTTCATTTAAACAATGTTCAAGGAATCGCTGAGCTGTTCTGCTGGATAATCAATTTTTCGGTTGACTGGCAGCGTGGCCCCTATCAGCTCTCACAAAGGACTTTTGGTTCCTCTCAGAAATCTAAAATACATTAGCAGAAAAATAACTATGTATTTCTGGAGAGACTGGATTTCATCCAGAATTGTTCATTTGAGATTTGCATTTAAATAAGGATAGGATTTTTTTTTTTTTTTTTAAAGACTTAGAACATTTGAGCCATGAAGACTGAATATACACGTATGTTAAGGTGATCCATGAGTTCTGGAAATTTTCTGAGTGATATGAAAAAAGAATAGTATGTCTCCGAAATATATTTAATGGTCTGCACTGAAAGGTTATGAAGGAAAAAAAAAAAAAGGTAATAGGAACGTAAACTGAAGACAGAGACAGGAAGATTAAAACGGGGAAGTTGGGACAGATAAACAACTTGTTAACCTGGAACAGCCTAACCATGTAGAAACAGTTTACAAAGGGGCAGGGGATGGTAGGTGTAGATAGTGATGTATTTTTGAAGTTCCCAGTTGTATATTGACATTAGAGAGGTTACTTTTGCTTTCTTTGTCCTGCTAGGTAAACAAAGAATGCACATGAGTACACCAGCTATGTGACCTGAGCTAGGTCTGTAGATTTAGACTTATGATGTTGCAAAGTGGTTTTTGTAACGCTGGAGTAAAAAGACTTTTATCAGCTCTGTCTATGCTATCCGTGCTGCCTTTTTTCTGTGAGATACCATTCCAGCTTCCAATAGTCACTACTTCTGTACATCACATTCTATCTTTAGATAAGTTTGTCTAATTAGCAGACTAGACAACTACAGTAAGTAAAGAGGTTTCAATCTGAAGGTGTTTGTGTATAAATGTTCTTACAGCATAACTATAATCATGTTTTCTGTGTGGCAGTAAGTGATATGGATGAAAGAGTCTGGATAATCTCATGAAATTTTAGATAGTTGCTTGCTCAGAGCAAAAAACTTGATGTTCTGGACTTGATAGTTTCATTTTTCCCCAGATACCCCATCACAAAGGGTGCAGTTTATTCTTGGAACAGAAGATGATGATGAGGAGCACATTCCTCATGATCTGTTTACGGAGCTTGATGAGATTTGTTGGCGTGAAGGAGAGGACGCGGAGTGGAGGGAGACAGCAAGGTGAGTGTTTTCATAAGTTCTTAAAAATTATCTGTTTTGGTTGTTGGCATATTGAGGAATGATTTCAAAGCTGTGGCAAGCTCAGGAACAGATTTTGGATATAAAGCTTAAATAAACCCGTAATTTTAATCCTTAGACTGCTAGTATTACTACAGCATTTGACGTTTCCCAGAGCCAAATGTTTTCATCTGGATTTATGAAATTTAGGTCAGAATGAATATGAAGGGAAAAATCAAAGTAAACATATCATATATATGAATTAAAAATTACTGGGTTTATTCATATTTTTGCTCATAATTTTAAGAAACTTTCAAACTTCATAGTGTGTTTGAATCCTCAGTAAACTGATATAAAAAGATTAAAGCAAGGAATGAGAATACTTTTGGAGCAATAACACTTTTACATATTTTAACTATCAAAGAACAGTTGATTTTGAGACTTTGAATATTCAGTGTTGGATTATGTTGTTTCTGCAAAATTAGTGCGAAAAGACTGTTTAGATTGCATTTCTGCTGAAAAAATAAATATTGGAACAGAACTTTTTTTTTCCCCACGTTTGTTTCCGTGAGCACCTAAATAGGAGATGACTTGCTTAGTTTCATTAAGACTTTACATTTCCCATCAAGCCTTGCTTCATTTTTTCTTCTTGGTACCTTAGTTCTCTCTTTCCCTACCAGTATTTGTTGACAGCGTTCCTCAGCGGTGCCCAGAAGTCTGTGGACCAAATCTTTGGTGTCAGTAGGATAAAAACTGTGGAATTTCTGAAAGGATTTTGTGGCAAACTACGGATGTGGGCTG
Organism: Anarhynchus alexandrinus; assembly: GCA_008711295.1. NCBI lineage: Eukaryota > Metazoa > Chordata > Aves > Charadriiformes > Charadriidae > Anarhynchus > Anarhynchus alexandrinus. Next base: position 2,997,800 of record VUYV01000080.1, read on the forward strand.
TTTGGCATGAATATAGCTGTTAGCTTTCCCTTTAATTTTACTGCAAATTCCTGCTTTTGCAGAGGGCCACAGAATTTTCTATGACCTTTCTTTCCTTTACGTGTCCATAGGAGGCATAGACAGATGCTAAGTATAGATCTTTACATGTAGAAAATTCTCATATGGGGATTGTGCTGCAGAATGAGTGTAGTGGTGTTCCTAAATAATCTTATTAATATTCAGAGAGAGAAGATCTAATCAAGTTAATCGTCTGCAGTATTCTCATACTGATTAGGAATACATAGGACCTCTTCTAGGAAGGGTATCAGCTTCTATTGTGATTAAAAATAAAAATCACCGTGGCTTATGTTACTTTTAAGCAGGGAAATAGCAGCTTCTTTACTTCAACTAAAAAAAGTCCCTTAGCAAATCATTGAAGAATTGGGTTTCTGAAAAAATATAACAAATTTTATTAACATAAATACTTAATCAAGATCAAATTTAAAAGGACTAGGTGAAACAAAGAAACTTCTATTTAGATTGATCTGTCTGTGTGTACAGTCTTTCCAGTTGTCATTTGGGACCTAAAGAATCAAAATTGTCTAACAGAAACAAGCTGAGATTGTTTTTTCTTGTCCTTTTTCAACAGTCAAGAAAACTATATTTTTTGAGCTCAGAAAATACAAGAATGAAGTGTAATAACTAATAGTAAAAGTTTCTTTAGCTTTAGAAATAAGATGAAAACAAAGAAAGAGTGGAGCTGCCATGCACAAAGAACTGGTCAAGATAGACAATCTTTTTCAGTTTGGATCAAAAAATTTCAGCTAACGTTTAACATGGGTTGGCTAGCTGTTAGAAAAGGAGGCGATGGCGGTAAAATGACCAAATTCAAAATGAAGGCAAGAGGCAAAATGCTTTATCAGTGCAATATCTGTGCAATAATTTCCATCCTAGAAAGCTGAGAGAACATTTATTTCATGGGTACGGTAAATCCCGTCTTTCTGTGAATCTATCAGGTGAGTTGTACTATAGCAAACACAGCAACACTTTTCAAGAAAGGATAAAAATGGTCGGAATGAGCTGAGGCCTGATAGTCAGATTTCAGATCTAGGCAAGGTGTAGAACAATATTTGAAGGAAAGAATAATTATAGACTTAGAGCTAAGTAGAAAATTGGATAAAATGCAATACAATGGTGTATCATGTCAGCCTAACTTAATAATGCTATTTAATCAGATAATTGATTTTTGTTTTTCTGACAAAGAAAAACCAGTGGATCTATTTTTAAATTTTTTTTTAGTCAAGCATTTGATATGATACAGCAATGGGAATTTATTACTTAAACTCTGTTCAAGTGTAAAAGTTATATTAGTGGGTAAGGAACTAATTCAAGAGATGCAGCAGGTCATGCTGAAAGATTAAACTATTAGTGTGGAAGGTAGAGACAACTGACTTCTGAAAAATTAGTAAATGGTTTTATTATTGAATGACAAAAAATAAATTACAGTAATGAAACTTGCTGATGATAAAATATTAGGAGATATTGTTACTTTAGAAATAGATAAGGATATCATACACAAAGAACAAGGTGTCTGAGTAGGGTAATAGATGGTGTTTAAAATGCAAGATCATATACTTACAAGCTAATATCATTCATTAATTGCATTTAATGAGAGTGATGGCACTAAGTTGTTCTGTATTCATTTCCCCAAGCTCTGCAGTGGACTGAAGGGTTGAGTTCACTCTGATGCAGTAAATCTGTATCTTCATGTTTTCAGTTTGATTGAAATTGCATATACAGTTCAGCCTTAACAATTTTTGAAAATATCTTGAGCAAACTGCGTAAAACTGTTTGAGACATTTTGTTCTTGGTTGATCAAAATAGTAACATATCAAAGGGAGCTGTGGATAATATTTGACTGAAGCTTGGTGTTCTTTAGGTAAAACTCCTCTATTCCTATTTCATTTGTTTGGAAGAAGTAAGTCCTTTTCTAGACTTTTTTTTTTTTTTAATTGTTGTTCTTTTTCCTCAGCAGTTAGGAGATTCCAAGGTTTGCCATTCTCCAGTTTCCATAACATTTCTCATGAGGAAAAACATTCCTGCAGATTAATTAGTAGGAGCAAGAAAGTGCACTGCTGTTACAGCCTATTGCATTCCAAGATCTGTACTAGGCTGTCCCATTCATGGAATTAGTTAGCGAGTAGAATGGAATAACTTCCTTATGTTGATATAATGATAAAATTAATTAATTTTTCCCCATTAATTGATTTCAAGCCAGAAGAAACACATACCTTTTAAAATCAGTAGTCAGTCGTTATTAATATAATTTTTTGTATGTGGCCCAGCTGTACAATCACGTAGAGAATGCATGATGTATAGTTCCTATCCCGAAAAAAATATTTCCAGTAAATTTGTGGAGAAACACACCGAGGCAGTTTATTTTATGCACACAATAGTATAATTGCAAAATGCAGCTATTAGGAAAGCAATTCATGTTCAAGTCTATCCTAATAGCCTCTTGTGGTCATGGCCAGAAAGTAGTGCCTGATTTGTAGCAGGTTTTACCCAAAACGTTGGGACTCATTTATCTGCTAATATCAAATGAAAATTTTGCAAGAATATCACTACATTTCTGGAACAAAAAAGAGTATGTAGTAAGGAGGAGAATAGAAAGACACTTTGGAACCAACAGGAGAGTGTTTAGGCTTGAATTTTAATGAAACAATACAGCTAAGAAAATAAATCTCTGTCCATAGTTAAGAAAATAAATTGTTAGTAGTGACTAGAAAATGGAGGTACTAGGGAAAAACTATGAAGTGAAAATGCATCTCCCCTGGATCAAAAATCTTCTTCCAAAGAAACTAGGTCACAAAGAAACAGGTTTGTCACTTCTGCTTTGTTTCTGATATGCTTGTTTACTTTAGTTTGTTTTCTAAACAGCATAGGCAGGCCAAAGCTCGTGTGGAAATTTACACAGATTGTAAGATTACATTAATAACATTGACTTTTGAGAGGGTTGTAAGTGAATACATACTCAAGCTCTCTGCTGCAGACACAACAGACTATAAAATAGATCACCTTCAGCTCACCCACCTCATATTGTGCACCAAAATGTTGTCACTGAGTCTACAATGAAGCGTGCACACTCTTTTATTGAATCCTAAAACATCGATGGAGATGACTTTAGAAGATGTAAAGTGTATGTGTATGTACACACACACCCCTGAGTAATATTTTTCCTACAGTAACATTCCCTGCTGAAATTCCTGTTGTCATGTTTTGTTCCAGCAAGTGTGCTGTCAGAGAAACTGAACTGTACGATTGATATGTCTGTGCTAGTCTTTACCAGTAAAAGAAAACCATATGAATGAAGCTGCTCTTCTGTGTGATCAGACACAACTAAGATAGCTCTAAATATATTCCAAGCACATGGGGTACATGTGATATGAACTCAATATACAAATAGGGTTGGTGTTGTTTTCTGGGAAATTATGAAAGGCTTTTATTTATCAACCATATCAATTCAAGGCGTTAAGCTGCAAAAGTAAATATATTGAAATTTGTCTTTTTCTCTGAGAAACTAAAAAGAGCAGAAAATGGGCAAACTTGGGATCCATGCCTGAATTTGGATTTCAAAGCCATTTCTGTCCTTGAATCCTGTATATGAATTCAGAGGGTTGTTAAAATGGTATTGTGATTTTTAAAACCACTTGAACACCTAGAAATGAATGACTATGTGTAAGATTAGAGATTTGTTTTATGTTTTCTGCTGCTTTTTCTCATTTGATATGTTAAATAAGGATTATCTGACATACCAGGGGAATAATTCTGAAAAGATAAAAGGTGATAAACATGATTTGCCCTTGATGAGATGAGTAAACTCATGTAATGCTTTTTAAAATCAAAATAGAAGTTTATTCCAAATGTAAAATTCTCTCAGCTGGGTATGATTTATGCTTATGTACTAGCCTTTTGGCTCATTAAGTAACAATGTATGATAATGTTTTAAACACATAAGTTTTAGTAACAGTAGGAAATTTGATGCAACCCATAGAATTATACTATGCAAATTGATTGAAATTCAGATGGAAATGATTGCGATGGCAAGTATGATTATTTGAGCAGTAGCAATAGTGTCCTATGGATTTTTATGTGGTGTGTAATCTTTGATGTCTGATTGACACTGCAAATGGTAATTAAAGCTGTTTTCATGATTTAGACTTGTCTGTGTGTCCCTAGTAAGTTATGAGCTCTGGTTACGAACCTGCCTCTGTCCAGCCACCTGTCTTAATGAAACTTTTAAGAACATGTCTTTTATCATTCATTTAAAATCTGTTAGTATATTCAAAATAGGTAATATCAAGAACAGACAGCAGCAGTATAATCAGATAAGCAATGTTGAAGACTATTTACATGAACAGAAGGTAATGACAGTATGAGGTTTCTGATGAGACTCTGTAAGAATCTATGCTTGGATCATTGTTTTTAGGATATATGCAGCATGATTTTTAATCTTTTTTCAAATCGGCATAAAACAAGATGATGTTACATCGGAAATAATTGGGAATACCCAAATGAAAAGATCGTAATCTTATAAAACTCCTAAAGAGATTAGAAACATGCACAAAAACAGAGGTATGAGAAGATAAAAATGTAAGATAAAAATTTGCAGAGCCTTAGGAGGCAATAGTTTAAGCAGGGCAATTAATGCACCATGTTTGTGTTGTTACGGCCACAAATAGATCTAGCATATTTTTAGCTTGGAAACATGAGCGCCATGCGTAAGCTGGGAGGAGCAGCCTCTTCTTATGGACTTCAAGTGCAACTGCAAAATGAAAAAAATGAAGAACTTTTTTTTTCCTTCTCACATGTTTCTTGGTAACTTTCTTGAGTTGTTGTAGCTCATGGCTTTGAATTTGGTGGGGGTGGGGTGTGTTAATTTGTGTTTGATGTCCATTCAGACATGGTTTTGAAAATCTATTTGGAAAACCTCATTTGCATATGCAAATTCAATTTCATGGTTCAGCTCTGTGGAAGCAAATTTTTGTGTGAGCTGTGTCCTTTTTGGTCCTCCTCTAGAAGAATGAAAAGGTAAAGGAGACAGCCTAGCTGGGCTGGGAAGAGAAGAGAGATTGCAATGAAGGGAGTGGAGAACAGAAATCTGATGGAGAGGAGGTCTCGTGGGCAAAGATGAGATACAGAAACTGGCCGGCACGGAGGAAATGGAGGGAAAAATCTTTAAATACAAAGAGGAGGAGAAGGCTAGGCACAGGAGACTGGAGATTTTGGAGGAGCCAAGGAGTTGGGGGCAAATTGTGTATGTAAATAATGGGAGAGTGATTAGGAGGCAGCTGGTACAGTTCGAAGAAATGGAACACATCAGGAAGGGTGCAGATATATTGGTGATGAGTGGGTCACTGCGGTGGTGACTGCTTGCAGGGTGGCATCAGAAGGGGAAGAATCTGGTACACAGGGACTGAAAGGAGGAAGGTATCTTAAATATGGGTACAAATGCATATTTTACAGGTGGGAAAAGAGCTAGGCGTGTGGGCCAGGAACAGAAGACAACTGTGTTACTGGGCTGCAAGGTTTGGTAAAACTGGAAATTGCTCAACTTTAGAGGTCTTAAGGCTCTACGCTTCCCTGCTGTCTGGAAATAAGTGTGAAGGTGCTGTCAAGGTGTGAGGCTCTGCTTGACTTCTCTGCTGTGTGGTCCATATAAAATAGCTGAGTGCTGTTGAGTCAAGTTATAAATGCTTTTGCTGTGGCTGCAGCTGTTCAAAGCTTGCCAAGCTGGCAGGCTGCGTGGCTGCACACAGCAACATCTGTGTATGCTTGAAAGACTCGATAACTTTAATTTAAAACACTTTCGCATATGTCAACAGACTTCTCTCTCCTTTTTTTTTTGTTTGTTTATTATTATTTTAACATTTTAGTGTAATTTCTATTGGTAAACAATTAAAAAAAATTGTGCAAGAAAGTTCATCCAGCTGGTTAGTAACAAAAGACTTGATCCTCTCATGCCAGTTTCATGTGTCCTTGTACTTCACTGAAGTGTCTCCAGATTTACACTGAACCTGAGAACAGGTAAATGAGACTCAAAATTTAGTGAGATACGATGTTGCTACTGGATTCTAAATTGTATTTCATGTTATTCACATGGCTGTTTTGCCTGAGTAAGGCCCATATTTTGGGGCTTGAAAGATTGTTCACAAGCGTTTACACATGGCTTGTGTATGCATGTATGTGCCTGTGAGGATTTTCATTTCAATTGACTGAACTTTTAAATGGAAAATATTCTAAATTTTGCTTAGTGTTTTACTGCCTTTATGAATAGCTTAATGCAGTTAAGTAACTTGAAACTAACGAAGTTCATTTTGTGAAAATGAAAATGAAGTGTCTTTTGTGAAAAGATTATGGTGGTGATAATGGATGGATTCTGTAAAGTGTGACTATGTTAGTATATTTACTTTAACTGAAAAATGTCTCTTCTGTGTTGTGTTTAGTTCAAAGTGAAGACTAAATGGAGAAAGTTCTCTTGTGTTCTTATTATGTATAGCTTTTCTTTTTCTCTACCACAATTTCTTCTCCTCTATCCTTTTCATACTACTTGTTATTCTATAGTAGAAATATCACTGTATGCTAAAGAATTACTCAAAGTTTTTGTAAAGTACAGTAATGATTACTTAATACACTTCTCTCTTCACCTCTGGTTAGAATTTATCTTCAAAAATGGTACCATACAGCATTATATGGGAAGAAGCAGGCAAGGAAAGTTTCTCGTATTTCCTGCAAAGAAAGAATAAAGTGAAATCCGAAGACATGTTTAACAGTGATCTTTCAATGTCCATGGAAGTAATTTATTTTTCATTTCTCATGGACAGTGGAGTTATAAAATTGGTTGTTTGCACAGGTGGTTGAAGTTTGAAGAAGATGTAGAAGATGGTGGAGAGAGGTGGAGCAAACCATATGTGGCCACACTGTCACTTCATAGCTTGTTTGAGCTGAGAAGCTGTATCCTGAATGGCACAGTTCTTCTGGACATGAGAGCTAACTCCATAGAAGAAATTGCAGGTATGTATTGGTGTTCCATTTATTAGTTATGAAAAGTAATCATAAAAAACAAGTGCTTACAGTATTGCTTACAAGAAAGCTATTGCATAACAATCAGTTGAGTTTAGAAACTCCTAGAAAATATTTTACTCAATCTATTAGAAAATAATGTCTGACACAACTGGTAAATATATTTTTTATATTTTTTGTATAGACTTTGGTATTTTCAGAATCAATTTTTATGTAAAAGACAAAATTACAATGGAGCAGAGAGGACAGTTTGGATATATTTCATTAGAACTGGCATGTTCTCTGGTCCTCCTGTGCCACCTCACATTGTGAATGATGTGTGTGCTAACTTCCACAAACTTAATCTACTGCTGTGATAATTGCAGACAATCTAGCTTAAAAAAAATAAATTATGGAATCATAGAATGGTTAGAGTTGGAAAAGACCTTAGAGATCATCTAGTTCCAACCACCCTGCCATGGGCAGGGACACCTTCCACTAGACCGGGTTGCTCAAAGTCCCATCCAACCTGGCCTTGAACACTTGCAGGCATGGGGCGTCCACAACTTCCCTGGGCAATCTGTTCCAGTGCCTCACCACCCTCACAGAAAAGAATTTCTTCCTAATAGCTAATCTAAATCTACCCTCTTTCAGTTTGAAACTGTTACCTCTCGTCTTATCACTACATGGCCTTGTAAAAAGTCCCACCCCATCTTTTCTGTAGGCCCCCTTTAGGTACTGGAAGGCCCCTATAAGGTCTCCCCTTAGCCTTCTCTTCTCCAGGCTGAACAACCCCAATTCTCTCAGTCTGTCCTCATAAGAGAGGTGCTCCAGCCCTCTGATCATCTTTGTGGTCCTCCTCTGGACTCACTCCAACAGGTCCCCGTCCTTCCTATGTTGGGGACCCCAGAGCTGGACACAGTATTCCAGGTGGAGTCTCAGAGGAGCAGAGTAGAGGGGGAGAATAATTTCCCTCAACCTGCTTGGCCACACTTCTTCTGATGCAGCCCCGGATGCAGTTGGCTTTCTAGGCTGCGAGAACACATTGCTGGATCATGTTGAGCTTCTCATCCACCAACACCCCCCAAGTCCTTCTCCTAACAGCTGCTCTCAATCCATTCTTTGCCCAGCCAGTATTTGTGCTTGGGATTGCCATGACCCAAGTGCAGGACCTTGCATTTGGCCTTGTTGAACTTCATGAGGTTTGCATAAGCCCACCTCTCCAGCCTGTCCAGGTCCCTCTGGATGGCATCCCTTCCCTCCAGTGTGTTGACTGCACACAGAGCTTGGTGTCGTCAGGAAGCTTGCTGATGGTGCACTCAATCTCGCTGTCCATGCCACTGACAGCACTGGTCTCAGTACTGTCCCCTGAGGAATGCCACTCATCACTGGTCACCACTTGGATATTGAGCCATTGACCACAACTCTTTGAGTGTGGCCATCCAGCCAATTCCTTATCCTCTGAGTGGTCCATCTGTCAAATCCATGTCTTTCCAATTTAGAGACAAGGATGTCACATGGGACAGTGTCAGATACTTTGTACAAGTCCAGGTAGATGACGTCAGTTGCTCTTCTCTTATCCACCAATGCTGTAATGCCATCATAGAGGATCACCAAATTTGTCAGGAATGATTTGCCCTTAGTGAAGCCATGTTGGCTGTCACCAATCACCTCCTTATTTTCCATGTGCCTTAGCAGAGTTTCCAGGAGGATCTGCTCCATGATCTTGACAGGCACAGAGGTGAGACTGACCAGCCTGTAGTTCCGCAGGTGTTCCTTTTTTCCCTTTTTAAAAATGGATGTTATGTTTCCCCTTTTCAAGTCAGTGGAAACTTCCTTGGGCTGCCGTGACTTCTCAAACATGATGGATAGTGGCTTGGCAACTTCATTCTCCAGTTCCCTCACAACCCGGAGATGAATTTCATCACGTTCCATGGACTTGTGCACCTTCAGGTTCCTTAGATGGTCTCAAACCTGGTCTTCTCCTACATTGGGTGGTTCCTCATTCTCCCAGTCCCTGCCTTTGCTCTTTGCGACTTGGGTGGTGTGGTTAGAGCCCTTGCTGGTGAAGACTGAGGCAAAAAAGTTGTTGAGTACTTCAGACTTATCCCAGGTGACCAGGTCTCCTGTTTCCTTCTGGAGAGGGCCCACAGTTTATCTAGTCTTCTTTTTATCACTGACATACCTATAGAAACTTTTCTTGTTGCCCTTGACGTCCCTGGACAGATGTAACTCTATCTGGGCTTTAGCTTTCCTAACCTGATTCCTGGCTGCTCAGACAATGTCTCTGTGTTCCTTCCAGGCTACCTGTCTTTGCTTCCACCCTCCGTAGGCCTCCATTTTGAGTTTGAGTGTGTCCAGGAGCTCCTTGTTCATCCATGTAGGCCTCCTAGCATTTTTGCCCGACTTGCTCTTTGTTGGGTTGCATTGTTTCAGAGCTTGAAGGAGGTGATCCTTGGGCCCCTCTCCCATCCAGGGCTTCATCCCATGGTACTTTACCAAGCAGAGCCCTATAAGCATCCCTACTCATGATGAAGTATGTGTCACAACTACATAACATGAAAACAGATTAACAACCACATCTTTGAGTTGAGAATGAAATCAAGAACAATAAGACTAAGTGTAAGTTTTTAAAAAATTTTAGCTTCCTTAACTAAAGTTGAGTGCATTTTTTCCAATAACAGTGTATTTGGCAGTTGCAGTTCTAGAGCTTTTGAGAACGGCAGAAGCAGAAGCAAGAGAACATAACAGATGAGTCTTGTCTCCCCGAAGTATAAGTGAAATTGAGACTGAGTGCCATTTTCTGCATTCCTGGTGTTTCCCATGAAGGCTAATGCAGGGGCCTTTTTTTTTTTTTTGGTAGTGCATTTGTTACTGTAGTAAGGAAGGTTGTTAGGGCCTGTGTGTACAAACCTGTAATGCACAGCCTCAAGGATACTTAAAACTACAAGGGTTGCACAGTCGCGCTAGAATCACACGATACAGTCTGGAATGTTTATTTCCCTTCCCAAATACAGCAGCTAGTTTGAATAAGATCATATATAAATAAATTTGTTAGTAGACAAGAACTGAAGATAAGTTTCTCTAGTCTATCAAGACAGGGATGATGTAGGTATTAGAATATAAATGTATTTACATTAGACTTTAAACTCATCATTAAAATGATAATAACCTGTCCAAGGGCCCATGTGCCCTAGAGAGTTTCTAGTGCTGTGTCCTTGCTCTTGTTGTTAAAAAATCTCTGTCCCTTCCAGCAGAGAAGACACAGAGCAAAGAGCTCTACTATTTTATATTCTGGGGTCTCTAGTTTTCTGTTCATTTACCCTTAGTAAGGGCTAGTTTCATGCTTATGATGGTTATTGGACTAGTATCCTTGCGTATCTTGCATCTACTTAAAAGTTTTACCTTGCTTCTACCTTACTCTATTTCACAACATTTCTGAAAATGGTGCTGCGTCTGTAAATCATACATTTGATATTTTATACAAATTATAGAATCATAGAATAGCAAGATTTTCTAATGCTCAAGATTATCAAGAAAACTGCTTTATGGGTGATAATGGAAGTTTATGTAAGGACCAGATAAAATTTATTTTAATTATTTACATTATCAGGTAAGGGAGATATTGTTCAGTGGGCTATATTTAACAGTGGACTTGGCTCAGCTAGTGGTAGCTGCTTTTTGCATTTACCTTTCCCAAATTGTTTATGTCAAACTGACGCAAGATATTATTAATCCAAATCCGCAGAAACTTGCGTGGGTTTCTACTGTGTGCTGAGATCTGACTCTCCCATGAATCATGGTCTGAATCAGAGCTTCAAAATTTGTCTTGATAATGATAAAAGATAAACATGAAGAATAAAAAGCAGCTGATTTGAAAGAACAAAGGTATTTATCAGTATGCTGCATTAATATTTGTTTATTAAAAAAATAATCACGAAGTACTTAGATCAGCTGCTTGATGTTCTTTTATTACTTTTTTGCTTAAGTAGCACACTAGGATTTTCAAGTGTGAGCTTTACATTTTTAATCCAAAAATCACTCAACTTCTTCTGCAGTCGGCTAAGAGATCCCTTCCAGAATTGATTTTATTTAAGTAGGTAAAAAATTAAGGATTAACACAATAAAAATAACTTCAGAAAACTTCCTTGTTTTTTTTCTGTTTTTGGAAGATATTTTATATGAATTCATATTTATAATCTCTTAATCATTAGTTAGTTGTAGTAATTTTGTTTGTTTGTTTAGTTAACGTGTTCAAGAATTCCAGATAATTTTGTTTTGAAACTCATCACAGATGTAAGTTGTCCTTCAGTAGAGAATTTGATGAGTTACTGTAATGCTACATTGAATCAGTCCTGCTTCTGGGATAGCTTGATTTGTTGACTAGGAAAACTTGTTTCTTCTGAGACGAGGCTTTAGGATGACTTTAATGAATTGGCATGCACCATTTCAACTTTAAAAGTACCTGTTGTTGTGGCAGATGTGGGTGTATTTTATTTGTTGTTTTATTTCTTTGAACTGGTAGGCATGTCTTTCTGATAAGGTGATCTGACACATGATAAGGTTTCCATGGATCTTTTTTTTGTCTTTCAGAGAAGATTTTTTTTTTCCATCTTCACATTCAGTAAGCAATGATGTAATTTTTTTTTTTTAAACAACTTTGCAGCAGGTTCTTCTGGCAAGTGAGTCATTCTCTAAATTATCCGTGTCAGGTTTCTTTGAAGAGATTTTTTTTCCCCCTATAAATAAAATTGCTATTCCATTTGCTTTCCTTTATTATTATTATTTGTGTTGTAGTAATGTTGTTTTCCTCTTCCTCAATCAAGTTCCTTTGTAATTTGGTACTCTAATACTACATATGTAGTTCCTGCTCTCCAGTACTTTCAAAACGTTACAAAGAGCATGGCACACATTAGGCAGTGCTGGGAGGAGGAAAGACTTTAATAGTAGTGGTGACAAGCATACCACCAAGATATGTGTGCTAGGTTTGTTAGAAATTTGGTAATTCCAAATAATATGACAGGCTGCTCTTTTTCCATGTAAACGACTGCTGGACCTGAAGACTAGACGGAACTCGTATCTCTTAGGAATTCCTTTCTTGTCTGTTCTACTCAGTTGCTATTCACTGTCAGTAATTTTAATCCTGCTTATCATGTGCTATACAATGCAAACATTGTTTTCAGCCTGGAATTGGTATGTATTCCAGTTGTATCTGACAGTCCTGACTTTAGAATTAAAAGAAGTGCTTGCTGTCACCTGTTGGCTTCAATTTTTTTCAACCTTTAACTCTTATTTTGCTTGTTAGCAATTCTCATGCTAGGCTAGTCCAGAGATCCTGATGGTCACTTTTGGTTGTTCTTTTTAATGCTGCTGTATATATCACATGTAGAAGAATTTGCAAAAATAGATTGTACGCTTTGGCCTGAAGTGGTACTCCCAAATTAACTTGTACTTCTGATTCATAGTTTATTACTATGGGTTTTGTTTTTTAATGCAATCTGTTGATAGTTTTACTGCATTACTATAGTGCATCATATCTTTTGAGAACAAATAAACTAATCGTGCACACGTACTTCCTTTTTGCTTGCCTGAACAGTTTGCTAGGGAGAAATGTGCGTTGTGTATTTGTTGGTAATGTCTTGCTATCTGGGCTATATTCCAATATCAAATTATATTTCTGTAAATGTAGTGCCAGTCTTCGTGTCCTTGAAAGAGATATACTTAATCTTTGTTGCTAAATTGAGACAAAGAATTCCTATTTGTTTTAGTCAAGGCTTTTAATCTATAAACACTTATTCACTAAGGCATTAAACTCTCAGCACTTAGTCCTTGAAAATTTCTTTTATTAAAGTCTATATTTTAAGACCTTAATGGGCTTGTAGTAAAATCTACAGATGAAAAACATCTTTTAAACTATTTGCATGGCTTTCAGAACATTTTGTTTTTCATCCCTGGAAACTCTGATAGTTCTGCGTAAAAATATTTTGGCACCAGTGATGTGGTGAGAATTTTTAAATCATCCTGTCTTCCAGCATGTCCATTCTTTATTAGTTTCTTTTTCATTCCAACTCTGTCTTATTAAAAAATGACTTGATCTACAAGACTTTAAATTTCTTTGGACAGACACCCAGTTTTCTTTGTTGATAAAGATCTTATTTGTACCTATGATGCTGAATTCACAGACAATATCTTATTATAATAAAGACTTCTGAGATGAATTTCCAACACCGTCATCATGCAGTGAAAAATGTTTGTTCCTGAAGTTTCTCAAATCATTCTTAAATTCTGTAAGATGAATTTTGTTTTTCCCTTGAAAAGAGCTCAATTCCTCTGCTGAACTTTATCCTGTTTAAAAATGCATTTTTATTAAACATATTTTAGAGGGTTTTTTTATTACTGTTTTTAAGATGTGACATTCATTTTTCATATGTCTTTGCAGTGGCTCCTATATCAGTAAGCTAGCACTCCATGCACAAGGAATTCCTTTGAACATTTGATGTAGTAATATTTTATCGATCACTTCTGTATAGAACATATGCTAAAAGGAAGTCTGAAAAATCTATGTAATCAAAACAATTTATTTTGGAACTTGTCTCTTGAGGAGGTATTTGCCAGAATCTGGCTGCACCATTAGAGAGCAGCTTCACTGTGTTGTTCAAGTTGGCAGATGAAAATGTTCTCTTTTGATATTTTCATTTAGTTCCTTTGAAACCATGTAGATTCTCAGATTACCATCTGGTTTTTTGATTGTAACCACTGAATGAACCCCAAAGGTTCTTCTACTTAACATATGATGCCATTTTCTGTCGTTTGGTTCAAAAACTGTTCGGTCCAGCCTTTAATGGCAATACTTTCTTTACAACATGAATCACAGATATCGCATTTTCTTGTAGTTGTGCAGAGTGTACTGTGAACAAATGTCAAACCTTGTCGAATACAAACTGTGGCCTCAGTGTGGCACAGTGGTGCTTTGGCGACTTGCACGTCTGAAATATTAGATAGTCCCATTTATTTTAAATAGCTTAAATGTAATAATGGTTTATTTTTTAAATTAAATTTTAAGTATTCCCATGCTTTCCAATCCAGAGATCTGACTGTTTTTTCCCAAGCAGTCTTTTGTGTGTTCCTCATGATCAAATTTTCAATCTGTGTAACAGCTTAATCTTGTGATTGAGGTCACTGGACTCTGTGCTCAACAACTCAGGGCATTACATCCCAAGTGTGCAATTTTATTGATTTTGGTAATATTATCTTAAGCTTTCAATCTGAGCAAGTCTTCTTTTGCCTTTGTTTGCTTTAAGCTATATTGCTCTATAGCAATGATATATTTAAACTTGCTCCAGTTTAGATTTTATTTCACTGGAGCCTTTTGTTTCAGCTACGACACTCTGGTTGTGTTATGTTTCTGACAGTGTTTTAATGGTAAATTTAACTTTTATTACAAACACCATGACAGAGCATGGGGTTGCCTGTGAGCAGTCTGCTTCTCTGCTTGACCCTACACATGTCTTTTGTTCAGCTTTCACCTTCTCACTTACCCAGGTTTTTGCATTTGTGTGCTTTATTTACAGCTTACCATGTGGTGATTACCTCTACAGAGAAACCTTTATCAGGTTTTATTCTTTTGTCTGTGGATAAATTGTAAATCTCTTACCAACTTCCAATTAGCATGGCATTCTTTATTTTTTGTTTTGGATTTTCCCATGTTAACCACAAATCTGGAAATTTTTTAGATTGCACAAGTCAATCTCAGCTTTCATTTTCTGTGTAGAGAATGTCACTCATGGCTCTTGTTCTGTTCAGAGATGTAAAATATATTGTTTTATGAGGTCTCCATTGTTCTTTTGGTAGCATCCCCTGTGCCATAGCTCTGACTTACAACTGTGCTTGTGCTCTGAGCTGCAAGCTGAGAATTTTAGCCTCATCTCTACTATTTACAGTTTTGTGAAATGCTTGCTCTTTTTCTTCAGTAAAATTGCATGCTGTTACTTTAAAAAGCAGACATTTTTCACTCTCCATCTTTCCTGTTCAAGTATTTCAGCCAAGAAGTTGAACAAAGTAATTTCAGGTAGAGCTGGAAATAGAATCCATCTCTCTGTGTGCTGGAATGCTCTGCCTTCTTGGATGAGAGGGCTAAATCCGCTGGCTTAGATAGCTTTTTTATAATCACTGTTGTAAACACTGTAAACAGGTCTTGGTTTACAAATGCAGCCCAAGAATACTAATTGTTAGTTCTCTATTACTCCTAGTGCCTAACTCACTAGGGAACTGTATATTTGGGTTCTTATTAGAGACAGGGTAAGATAAAGGACAGCATTTCAACTGAATGTCTTCCATAAAGCACTGCTTTATGGTTGCTTGTGTTTTCTTCTCCCCTGTCTTTAAGGAAAAGAAAACAATCATAAACCAAACAAACACTGGCTTTTAAATTAGGTTTTGTAGTCAGCTGTCACTGCGATCATGACACACACAAAAGCCCATGTGTTCTATTTTTTATCATTAATCGCTCATTATGTCCTGCAATGGCATAGTTATAAAATTTGGAAGATTGAGAGGTGTAAATACTGGCAACTTTGCTGCTGTATGCTGAGTTCAGTTACTTCTGCTGTAAACTGTCAGTGCCAACCTATATCAGGAGAATATGAGCCCAGCAATTTGAAACTCATATTTCATCTGGTTAAAAAAAAAAACCCAAACCAAACCAAAGAAGAGCTCTGGATCTTGTGTCTTTACTCACTACTGCAAAAGTCAGGCTCAGTTTAGCCTGTTTACCTGTTAGTAATTTCTTTTTGGACTTTGGACAGGTATTTTGGTGCAAATACAGTATACTTTCTATAAATTTATTCTGTGTTTCACCTGGGAGTTTCATGTAGTATCGTATGCGAGGTGATGGGCACACTGTGAAGCTGGAGCAATGGGGAATGAGCTATGGCTGCACTTGAGTGTCTCATTATTGCTCATTTGCTTGGACCTAGGATGGCTCCACGTGGATCTGGCTGCATGTCTCTGTACAAAGCTGCAGTGTGTAATAGATGTCTCCAGAGTGAGTAGAAACAGCCAACCTGCTTTTTCATCCTTGCTGACCCTAGTGGTAGGACAGATGCAGTTTGCTGTGCTGGGCAACACATGAGCCACAGTTGAACTGATTTGAAGTGTCTGCACCCCTGATGCTCTAATTCACAGCCTGGGTAAATTGTTCACAGGTGATGAGGAGTTGCATTTGAGTTACTACAATAGCTTGTTTAAGTACTCATATTGCTCATATTTACTCTCAATATCAATTTTATGTGAATGATGTGTTGTAACTGAGGCTGAATGAAGAAAACATGCTTGAAATTTTGTGAAAACCCAAGTTTCTTTGAATCTTTTTAAATAACCAGGGCAGGAGGACTATCTGTCTTTAACAGCTTGAAAAAAATATTTCATGGTTCCAGTATGAATCAAGATTCCTTACTGAAGAAACATTCTACTTCAGTGTTCCTGATGTCAACAGAAATGGTATGGTGTGAGCAATTATAGAAGGGTTAGCACCATGCTGGTGGATATTCCACATGTTGCATCTTGCTTGAAGTTCCATATGGTTGTGAAGCGTCTTCGAAAAACCTAGTGGTAAGCTGTGTCTCTGGCTAGAAGGGGGCTCTGCAGCATTTAAAAGGTCATTCAAGAGGAAAATTCTTTAAAACAAACAAAACCTTTGTTGCTGAGTATAGAAACCGTGGAGAGTCTCTGTTGTTGCACAGGAATGTAGCTGAGATATAGTGCTGTGAAGTTTCAGGTCTGTATTCTTTACTCCGTTTTGTCATTTGGAGTTTGGAGAAATGGCCGTGCACTCTAGATACAAAAATGAAAACCAGGGCTTTCAAAAGTAGATGTGTCTTCGACTGGTGGGAGCACGTAGGATCTTCTTCTCACAGGATTAAGGAAATACAGTCTGTTTTGAAAAGGAGATGTTTAAAATGCTCCTGTTTGCCTTTTACTCTCGGACTTTAACCATGTTGCTCTTGTTTTCAAGCATATCTTTGCAATCAAGTGTTATCACTGACATTGCTGAAGCTTTGGGCTTTTAAAGGATATGTTGAGAAACTTGGGAAGAAACTGAAGTGGAATCCCATAGGTGCTGATGGAGACAGTCTTACTACTTACTATTCAAATCTGTTCAGGTCTTGAAAAAATGGTCAAAATACAGCAATCTGGCAGTAATTTGACTTTAATCTCCTACAGCTGCTACTGCAAGTGGGTCTGTATTAAGGAATGACAACTGGAGGGGAGTGTCAAGGCGAGAAAACACGTCTTCACTCTTTCCAAATCTGAATGCATCATCCCTTTTTACATGTGGTAGAGGTGCTACAGTAAAGGGGAAGTTGTAAAATAAAGAAAACTCAAGGTAAACCACTTTCTTTTCAGTTTGGCAGGAAATAAAAATTGTTAGTCACCACACTGGCACTAACTCCATGGCTTGTGTTGACTGTTAATGAGTCTAGCAGAGCATCTAGGCAAGGAAGAGGATAGGGATATGATTTTCTTTTCCTGGCATTTTCTCTCCTCAAGTGTATCATCTTAAATATTGACATCATCCTCAGCAGTTAATATATTTTAATATATGATATGGAAAATACTGTAGTTCCAGGAATGGCACCATATGAGAGGAGTTCCACTGATCTGTAAGCAAGGTGATGACCGGAACCCTAAATTTGCCTGTTCTAGAGAAGTCCTTTTTTTCAAATCTTCCTTTTGATTTCTGTCTTAGGGCAACTCAAAGAAGGTAATCTTTGTTTTTGCATCTTCTACAATTTGTCTTTTGGTCAGTAAAATTAAAAAGGAGGGGGTAGAGGATCATTTCAGTTGTGCTTTAGCACAGATGCTCTAAGTTACATATTTATTATTCACTTTTTTTTCTCTGAAGATCCGTTATCATGTTACAGAAAGTGCTGGCCTGTTTTGGTAACTGTGACATGCAAATTCATGTACTAAGGCTATCTAAAGGGAAGATAGTCTTATCCTCAGGGCAGAGGCAGTTCTTCAAAACACAGTAGAGTTGAGCCGGAAAATTAATATGTTTCTTGGAGCTGGAGCTTTCCTTTCTTTTTATTTTGTGTTCCAAATTCTTGGCTCCTTCTGCAAAAATTCTACTGAAGACTTTGTCTTGAACTTGCGTTACTTTCTTGTTTGCCTTTCTGTCACTCATCTTGCTGCTATGCCTCTCTGTCTCTTCCATGAGAGTCTGGAGTAATAGAAAAACTGTGTTTGTCTCGACTGGGAGTGCAGTGATAACTGACCTGGTGGTGTTTGAGTTAACCCTGGAGATAACAGTCATGTGAAGCACCCCAAAGACAGGTTTTGTTAGTTTAGGAACACCACCAGGCAGTATTACTCCTCGGCATCAGCCATTTGGTCGACACCGTTGTTAATACAGTGCAGAATGTAATTGCTGGAGAGGATCGAAGGCAACGTCGAAAACCTCTGCATCACTCTTCATTGCGAGATGCTGATACATCTCTCATGTTTGCATCTGTTGGTGACTGCATTTATCTGTGGACCTAGCCTTGTCTTTTTGCGTGTATGTCATCACAGAGATGTAAATTTGTTGGTAGCCGTGTCATAGTAAGTGAAACATGCAGGTAATTTGTTGTTCAGCTCTTAAAGCGGCTATATATATAATACATTGCCTTTTTTTGTGGATATTGAGAATTTCAGAAAAACTGTTGTGTTTTTTAAATGTATATACTATGCATAGCCCACTGTTAGCAATTAAACTCTGCTTTTGACCAGAATAAGTATTTAATGCATTTGATTATCTCTCTTCTTTTCTCTTGCTCTTGGGAATTATCAAAAACCTGACAAATTCTGTCTCTATTGATGATGCATCTGCTTTTTATTCTTTCTGCTGTGCTTGCTTTTCCACTGAGTTTACTGGTAGATATGAATCTGACTCCACCACAGAATCATGAGCTGTCTGAATTTTCAGTACAAGGAGTTTTTGACTCAGCTTATTATATCACTATTGTTGTGGAGTATAGTTTCTTCCAATGGATATACAAGGATAGTGTGTACTTAAATGCTGTTTTACTTTCTTTCATACAGAATTTCTTTTTTTCCTTTCTTTTTCTGTTAAGCGTTATTACTGTCACTAGCAAGATTTCCCAAAATAATAATTAAAAAAAATCCTACAAAATTCTCAACAATTCTTTCCCATTTACATAATACACACATACATAATGCACATATTTACAAATAGTTTTGAATATGAATATGTAAGAATATTTTCTGCCAGTGGACTGCAAAACTGGTTGTAATTTCTTAGCAGGGGTATCAGATTCACTCACACCTCCGTGTAATGATTCTCTTGCAGAAACATGTACATTGGGCAGTAGAATGAGATCCTATTAAGTATTTGCAAATAATGCAGCAAATTTTCTGGTGTTGTCTTATCTGAAATTTCTTTATATTGTACTGAAAGTATTGTAATTATAGTTATAAGAAATAAAGAGCTAGACTGTGATCTCCTGTGGTAAGTATAAAGGGAATAAAAAAGTTGTTTCCTTACAGCATTCCAGTCCTTTGTATCAAATAGGGTTATTTGGAAAAAAAAGACACATTATACCATAATGCATTTAAACCCAAGAGTATTATGTATGGGATTGCTTAGGGACTGACTTCAAAGTTACATAGGTGACCTTAATTTGGGAACTGCATCTCTTTTGATGTATTGACTTTTTTTACATTAATAACATCCTTTTAGATTTTTTTTTTTTTCCTGAGAGTAAAACACTTCTACATAAAACTTACCATTTAATTCTGTTGCATTACAGGAACTGATACCTTTAATTTGTAATCCTGTAGGGTACTAATTCTTATGATTGCAATTTGAAAATAAATATTTTCTTTTTCCCCTCCTTTATTATGTTTATGTATATATTTTCAGATATGATTCTGGATCAGCAGGTGAGTTCTGGGCAGCTCAGTGAGGATGTTCGTCACAGAGTGCATGAGGCATTACTGAAACAGCATCACCATCAGAATCAGAAGAAACTGAGCAACAGGATCCCAATTGTGAGATCCTTTGCTGATATTGGAAAGAAGCAGTCTGAGCCCCATTCCATGGATAAAAATGGTAATGCATTGCTGTATTTTGCATTTTGAGCTTCCAATAATATCTGCCTGTTCAGTATCACATGTGCTTTGTACCCACAGCTTGAACTCAGCGTGATTCTGCTCTGAAAAGCTACTGTGTAAAAGTGGTACCTTTTACGTGAGAGTGGTTCTTCTTATGCACTCAGTAACACACCTGTTTAAATTTGAGATTCGGGTATCTGTCACAATTCAGGGCTGTGCAGAGTTATTCAGGGGAACCAGCTCAGGTGTTGGAAGCAGGTTAGCTGCCTTAGTGTGCCATTCTGTCCTGGGTAATTGGCATGGCACATCCCCAGTCCAGCACAGCTCAAGTACACTTGTGGTGCTTTCGGCACTCTGTGTGATCCTTCAGACTGAGCTTCACCATCTTTGCACAGTGTTGCTCTTAACTGTGGACATGCTCCATTAGTGCCAGAAATGTGATTTGACTATTTTTGACTTCTGTTGACTATCCAGGGCCGATTTAGTTTCTAAGTCTGTGACAGTGTGTGCTTTACCTAGTGTTCAGCTGATGCTTCAGATTTCATAGTTGAGTTTGAGGGGTTGGAAAATGAGAAAAACATTTTCAAGATGACACTATTACAGAGATGCTGCAAGAACTGTGTGTTGTTCTTTCAGAAAATCACTTTTTGGAAAATCACGTTCATAAAAAAGAGAGAGCATGCTTGCAGAGTGGTTCTACGCTAAAATATTGGCTTAACTTTTGTCTTTCTTCCTTTAACAGAAGCCGTTATAAGCTGTACTGTTGTTGTAGGTTAATCATAATGAAAGATAATTTCTTACTGCCCCTTCCTTATTTACATAAACACAGGCCTGTGTTATGAAAATTGCATCCAAATTTTGCAAATATTTATGATTAATTCACAAGAATTATACATTGCACAATTACTGAGCCTCTGTATCCAGTATCATCACAATACCCACAACATTTTTGTCTGAGTACGATTGGACTATAGTGACTCTTATTCCGGAAATCACCTTAGCTTTAGTGAAATCTCAGTCCCTTGTGCGTCTCTCTGGTTCAGGGCCTTACTGAGCTCCCCTGTCACCCTGGGAAGTGGGGAGTGAGGAAACAGCTGTAGCACTGGGAAGGTATAGGGTGCAAGAGGCAGCTGTGTGCCATGTGCCCTATGGGGCAGAAGGGGAAAGAGTCATAATGTGGCTGATCTGGAAAGATGGGGCTGTTGGTATAAAGATTAACTTCGGTTTCTAGGAAGGACCTTTTGTTTCAATCATTGCATATAAAGTTTTAATAGGTACTTCTAAATCTAGCCAATTCCCTGGGGAAGCCTTTCAGACCTGAAGGACAGCATATAATTTCATCTGAAGAGGATATTAAATAGAAACATTAATTATGCCAAAATATCATTTTAACAGTAAGGAAAAATTTATTAAGATATGTGTGATTGTGATTAAGCATATGGATGCACAAGAGTAAAAGTAAGTAGGATGATTGTCCATCCTTTGTAAGGCAACTTTCCTGTTGATTTGTGCAACTCTTGCTGATGACTTTAAACAAATATTCAGGAGACACTTAAGAAAGTTAATGGTGTAATGTTCCTATTCCTCAATTTCCACAGGACGCAAGATGGCAGCTTGCATTCCATAAGCTTTTTGCACTAGATCTTATATAAAAAATAAGTAGTAGGTCTCCTTAAAAAGACCCCTCAAGGCAAGCTGTGAAAGTATCATGAGTGCAATTTCAGTAACTTTCTGTGCCTGTTAGTGGAACTGATGCAGTAATTTACTCCAGAAACATCTCACTTTTGCCTATGTTTCTTCTGGGAGCCTTCATATCTCTATCGAATTCCCCAAAAAGTAGATTCTGATCGGGACAGCATTTAAGTCCATATTAAACACACTAATTTTATATAGACAATGGTTAAGTGATTCTGTAAGTAGGGAGACACATTCTTACAGGTTTTCATTTGTGCTTATTTTGCAAGATTACTGAATTCCAGTTCACGGGCTTATGTAGATGCCTCAGAGCACTCTAACCCCTGGTTAAAGAAATCACTTAGTCACTTTCACTGCATTAATTAAGTTAAATACACCGTAAACAATACACATCTAAATAATTTTGGGAACATTTATACAAAGGTAAATCAGCTTCTTATCTAAATTACATTGAAGAGTTCCAAATGCAGTCTTTTTGGACACAGATGTCTTTTACTCAGTTTGAAGCATTTGTTTTCCGCTTGCATCCTTTAAGTGCTAATGCACATTTGGTAGGCTCTTGTACTGACCTCTTCAAAATAGATGATGTCCCTGTGATAAAGCAAAGAGGGGTTGGTTTATTTTAAGTTTCTCTCTTACCATCCCTGTTATATTTGAAAGTCTGAATCTTCTTTTATTGCATGAATTGTACTAAAATTAGTATTAGCTTTAGAAGAGGAAAATTCAGTCTAAGTTTTGTGTTTTAAAAGGAATCACATTTTTTTTCCCTTTTCAAGACAACAGCAACTAAGCAGTTCGTGGGCTTCAGTGGCAACTATTGCCCCAGTACTCCAGGATTAAAGGAGTGGGGAAAGAGATGATTCTGGAGAGCTGCCTAATTTCAGGCATACTGACTGCTACCTCTTCTGGCTTACTCTTAGTTATTTCTTTACCCTGGGTAACTTGCCATAGTACACACAGTGTAAATTATGCAGGAATCTACACTGAAATGCTCAGCTTTCAAGAACCCTGCTGTCCTTGGAAGCTTGACCAGGGGTAGCAGCGAGGTTTCTGATCATTTTCTTCTGCTGTTGCCTCATACCCAAATGCTAAAGTTCAGCTACAGTGTTATGCTCACTGCAGCTGTATATTTCTTTCTAGATTGCCAGGGAGTGTCTGTACAAGCTTCTCATAATAATACAAAAACAAGTTGTTAAAATATAACTTTGGATCAGATGAAAGCAAAAGAAAAATCAGCCAAATATGTGTATAAGAAAGCAAAATTAAGGGATACAAACACCTTATATTGTTGTCAAGAGTGTGCTGTGAGACGCATCTTTATTTCCTGAGGACAAACTGGTAAAATGCAATCAAAGCATCATTTCAGTCTGCTTATTCCCATTAATGCACAAACATTGTGTAGAACGTATGAACGTAAAATGTTCTATATATTGTCAACAGTAGCAGTATTGTTCTCTCTCTTTAATACAAAAAACGCATTAAAATAGTAAAATATTTAATTATTGCTATTACCTTCTGGATGAGAAGCTTAATTCTTAGGAGACTGCAGGAAGAAAACCAGATCATCTCAGGTACTACTGATGAGCCTACAGTGCAGTTCACCCCTGTCAGAGATCAGAGTTTGCAGAAACAGCAAGTGACGGGAGCTTTAGAAGGGCCACTTATTTGTCCCTGAAGAAATGAGGCAGGGGAACTTCGACACTTTTTCTGCACGAAAGGAAATTCTCAGTTTGGTTAAATTTGGGTTTAGTGTAGACAGCTTAACTGATAAGAATCCTTAGCAGTCTGTAAAGTAGGTGGTTCAGAGCCATCAGTCCTTGCCAGCTGGGTTCCGTGGTACAGCTGAGGATGCAAAACCCTTTCTTTGTCCAAGTTCTTGACTGTGCTAGCTTATCAATGTATCAATTTCCAGTTATTTAGGAGCAAAGTCTGAAAATGAAGACATAAACTTAAATTCAATATATATGGCTGTGCTGCTGACAGACCACTGTGATATCTTTGCTGGGAGATAGTTGTACATATGTTCTCCCTCCATTTTTTCTTTGTTTAAAAGTCTGTCAGACCATCTAATTAATTTGCTTTGTATTTAGTAGTATTATCTTTTGTTTACAATGGCTTTTCTTCACATCCTCTGGAGGGCTAAGATGTCAGGGTGCTATGGATTTACCATGCATTTTTAATGCTGCCATGCTGTGTTTAACTTTCACTTTTCATTAAGCATCAAAACTGTGAGAATTAAAAGCCTGCTTTTGATGTTCCAATAAAAACCGACAGTCAAATTTGGCATAAGAGGAGGAAAAATGATTTTTTTTTTTTTTAAAGTCTAATTTGACACCAAATACCCAAAATAGAGGATGGCGAGTAATTTTAGCATAAATACTGTAAAAGGCAGGTAATCTTTGTCATTAGTAAATCATCTTTGGAAAGTTTGGTTTGTAAAGCAATTTAACTTATTTTTATTGAGATCAATAGCTTTTTCACTCTGATACCTGAGAGCAGTGTCTGTAAATTCCTATGACATAGTCTAAAAAGCTGAAGACAATAGCAAATATACAACACCTTTCTATGGTTAGAGGAATGCTAAAATAATTTCATAAGCCTTTCCCCTTTTATAAAGGGTTCTGCAATTCAGAATTTAAGCTTGCGTGGCATAGAAAAGTAGCTGATTTGGTGAAAATGTGGTTAGGAAAAGAAGTTTTCATCATGTAGACATTTTAGTTTTTTAGACTGGCTGTTTCACTTTTAGTCTAGACTTCAGAGTGCGTGTGTGTGTATATGTGTAATGAGATCTAACAGACCTTTTACTGATTAAAGTCGAAGAGGAAGGAACTAGGGGAGAGGAGCATGGCAGGATAAGTGACTTGTAAATTGTATTTCCATGCACCTTGCTGAAGTGTTCTTTATCCATAATAACATGATCTTGTGCCTGTTTTCTGTTCCATACGTATGCCATTTATAACTGCTTCTTCTTCCTTGATGTCAGAGCAGACACGTTATTAGCGTAAAAATTGCATTATGCCACACATCATGTCTGATTTTTGAGAAATTCTGAAATTCCAAGGGGAGGTTTATTGATATGCCGAAGAGCTTGAAGAAAGCAATGGTATATTAAATTGAGGATCTTCAGAGTTAACAGCATGAGCTGCTGGAGCAGTTCATTTTGACATATTATTTTTCAAGCCTTTTTCCAGTTATTTCAGTTAGCATGATGGGCTGGTTTGGACTTCTTAATTGTTTTATGGCAGTATGAGCACACACAGAGGTGTTTAAGACTATGCTTGGCTATCTAATTCCGGACAGTATGCTTTAGTATCCCGGTAAATCTAAATTACCAGTTACGTGATGGGGTTTGTTACTTTCCTCAGTTTCCTAATCTGTCCTAAACATCAGTTCAAGCATTTATGCCATAACTCAGAGCTAGCTTACAGCATGTGAAACTCTCATGTCAGTAATACCATGGACATTACTTGGAGCCATATGAGAAGAGTAGGGATGCACTCCTAGGTGTGTGACCGCGTGCCTTCGTTTTTGGAATAAGTCACAACAAATGCCATATATATACCCACGTTTTCTGGCAGTATTGGATCTGGATCAGGTGGATTGCTCCAGCTTTCTGTGAAGAGAAGGCAAAATCAAAGATAGTTAATTCTAGCTTAAATTAGCTAATGCTCTGTTTCTTGTTTTATATTCTTCTCAAATGTATATATTTTAATCAACTTGTATTATCCACAGGTTTTTATATTACTAAAATATAACTTGAATTTACAAACATTTTCATCTGATATTTATTCTTTCTTTCTCCACACTTCCTTGTACCCATGATAAAATGTGTAATCTGTATGTATAAAACTGTATCATTCATCTTTGTATTTCTTTATTTTGCTCTTTGTTGTGTCTGTCTCTAACAGGCTCATCTCATCTCTGTATCTTCCTCATCTCCTATCCTTTGGGTTCTGTAAACTCCCTGAAGGTTAAGAGGTAGTATAAATACCTATTCTTGCTTGGGCTTCAGATCATTTCAAATGTACACCCATGTCTTCATCTCAGTTTCTCAACAGCATGCAACTTCTTGCTATAGTGATTAAAAAATACCCCAGGCCTTTGTCAGCAGCTGTGGCACACTTAAGAGAAGCTTGTGTGAAATGATGGTTTTTTTGGGGGGGAAGTGCCATTTCTTTAGAATTCATTTTCTTGCATCAATTTGTAAAACTGCAAACCATAGCATTTTAGTTAAAACTGCATGACTTCACGTGAATCATGCTTGAGATTCAGGCCTAGCATTAGAAAAATCGTTAAAGTGACTTCTTCTCATACTCTTAAATTATGTATCATTAGTGAACACCAAATCTGCTTACAGTTACACAGGTACAGTGGGAGTGACATGGTTCTCCACCAATTTAAAATGTTATGCATCAAGAGACCTAAAAGTACATATACATTCAGCCTGCAAAGATGGTATCACTGCTCTGTTATATTGGAATTTTACCATATACTTAGGAAAACTTACTGTTTTTCAATCCTTGATTTTTGATCTGGACAGTGTGTCCGTTTAGATTTGAAAAACTGGTGACCAGTTGCACTGAAAGGCCTGAAGATTGTTATAGGTGGCTTGCAAATCACATTTTTTTTTTCTGAATGGGAAGAAATCTGTATGGTCTATGGAAAAATAAGCAACTTCTTTTCTGATTCAGTTTCCTTTGATGCGTCAGTTGCATCCAGTTTGTTTTCATTAACTGTGATTTGTATCTGAATACATTGTTCTTGGGTTTTGTCATTGGCATTCTAGAGATCTCTTGGATTTTGATTAATAAATACAGTACACATAGTTAAATGTTTTGAGCTTTAAATTTTGGGGAGTAAGAGTATGTTGCATGTGACATTAATTGATTGGCATTAATTTTTTTTTTCATTTGGCAGGACTAATAGTCTCAAAATGCTGACCTTTGTCTGTACATGCAAACTTCTATTAGCGTAACAAATATGGACCTTATTTTGATGGATTTTGATTTTTAAGTGGCTTGGCTTTGCATGATGTGATATTTTTTGTGTGAATTCTTGCTCTATTCAAAGCTCTGGCAATTTCACATTAACTGGAAAAAACACTCATTTTTTTTATGGACACCAATTTAAAATATAATTTTAAAAACTGTGCTGATACTGGCTTTTTGATACATAGATAAGCCTTCACACCCATTTTAGTGTTGTTTTATCTGTTAGGTATTAAGTTCCTTTATGTGTAGGTTGGATATTTCAATGATACCACATTGTGCATTTGTTTGATTGGTACTTCAAAATATCTGAATGGCTCTCTGATGAATTCTCAAAGAATGCAACTCTTCAGATGCTTTATGTAGGTGGACTACAGGATAAATCAAGGCTTTTAAACTTCAGATTTGTAAGGACTACATTACACTCTTAAAAAATAAAATACTGTATTTAAACCATACAATGTGTAAATAAACATTTTGCTTGAGAGACCTGGAATGGAATTGGCAAGGACAGGGCATGGAAGAGCTGAATAAATGGCAAGGCTGTTGCTCTTCTTATTCCCTCTTACAGGGAGTTGATGGTTTATGCCTTCACCATTCTTACCAGCCTAAACCCCATATTGCCAACTTGGAGAAGTAATAAACCATCCCAAGTGTTTTTCTTGGAGCAGGTGTTTAAAGCCTGGCTGGGGTTTGGGTTTAGTTTGGATTTTTTTCTTCTTCTTTTGCACAGTGCTTTGAAGGCTCCCATATTATAAAGATAAAACTTGGATTTAGTGTATCTGTATTCCAGAGACAGTTTGATGCAGTGGTGACTGTTGATGTTTTGCTGGGAATCAGAGAGGAAATAGAGTTTTTTTTTTGTTTGTTTGTTTGCTTTTGTTGCAGTCTAGGTATGATGTGACAGCTCCTCTTTTCATTCACATAGCTCTTTGATTGTTGCTTCATGGGACCCTCATGGTGCCAATAACTGTTTCCTTCATTCAGAGAAAACAGTCAGTTGCTGAAATTAAAAACAGCTTGAGTATAAAGCACGTATATAGTTGCCAACATGCTTTAGCAAACAGTATTTTTAATGACGTTGGAAAACCAATGTAGCATGGTGATGACAGTGTTCACTAGGTTGCCGTCAGTATGCTTTTGGTCCTACCCCATTGGGAATTTCTCATGTGCTTAACAGTATTCACCCCAAAAACATTTCCTTTAAGTCAACATGAAATTTTACACAAAGTTCATAATTTATGAATTTTTGTGGCTTCATAGCTCAGAAGTAGAGGAAGCTACCAAAGAGAAAAATAACTGTGTAGTATTACAGTCCTGTTCCTAGGGAGAGGGCCACCCTAGCACTACATCTACCTACTATCTAGTGCAAAATATACAGGCTTTTAACAAACTAAATGTGTATAGGAGCAAAAACGTCTCCAAAACCCAGTACTGTTTGTCTTATTTTTCTGTTAAAGGGCCACACTGAGACTAAGTTTCAGATTTGCATTTTACTGACTGTGTTGTTGCATAAGAAACATGCATTCCTGCAGTGTTTAAGGTACTCTTTAAAAACCTTTCCCTGTGACTATCATGTGAAAACTGAAATTACCTGTCTTTTCTACCTTGTATTTTCGATTGTTATTCAATATAGTAAAAACCCCCAAACTTCTTGTTCCAAGATCCAGAAAGCTGTCTTAAGTTACAGAGCTATTTAAACATCTCTTACTGCCTCAAGGTAAAACTTGTGTTCTTTCAGATTACTCCAGCATATGGGTAAATCAAAGTTTGAGGTCTTCCGTTGGCACAGAAGAAGAACATATGCTATTCTTATAAACTTCACATGCTTTCTGGTTGTGGCTTTTATTTCCTACTATGTATATTTTTACATATTTTTCTCCGGAAACAAAAGTGGACACAATGTTAAAAAGTTAGACTTTGGACTTTTATGCTAATTGCTTAGAGGCTTTTTACACCTCCAATTATGATGTTAAAACTTCAGTATTTATAACAGGTGGTCCATGCTCTGACTCCTTTGTTGGTCAATATTTTTATCTCCCTGGCAGATATCCTTGCTCTCATTTTCTTGAATTTTTGGGTCCAGAAAAAAAAAAAAGTATAGATGTAAATCCCCAATTAGCAACAGAAAGATAATGAACTACTCTTTCTGTTGCTTTCCTGTAATGGCTTTATAACATAGTATGTTAGTATGAGTACTTCTTACAAGTATTTTCCTTTACATAGATCCTAGAATATAGAGGAGTTTCTGAAAAAAAGAAATTAAGAGTTAAGAAGGTCTAATTTTACTAGATTTAAAGTTTTCTGGGAGTAAGATAGGGCAGAAATTTTCCCTTCCTAGTGGAAGGCTTTTTTGTTACGTTATTAAAATCTCCAAAATAGTACAGAAATCAAATGTATATATTAATTATTTTTAATAGTTATAATAATAGAGGATGATCCCTGTAAAAATAATTCTAAGACTGCTAAATAAACAATAAAGAAAATAATTCCAGTGTGAAGTAGTATATGGGGATACATAGTGTAAAGGTGATGGTGTAACAATGATGGAACTCAGTGTTTTTTTCTTGAAGGTCTAATTAAAACAGACAAATTGAATGACCATTTATAAGCATCTTGCATATTTAATAATTTCTGGCTTCCAATTTGCAAAAGTTGTCTCGTGACATTTAGGAATCAGTAGTGTTTTTAAATGTGAATTCCTTTAAGCTACATTAATAAGTTGCTTTCTGAAATCAATCCTTTATTCTTGTTATATGTAAATTCTAATCCTGACTTATTTTTGTTTACTTGGTTAGGTTAACATGCATGTCATGTCTGGGTTTTTGCCATTCTCTGTTTATTTTGCTGTAGTGCTGAACAAAAGCCCTAGTTTCTGTTCTTGTTTTGTTCTGTTATTTTGATCTGTCCTTGTCCTGAATCAGAGAGAAAATATTTACATTTTAAAGATTGATATATTTAGTAATAAGATTTCTAGCAATACATTTTAAACATTCTGTTCCTGTACTTCCTAATCAAAGTGAAATCTCTCTGGCTATGCTACCAGGATGCAGCACAAGAGTCTAAAAACTGTTTTGTGTCACGGGAGATTTGCTTAGTGGAAAATGAGATGTTGATTTTCATGAAAACCAGCCTTTTCCTTGAACAAGTGTTTCAACTGGGAATTCATGACCAGACTTAGACAAGGATACTATAGTGCTCAGCTGTGACAGAAGCTGGATACTTCAGTATTTTGGCAATGATTGAGATACTCTTGCAAGTCTCCTGTCCTGTTCGGACTGGATCCTGCGAAGCGCTTTGTTTCCTGGCTGTGGCTAAGGACATGCTTGGACTGCAAGTGTGTGTAACAGTGGTGTGAGGGCACACACCGTGGCTTTTTGAATAGCCCAGACAATGTGCCTAGCTTAGGACTTTCTGACTGTCTTCATCTTCAAGTATCGTGAACATATGGTCTTTGTTACTGTGCAAGTTTAGGTTGATTTTCACCAGAACCAATGTTTTCACATCATCATTTCTCAGTCATATGAGAGACTTTATTTGCTATGGAAACAAATATATGCTGGGCACGAGATGCTGACTCTGGGCCAGTTGGACTCTGTAGTTATTCCTGGGTATGTGTTAGGGCAGTAAGAGATAGTTGGCTCATATATTTGGTACTTTTTCCTGTACTTTGTTGTGGTGTTCAGAGCTGTGCACGGCTCCTGCCATGCTAGGGAGGGAGGAAGAGTGAAGGCAAGCAGGGAATGGCCCGTCACCCTGTGGGGCTTGTGTGCTGCCCTGCTGCCAGCCCCACACCCTCAGTGTGTGCGTGGTGGCCTCTGGCTGTGCACAGGGACAATGCTGGCATTAAGTAAAAAATATGCTTTATGTGACGTATGCTTGTTACTTAATCCTGTTTTTCGTCTTGAGCTTTTGTTGGCAAAATTTTGTTGGTCGCAAGGCTTACTGTTTGTTTACATGAGACCGAGACCTGTTTAAACGCTTCTCATTTTGAGTTATTTTTAAAACTTCTATAAAATACTTTATTAAATCCTCACTGGAATTTTCTGAAAATGTGCTTGCTGGAACATTTGTTTTACACATGTCAATAATCACATTGTTCAATACCGAGTTTTTAAATCATCTTAATTTCCAATACGTCTGTTTTTATAGCAGCCCACTTTTATGCTGGGTTTTGTAGTTGTTGTTATAATCGGGACATTCTTATACACATGAGTAAATTTATGGAAATTATTAATCCTGTTTTATTCAGTGAGGAATATTCTTGTAGATAGATAGTGCTCAAAATTGGCAGCTCCTCAAATTACTTACAAAAACTATATGAATGCAGGACTTTCCTCAAATATAGTACCTTAAAAATCGTAAGCTTTAATTGGCATAAAAAGTTTGTCTTCCAATATTCAAGAGTATCTTTTACATTTTCTAAATTACGTTCTCCCATTCCTAGCTGCACATGATAAATGTTCTGTCTTTTGAGAATGAATTATTCTAAATAAGTCTTTAATTAAAATGCCATGTTTGGATACTTCATATACATTTTATATGAAATGTATGTAGTTCTTTAACAACTATTTCATTAGATGTTGCTTTGTTTATAGAAGTAATTGTTAGTATTTTGTAATAATGATACTTTTTTTAGCAGGTCAGATTGTTTCCCCACAGTCTGCGCCAGCCTGTATTGAAAACAAAAATGATGTGAGCAGAGAAAATAGCACTGTTGACTTTAGCAAGGTAAGTGTTCACTAAAGGTGAAGAGAGCTTCCTAACTACCAAATAGATATTTTGAATGAAATAAAATGAATCCGTGTGAATCAGGAAAAGCTGTGAAGTGCGAATTTTACTTCAGCATTAAAGTTTCATGTGCACTGCAACACAGTTTGTATATAACAAAAAAGAATTTTTTAATTACTAAAAACCAAACCAAAAATTTAAAAATTAAAATAAAATTTATTAATAAATTGCTGGTAACAGGAAATCACAGCTCAGGAACATAGGTAAGTATTGCATGACAATATCATAGGTGTATATTTGTAAGGGGATTTTTTACAAATTAACAGAAAATTATTGAAGTAGGAAAGTAATTCAGAATTCTTATAATTTACCTCTCAGATTTTTACTTTTTGTAGAAGTAATGCATGAAAGCAAACTACGCTTTTTATAACCTGAATTCGTGGATTCCAGATGTCTCAAACAGAATGTGTTTCTGTAAACCTATAACTTAATTCTTCTGGCAAGCCAAGATATTTCAGTACACTTCACAAAAGATGTTAACTGTTCAGTAGTGGAGATTGCAATGACAGTTCAATGTTAGATAGCAAAGAAAAGCAAACAGCTTCTCAGCTTTAATGTAAAGGAGAATCCTAATTTATTTAAGAAGTCTGTATGTACCTAAAACAAACTGTCACATTAGATACAGATGACAGACCTGACAGGGATAGATGACTTCAGCTGACACATTAATACAACAAAGGTTGAGTAAGTGAAGAAAGGTGATTTAAACCAAAATTCTGAACAACAGCCCATTGAGTCTGTTGCATCTTAATGTTAGTGCAACTGAGCTAAAAGTAGAGTTATGTGATTGCTCCATCTGGTGCCAGACTTATTTCCTAGCAGCAGTAGCTATTTGCACCATTTGAATTCTTGACTGAACATGCCAGACTAGGAACGGTATATGGCTGAAATAAAGATGGGAAACAGATTCTTTTGTCAAAGACAGGGAGAAGAAAGGAGTCTGGCTGGTGCTGTATTATGGACCACATTCCTACAGAGGTAGCAAGGAGATCTATAAACAATGACAAGTTGTTAACAATTTTATGCTAATAATTTAAAAATATTTAAAACTAAGATTATAATGCTTTAAAAAGTCAAGTAGGGTTTTGGTTTCCTGATATTTATATTAAAAGTGTTAACTAAAACTGTTTCTGCAAGTTGTCTAATACCAAGGTATAAAATTTTGTAAAGGATATCAAATATAAAGCTGTCTATTCAAAATTAAGCTGTGCAGAGGTGAAGCTCATAACAATCCAAAGGGAACAACATGACATCCAGTAGTGCTTTTCTTACATGCTTCCCCAGTTGCTTTGAGTGTTGTAGGATCAAAATCCCAGTCTGTTATCTGGCTGCATGATGTTTGTATTAAACAAGAATGGAGGCTGCATCATTTGATCCTTCACTCACTATTTTTGTAGCGCTGCAGCTTTGCAGATCAAAAGAGCTCTTCCTATTTAAACTGGCCTGAGAAGAGATCAACATGTCATCTTTTGGCTAGCCTCAGCAGTGTTTAGATACCAATGAGGACGTCAGGAAGATGAAAGGAACAACTTTTGTTTGCAGAAATGAAGTAACAGTAAAGGGTTGTAATCGAAATACCTTTTTTGACTGCATTTAAATAGATCCATTTATCCTTTTGAAGATGCATAAGTAAAGTACAATTTCCCCTTGAAATGTGCTATTGCAATAACTCCCAACGGTTATAATTGGAATTATATGCACAGATTGAGAGGAAAGTGGAGCAGTACACTAATTTTCTCTTGAGTATTGTGATTTCTTGCTCTAATTTTGTTCCACATATTAATTTCATTTATCTTCTACAAAAAAAAGCACCTTTGACTACCTCACATATTCTCTCCTTGCTAATGTGTCTCCCTTGGGCTACTTCTAATATTCCAAATTTTGGAGTTGATTCAAAAAATTGACTTAATCTGAATATGACACTGAGACTGTGTTGATTGTATTGGTATCTATTTATGAATAAGGTGAGACATGGCAATAAAAGCTGTCTTGAATGTTACTTCAGTAGCACAGATAGGGAGACATAGTTTCTGATGTTTGTACTTGTAAATGTGTCACTCCTCTTCCTCTGGAGACACCACTAGGACTTTGTATTCCTGGGGTGATGTGGAGGTGATCTGTCACAGCACCACTTTATCCTGTGTCTGAGCAGGATGGGGATGGCAGTTTAACAATGGCATCTGGCTGCTCTCTTTCTTGTGCCAGAGGCTGAAGGGAACCCTAGCTGGCCTGAAATAGAAGATGCATAAAGAGACTGCACCCGTGTCCCTTCTCATGGCAAAATTCCTATGCTCCACATGGAAACAGTATTTCAGAATCAAACCCCGGTCACATACTGACAGAGTTTGGCCTTTCAAATACCATGTGAAGTAATTGACTTGCTTTTGAATACTGGCTGGCCCTGCTTATAAATAAATTTGATTAATATGTGTCAGGGCTTTCCTAAGAAGTGATGTTGGGTATTTACAAGAAAGCTGGTGAGGGACTTTTTACAAGGGCATGTAGCGATAGGACAGGGGGTAATGGCTTCAAACTAAAAGAGGGTAGATTTAGATTAGATATGAAGAAGAAATTTTTCACTGTGAGGGTGGTGAGGCACTGGAACAGGTTGCCCAGGGAAGTAGTCGATGCCCCATCCCTAGAGGTGTTCAACGCCAGGCTGGATGGGGCTTTCAGCAATCTGGTCTAGTGGGAGGTGTCCCTGTCTATGGAACTAGGTGATCTTTAAGGTCCCTTCCAACCTAAACCATTCTACGATTCTATGATATTCTGTTTGTCTTCACATCAATTTTTGTTTGGTTTTGGGGGAGGCCCCCACCACTGTCTTCAGTCCTTGAGTTGCCCTGGAGGGGAATGGCCTCCACATTAGTTATTGAATTGTATGTTTATTGGAGCTTGCTGATACTACTTAGTGCCAGGTAATGAATGTGGCTTAGGTTGGGGTGCAGATTAAGATGCATGTGAGGTCTGTCTAGCTGAAGACCTCTTGGGATAAGTGACGTATGATGGACAGGTTAGATGAAGCACGTGAAGGATGTAGCTTTTGCCATTGCCCCAAACTCACTCCAGGGCCACTTGTGCTCTTGTTATGTAGTGGAAGCAACACCTGGGG
Source organism: Anarhynchus alexandrinus (assembly GCA_008711295.1). NCBI lineage: Eukaryota > Metazoa > Chordata > Aves > Charadriiformes > Charadriidae > Anarhynchus > Anarhynchus alexandrinus. The sequence goes on from VUYV01000080.1 coordinate 3,032,540, forward strand.
TTCGGGTGTATTTTCTTAGTTGGATGCTTCTCTGCCAACTACTTTCCTTTTAACTGGGGCTCTGTTCACTACCTAGAGATTCTGGAATTTCAAGCTGATAAATAGCACAGGAAACTTATCTGGAAGTACTTTGTGGTAGACAGGAGACTGAATGTTTATTTCAGATTTGAATCTTGATCTTGTGATTTGTATGTTAGTGGGACCTTAAGGTGACAACTGTAGCATGTTGTACATGAGGCATTAGTTATTAAATGTTAAATCCATTCACAAGGTAAAATCGGTACAGAGTGCACATTGCTATGTGCCTGAAAGACTACTTCCTTTCTCTCAACTATAAATCACCTATGACATCAAAATTAAGTGCCAAGTGAATCTGTTTGGGTTTTGTATTTAACCCTGAAGAGTTATTTTGTGATTTAAGTGGGGAATAGAATTTATCTCACTGATACTTTACCTTGAAAAGGTACTTGGACTCCAACCTTCCACATTGATTTGATGCCTGTTTAACTTTGTGAGGTGTTTAGTTGTCATTCTGGATTAGCTTAGGGTAGCATTAGACATCTCTGTGATCTAAGGGAAATAAGATTTCATTGCACGGGCAACTGTGTTATATCTGAATTCTGATTTAGTGCCAGAGCCATTTGCAAGAAAACAATTTTCTAAATATTACCAAAAACTATGCAAACTAGTGCTGACAGATGGCTGTAAGATAGACATTAAAATGGTCCACTTTAACAGTTTATATTGGATTTGGTTGCTGTTGTTGTGTTTAGATTAATAAAAGGAAAGCAAATGACAAAATTCATGCATTTTGAAATGTAGATAATACTGGTGCATAATGAAATCAAACATACATTATATACTCTATTACTCCATGTCGATCTTTGTTACAGAGTAAACCGTAGACTGATACTGAGGAAATAAACACAAATGAACACATTCCTAGGCAAATACCTTGAGCTTATACAGCAGTGTCATGATGAAGCTGTTTTTCTGTCTTTTCTTACCTTCCCTGTAAAAGTCAACATCAGTCTTAAAACTCCGAAGTTTTTATTCTGCTTTACTCTTTCAGTTTACTCTTGAGACAATCATGGTCATAGCTTATTTTCTGTCATTTTCAGCAGAAGAGCAACTGTCTTCCATTAAATCTGAAAACAAAATTACATCTCACTTAGAGCAGTAGAAGGAAAATTACATGCAGTGGAACTTGTTCTTCTCATTGAGATTATAATACAGTACTTGCGAACTATGAATTCATGATTTCCAGAATTGTTAATTATGGAAAAATAAGGTGTCTTCATTTCTTCTACTGTTATGAATTATTGATGCTGTTATGTTTATTGATAAAATGTATTAATAGGAAATTAATACTCTATTCTTAACAAGATTTTGACTGTGGTTTGTTGTCTTTATAAATTCATTCTGCAGTACTTTAACTGTGTTTCCCAGAAAAAATTAATCAAATAATGAAAGACGAGTTGTTTGGTTTTGAGAAACATTTTTAGTTAAAACTAGATATTCAACAGGCAGGAATAGTAGAAACTGTATAACTGAAATAACTAAGGTTATAGTGCAGTGACCAGAAGGCCTCTGTCAACAAAATGGGGGGGGGGGGGGAAATCNAATATACTTTTCCCAGGTTGACCTACACTTCATGAAAAAGATACCACCTGGAGCTGAAGCATCAAACATCTTAGTTGGTGAACTGGAATTCCTGGACCGTGCGGTTGTTGCCTTTGTTAGGTTATCTCCTGCAGTGCTGCTTACGGGACTAGCTGAAGTTCCGATTCCAACAAGGTACAGTTGGATTTATTTCTCTTCTTGTTTTTCTGACTACCTTGTGGACACAGGGTGGTGTGACTTTCAACTTTGTCATTTATTGAGTTATGAATTTGGTTCTTTCTTTAACAACGACATCTTTTAGAGACATCTTTCTACTCGTCCTTTAAGTGATGTATGGGTATATTCAGAAACATGCTGATTGTGTGTGCAGATAATAATTATTTGTAGAAGTTGAAATGATAGCTTGTTGGGTTACAACACAGTTTATTCTATGCAAACTGGTAGTACTGCAGATGAAATACTAAGGTGAAATATTCAGCTGCTTAGAATATTTAATCTGGAACTGAAACTACTTGTTGTGATAATGCATAATTATGTCCAGAAGAAAAAAAATGAAGAAGGACTTGAGTAAAGGGTAAGAACAAACTATGTGATTTGATTGACTAGGGATAATGAATGGATGAAGAACATGCAGTAAATATCACATTCTAAAAGTTACTTTGCAGATACTTCCGTGGTACTAAATGTGACTTTTATCCATAAATTTTTATTACATTCATTTTTTTTTTCTGAGATGAAAGGTTGTCTGATGAAGTACTTTGGTTCTGAGAACAAATTGTGAGGAATTTTTAAAAAAATGTCTAAAATAGACTTTGTAGTCAAATAGAAAGCATTTAAATAGATCTGCAGATATATTGTTTCCTGCTGGGGTTGATTCAGATCAAAACTCTAAAATGATTTTCCTATGTCTGAGTACATTGACTTAACTATTATTGCAGCCTCTCACTTGTTTTTGTATTTGTGCTTATGTTTGTACACAGATTCTGTCTCTCTCTCTCCCCTTCCCTCTTTTGGTTTCTATGGGAGTAGAATTCCGACAGAAGGCAGTAGTGTATTCCAGTTGTTTGAGACACTCAGGAAAGTGTTACGCTATGAAATGCAGTGCTGAGACTCAGATCATTGCTTCTAGTCAGATAAACAGTATAAAATTTTCTTTAAGTTATAGTTACTTTGTAGTTATATTGGATATGAGGTTTTTTGTCTTTTCTAATTTTTGCATGTGTATAAAGGACATTGAGGGACTGAGTTGGCTTTGAAAAAAAACTTCTGAAGCCTTTCCTCGTAACCTCCCCAAACTCCTACAAAAAAAACCACAACACAAAAAGGAAGACAAGAGATTTCTTGATTTTCGACCAAAAGAAAACTAAATAATTAAAAATTAGGGTAATTAAGAATTTATGCAAAAATGTTTCTTTAAAAAATATAATAATGTTAATAAAAAATTTTAGTTTTGCATTTTGGCACTACTGCGAATGTCAGTTATTTCATTTGAACCTATCCTCTGCATTTAAAGAATCTTACTAGCCCCAGGCCTAGCGTAGAGGCTGTCTAGAACCTTAATGGGAGTAAGAAAGATTTAAAAATTATTTTTATGCAGGGGTAATTTCACTTCCCCAATATTGCAATAATACTACTACCATAAAATAGTTTATTCTGTTGAATTAACAGAATTAAATAAATTAATGTTAATGTGTTCTGTACATAGATTATAATTGCATATCCTTATTATATAAGATAAGTTTTGTTATGTAAGGAGGTTTTGATAGTCTCAATCAAGTCTGACTGTGAAGCTTATGATATATTTTCAGAAGTTATTTTCACATTTTTTCTAACCAGAGCTTCATGTTTAAATGCATGTGTGAGGATCTTGAAGGAGATTATATATAATTGTCTTTGAGGTTCTTCTAGTCCAATTTTTAAATAAGTTTTTCTGTAGCATGTATAGTTACTTTCAGCCATCTATCCTTGACAATTTTTTTATTGTTGCAGGTTTTTGTTTATTCTTCTTGGACCACTGGGTAAAGGGCAACAATACCATGAGATTGGAAGATCAATTGCAACACTAATGACAGATGAGGTATTCTGATTCATGGCCTGGTTTTAGTCATTTTGTACTGACTGAATAGGTGTAATAGGGAATCTCCAGTGTGGAATTGTTCAGATGAAATGTGGCTAATCATTCTGATCAGGCACAAATAGCATTCTAGTTCATTTCATGATCCTGTAACAGCCCAGCTTATGCTACCATAAGGAGGTATCAAAAAGAAACAATATTCACATGCCGTGATATCTTCACTGAGAAGATTCCATTTTACGCAGTTGCTTTCCAGTGGAATCAATTGTGTTTTAAGCTGTAAAATCTCTAGAACATTTAGCACACATAAGGATGTTTTCCGTAACAGCTGGAACTTGTATGAAAACTATGTACCAGAAATTCTAATCAGTTGAAGCTGAGATTATTTGGTGGGAACTGCATGAAGTGTGTTCTACTTCAGAGAAAAGGGGCCATTGTGAAAAATAAAGAGTATTCCTTTCTCTATCTCATTTTCCTCCCACATATGCTTCTCCATTTTTCACAGGTGTTCCATGATGTTGCTTACAAAGCAAAAGACCGCAATGACTTGGTGTCCGGAATCGATGAGTTTCTTGATCAGGTTACTGTTCTCCCTCCTGGAGAGTGGGACCCAACAATTCGAATAGAACCACCTAAAAATGTTCCCTCTCAGGTTTGTACACTGTGAAATTCAGACACTTTTAAGCTGTGTGATGAATTATTGCTAGGTAGAATTAAGGAATTAAGTCTCATTTACTTAGCATTTATCAGCGTCACTATATAGACATTTTGCATGCTTTTTTTGGGGGGGGGGGAGTTAATTTGCTTTAAAAGAACCCTTGGCTTACAAGCATACAGTATAGTGATGACATTTTTTTGTAGCTCAATACTAGTTCTACAGACAGTTGTATCTAAAGATCAGGGGTAATTGGTCATAAGCATCTTTGATTATGCTGAATAACCATGGTTTGCTTTTGTTCTAAGCTTATTGCAGTAATTAATCAAAGCAGCCTGGCTTGCTACTCTTTAAAATGTTTTCTTATACAAGCGTTTCCATGATCAGTTCTTTAAATTTCTTAGACTGCAATTCCTTCTACTATTTTCTGTTATAGAATTCTTCTGCAGCTTATGAAGAGGTTATGTTGATGAATCTTACAATAAAATTTACATGTTTAGTCTTTCAACTCTCAAAGCCTGTTTCTTCTACTAAAATTATGTTTTGGTTGCTAAGACCTATGAGAAGTATCTTTTCCTTCTGGTAGGAGAAGCGTAAGATCCCAGGAGTGCCAAATGGGACTGCAGCCCATGGGGACGCAGAACAACCTGGAGGACATTCTGGACCAGAACTGCAACGCACTGGAAAGTTAGTGAAAACATATGCAAAATCTTAAGTGTTCTAAGTGATGCACTTCCAAGGGAATCATAATGGTCCAGTTCTCTCTCAAATGACTGGCTTAGTATATGATTTTTTTCAGGCATTTTTCCTGATTTCCATACCACATAGCTGAGAAGGACAATACATGCTAATTTGTAGAGAGGGGGAGAGGGAAAGAGGATTTGAGTTTTCACATTGTATTTATTGCAAGCTCCTTTCTCTGTTATTTATAAAGGTCAGACCTCTATTAAACTTGACTAACGTTTCTTATTTTTGTACAGCATGAAGAAAAAGTTGGGAATAGTCTTGTGCCATATATTATGGATGTTTGCAACTATTTTGTAGTTGAAGTTTCTGGGTTGTGCAGCTCTAGCATTTTTTTTTTTTTCACCTCAGTTAGCCATGATATGTCCTGGTACCTGAGGCTATGATTACCATGGTGGCTGCAATATGCACACATTGGAAGGAAGAATTTGCCCCAAGGAATACTTATGCTCTCTTGTCTGATATGGTGTGGTGTAAGTGCATCAGCTGTCAGTGGTTGCCTTAGTGCAGTGTAGTTGTGCGATAGACTTTTCTTTTACCTTGCTGCCTCTTGATATTTAGATATCACTCCTACATGCATAAGGCTAAAGATTCAGCTGCAGTGTTTGGTGTACACAGTGGGGCAGAGGAGACGATGGCCAGTGTGGCTGTAAGCTGTTCTTTCACTCATTAATGTGGTAATTGGCAGCTCAAAGGGTTGTCCTGGTATTTAGGAGATGGTGGCACTTTGTCTTCCTCTTTACCCCGGCAACGCCTGATACATTGGGCGTGTGCGAGAAAAGGAGCATTGTGGGGATATTTAACTATATCATAATACTGTAAGGGAGCGTCTGTTCCTAAATATTTGATTATATTTATCATAGTGTAAATGACAAAAGATGACAGTTCTTGTCCTTGGAAAATTGTGGCCTACATTAAATTCTATAATCAAGTGTATTTAGCAACAGGTTGTCAAATAAAGAATACGAAGCTCTATATGCAGACGTGCAAGCAAATGGGCACTGTGGTACCTCTCTGAACAAACAAATGCAAAGAATTGTTTCACATAATAAATAATAGGGTTTAATGCGTGGGAGCTAACAACTGCTCAGAAGTCTTGGGTCTGGATGATTAGATGAAGATTTTATAAAAGAAACATGTGAATTAGTTTGTTTTAAAAACACAATTTCCTGATTAAAGTTATCAAGAAAGGGTTCCCAGAAACAAGTTTCTGGGAAGAATAAATTGTAAAAGTATGTATAATTTGATTAAGGAACAATAGCTTCTCTGCAGTATATTTAAAGCAATACTGTGGAAGAAAGTTTGGTATGCCATTTTCATTAATTTGACCTCTTGTGGGGTTTTTTTTTTTTTTTTTNTTTTGGAGGATTGATTTTAGATATAAAAAGAAAAGCTCCCTTCTTCTGGAGTGACTTCAGGGATGCTCTCAGTCTGCAGTGTCTGGCATCATTTTTGTTTCTCTACTGTGCTTGCATGTCTCCTGTCATCACATTTGGTGGTCTGCTGGGAGAAGCAACTGAAGGTCGTATAGTATGTGTTAAATCTGAACTTTTAAAACAAACTTACATTCCTAGGTTTGTGGTTAGCGTTTTCTTACTGTTGCATGAATCACCTTTAAATGTTGGTGTTTCAATGTCTAGAAGGCTACAGACTAAGGCATTGTAAAAAGAACCTGTTTGAAAATTTATGGACACTTCTCTCTGTATCATATTCAGAGTGCAATAGAATCGCTGTTTGGAGCATCCATGACTGGAATTGCCTACTCTCTCTTTGGTGGACAGCCTCTCACTATACTTGGCAGCACTGGACCAGTTTTAGTATTTGAGAAGATCTTATTCAAATTTTGCAAGTAAGTGAAGATTGTGATATGCATCATCCTTTGGGTACTGTTAGGTAAAAGTAGAGGCACTGATCCCAAAGTTCCAACATCTGCAGAATAAGATCAACAGTTTGTTTTGGAGTGCACTGCTTAAGCTTTCAGACTTTGAAAGTTATGCAGTGACTGAGACACGTGAACTGGTGGTAACGCAGAAGGGTTGGTGGGGTTTTTTTAATTGTTGGGTTTTGTTTGTTTGGGTTTTTTTTCCCAAAAGAAAAATCTGTTTTGAAGGGAACGCAAGCTTCAGGACGTTGGGTTTTTTTAATTGTATCATTTTCTACTCTGAAATAAAACATTTAAATCCGTGGTTTATCTCATTCTTAACTCATGCAAAAGGTGTTACCTCTCACCAAGGAAGTAAGTGCAGTGGCAGTGGTGCCACCTTTCAATAATCACTAATATAGACCCTGCCCGTCCTCCCCCTGAACAGAGAAGGGGTGAAGCGTCATGCCAGAACAGCATATCCCTACATTTATGTTAATGTGCTATACGTGACATCTCTGCCACAGTGTGGGTAAAAATTGTATTTGCATCTTGGCAACCATCATGTTTCTCTGTGATCCTCTCTTCTTTTCTGGCTCGTTGCTGTGTCAGGGGCTTCTGCACCAAGATGTCCTGAACCTCCTGAACAACATAGAGTAGGAGACCCTGCTTAGCACCCCAAAAGCTTTTTTATCACCTGCAGGTAGACCTTTCAGTTCTCTGTGATAATGTCACCCAATGTGTTTGGAGCTCTATTATCATATGCAATAGGCATACAGGATTTTGATAAAAGTTGTTATTATAGTACTTTTGCAGCTTAAGAAGAGATTGGCAGGTGTTGGCTGTTCACAAGGCAGGACATGGGGTAAAACGTGGGTGGACCTTATACAATTCACATGTGTGACTATTCTCAAAGCTGCTTACTCAATTTAGTAGAGGTAGAGCTCTTTGTGTCCCGTTAACTGGGGGGAGAGCTCAGGTCAAGAAGTGACTTGACAGTGTCTTCAGTTCACAATAAGTAAATGATTTCTGATTCAGACTGTCCCCTGAATCGGACATCCCTAGGCAAAGGAAAATTTGGAGCTACCTCTTCTCCATTTGTGATGGCTGGACAAAAGATAAACTGTTTAAATTTTTTTTTGTTTTTTTAGAGAGTATGGGTTGTCGTACCTTTCTCTGAGAGCTAGCATTGGACTGTGGACTGCAATCCTGTGCATCATCCTTGTTGCAACTGATGCAAGCTCCCTAGTCTGCTACATTACCCGGTTTACTGAAGAAGCTTTTGCTTCTCTTATCTGCATCATTTTCATTTATGAGGCCTTAGAGAAGCTGTTTCATCTCAGTGAGACATATCCAATCAACATGCATAATGATTTGGATCTGCTGACAAAGTACTCGTAAGTAAGATTTCTTCTGTTAACACCGGGGGTTTTGTTCATAGGTTGTTTTCTCTGTGAGGAACGCAAACCAGTGCACAGCAGGAAAAGTTTGCCGTAGTTGCAAACTTAACATGTGGAAGCTATTTGAGTTAGGCATGATGCTGACATATGGAAGTACTAGTTACTGGAGGTATGTGTACAAGCAGTGCACATTTACTTAAGTAAAAAATGCCTTGACTTGGAGTTTGGAAAAGCCTACACAGATGGAGTTTGGAAAAGCTTACACACGTGCAACTTGGAAGTCTGAGAATAAAAAGTAGGACTTGGAGGGACCTCAGCTTTAGGTCTTCATGCGCATTTTTATCTAATGAGGTGTGTAACTCAATGATCTCTTACTATAACTGTATATTGATGATTTATAATATTTTATTGGGTGTTCAGGCAACATTTTTATATCATACTTATCTGCTTGGGGTTTTCTTCCAAATTGAAATATTCACCTATGTAAAAAGGATATTAAAAAAACCCCTCCTTTATTTTAACCTGTCTGGCAGTTAAGGTTCAAGCTCCAAGAAATGAAGTGGATTTGGAATTGTTAGGTGCTTCTCAGCGATGTTTGATTTTGTCATAAACAATTTGTTCTTAAGAAGATTTTTTAATATGACTCCATTTAAGCAGCTTTACTTTATTGTGGAGTTTTGACAGGTAGTATTGTGCTTGGGGAATAAAAAAGTGAATGGCTTTAATCAATACAGTTTCATTTAGAAGTAAAGACTCAAAAAAGACTTGTTTCTGTGATATGAGAACGAAAATGTTCTTCTCGTAAAGGACAAGATCCTAGTCTGTCCTGAGGCCAGTTATGCCTGGTCGTCACCTCAGCAACTAAAATGTCATTTAAAAGTATTTTAGAGAACATCCCCCTCCAGAAATGTCTTTATTATTTCACTGAACCCATTTGAACCCTCTGCATGAGCAGGGTGGGGCTCAAAAGGAACAATGCTTGAAGTGTGCCACATCTTCTGTTCACTGGAAAAACAGGAGTGTCTCAACCAAATGTCTCATTTGCATTTTAAGCTGGGAAAAGCAAAACACAGCAACGGAGAAAACATTTGAGCTTTGTGTATGTTATCACTAGAAAAATAGTCAGCAAATCCTGAAACTGAACGAACATTGTAGACCTTAATACACAGAACAAGTTAAATTATAGAAACTGTAGTTCTGCTGTGACATACTGTCTCCTCATGCTGAAAAAAATATTATTTCTTTCTAATATTTTAATCAGTAGACAAAGGAATATTAATTTGAAAAGAAAGCAATAAACATCAAGACTAGATCATGCATGCAGTTGAGGTTATATCCTGGTCTTAGTTAACTGTACTTAATTTCTAGGAAGTTGGTATTTCACCCTAAAGAGCCTCATATAGCATAGTGTTTGTGGTTTTTTTTTCCTTTACCACTTCAAAGTAGTTGTCTCAAAGGGAAAGAGAATATGATGTTCTCATACAGTTTTGAAAAACAGATGTTGAAATACTATACAAAGACAAAAAAATATTCAGAAACCATTTAGCAGGGAGAACTGAGATGTTAAAATATGTAATGAAAAGCATAAACACAAATAGAAGTACAGATTCCTGGGTAGATAGCATTATTTGCAGTTAGCTGAATCCTGTGATACTTCTTGAGATTTCAGAGAAATAGGATTAACAGTCTTGCTTGTATAGGTGCACAGTGATAGGTATCTCTATATTTTATGAAAGTGTTTTGTCATCGTAGTCCTTATGTTTACAAATAAATGTTTTGGGTTTTATTTAAAATTGCATTTGTTAATCAGAATGCCAAATTGATTTTTGAAGGATGTTGTTTACTCACTGCCTGCCCTTGGTAACTGTCTTCATTGAATGGAGAATGTGCAGAGCACACAGAATGGTAAAAGAGCAGCGATTGTCATCCTTCAATTACAGCTGTTGACCTGTCCTGTCCTACAGTGTTGGAATACCAGCCCAGCAGTTTTAGATTTTCCAAACACAATTCCTGAAGGACAAGTGTATTCTAGATGTTTGGAAGAAAGATTTGACTGCTGCCTGGTGGTTTCAAACACATATACACCTATCAAAATTATTTGATATAATAGTTTTGTAGTTAGTTATGGGGCCATCATTTCATACCTGTATTCTTATTCTTATTCTTTCACTCTGTATATAGTACAAATAAATTGACTTTTAAACTTGTGCATTGCATTTCACTTTCAGCATTTGTGGTGTATCTTCTACTTGCAGCAGTATCCTGTTTATTATTGATATCATGACCATGGCAACTGACCCTACTAATACCAAAATGACTAGCTGTAAACACAGTTATAGGCAGCATAGTTCTTATGGGATGTGGCTTATATTTTTTAACCTTAAAACTGGTTGTTGGAAACACCAGTATGCATCTTCTAAGAGCACATCTGCCAGTTCCAAGGATCTGTGCTCTGAACACAGTGAAGTAGTAATTCCAGCCTCTTCTGTTCTCTCCTCTCCTCTCCCTTCTTCTTCATCCAAATTTTTTTTAGTTCTTCAGAACTGGCCTTGACAGGTTGTGAGAAAGATGTGCTCTGTTGGAGCAACTCTACGTCAGCTGCCCAAATGACCAGTGCTTTCCACAGAAGGTTTGGTGCAACCTGAACTCCGTGGTTTCCTGTGCAGATATGCATATATTACTCTGTCCAGACACAGTGGCCATTTGCCCAGCACTTGGAGGTATCACAATTATAATCCCCACAGGATCATCAGAAGACAAGACATTTCAAATAACCCTCAGCCCCTGCTCAAATGTCTGTACAGTTCCAGAAAGATCAGAAACTAGGGGATGAATAAGCGTAAAAGCTTACTTGAAATAATTGTCTCATTTTTGTGTACTTGAAGTTGGGCAGTATTGCTTTCACAAAGAATTAGAAGCTTTTTCCGCAGCATCTGACTCCAGTTCTTCTACTTGTAGTTTAAAAGGGTAATAAACTTTGGCTGAAACTGGTCCTGTCCTTAAAGGACCAGCATACTCTGTTACAGAAGCTAATTAGTATCTGCTGTTTTGCTAATTAAAACAGCTGTTTGCATTTTCCTCTTTGGGGATTTTAAAGACAAGTTTTTAATTGTTAGTAAAGCCTTGGCAGTTCTTTAATTAGCAATGGGTGAACTTCAAAAGGTTGAGCAACTCATTTGTCTTTGAATGCTCAGCCAAAGCTTATGTAAAACTTTATCTTGGATCTGCAATTCTCTGCTAGAAAACTCAGGTTATACCATAAAATTTCTGTGTTTTCTATATTCTGCCTGTTGCCCACTCAAAAAGTTTATGATAAATAGGTCAGGACACTGTATATATTTGAAGCTGTCAGTGTATGCTTTGGCCCAGCTCTCCTCTCTTCTCCCATGGGCTTTCCAAGGATGCTCTGATGTCCACAGAAAGTCTGTCTACATCCCGGTACTGTTGCCTTTGCCCTGGTGAAGACAGGAGTTTGACCCAGGAAAAGTCATTGGCATGCTGTTAGTACTGTCCCTTGCAGTACTAGAAAGACAAAGAAAATAGTAATTTAAAATGGTTGGTATTTCAGCCAGATTGGAAACATATTTCAAGTGAGGAAAAAAACCCTATTCTGTATTTTGGGTGGGTTTGAATTCTGTCATAAACAGTCTCTGTTGCAGGAGTTTGATGTAGAAGACTGTACTGCATGCTCTTAAAAATAAAGGGAGATGCAGAAGAGTCATTACTAGTATCTGCCATAACAAACCTTAGGAACTATAGAAAGAACATGCAGAACAGTTGGGATTTTTTTGTTTGGTTTTGTTTTTCTTTTAATCAAGCAGACCCAAATATTTGAAAATCAGCTGAAAGTCGTCCTGAAAGATTTCTTAAAAAGTCTTATTTACCATTTTAGGTAGAAGATATGAGTTTGAGTTTGTTACAGAATTCTATCTCAAAAAGAGAAAAATATCTTTTGTTGCATGATCTAATTAACATAGAACTAATCCTAATTCACTTTTTACTTGTTTTCTTTATTATACTTGTTTGTTACTCTGTGTTGAAATATTGGCCCTAATCGTCAAATTATCTACTTGCAAGCAAATCCATTCTGCATTCATATGTAACTTTTTCTTAAAACACCATCTTTATGGTATGGACGATAAAGAATAAGGCATTTAAGAACTAAATCATAAGAAGGACCAAGACAACCTGATTTTCAGTGTGCTACTGTGCTGCAGTTTTTTTTCTTTTGAAACTGCATTGTTTTGAAGGAATTTAAATATAGTACCTGCATTGTTTATTAAATGAAATACACATACTTTTTGATATGAGCTCTTCTTTCTTTCCTCTTTCTCTTTTTTTCTGTTGGNCCTTTTTGTATTTGTCATGCCATTAGCATTTGTAGGTTGGCATAGCAACTCTCTTATTTCTGCACTCTCCTCCTCCTGCTTTTTCCTACCCCTGTAGCAAATATATCTCCAGTTAGTGATTCCTGTCTGGAACACTGATGCACAGTAGTTTTAATGTGTATATTAAATATTAGGATATCACTTTTTGCTTGGAAAGGAGAACCCTACAACTGGGTGGATTAAAAACAGAGGTTCTGAAAAGGAAAACAAAATAAGCATTGTGGATGAAAGGAATGTGATTTAGAAAGCAATCCAGTATTCTTTAAAATACAAGCATTTTAAGATAGTTACCTTAGAATAGAGAAGATCAATTATTTCTCAGTGTGAGGTTGCTTAGATCTTGGGACTTTGTATACCTTTTGGTTTTTATTAATTCTTTTTTCAGAGTGATGAATTCATGTTGTTTTTAATAATTCTTTACCAGAAGTTACTCAATTATTAACAGATTACATTGAATAATTTTAAAGTGATTTCTTGGCATAGTAATATGCATATTGCAATCTGTCTTGGTATTGACATGCACTTAAGCATTAGGAGTAGAAAATCCCACTCTGATGTAATTAAGGAGCCAAGATCATGTCAATCTCAGTATCTCTTGCAGGCTATAGAAACCATTGCTTCTAGAAGGCGTTGTGAAGATTAGTTTTGTGCATACCACTGTTTTAAATCTTTCATGATCTATATGACTTAATCTAAATACATTATTATTGGATGCAAATTATGTTGGTTTATACCGTGTATTCCTTAAGCTGCAGGTGGAATGAGAAGAGTCAGTGATGATAAGCCCAGAATTTCTCATTAGGATCCTATGCATGTAATTGAATTCCAATTCCTGTAATGATTTCTTTGAACTTAGAAATGAATATAGATTTTCTTTACCACTTCTTTATAGGTTTTTTTTCCGCAGTTAAGTAACTGTGCCATATCCTGTGTGTCTTTACCCAAGAATGTCCCTCTTCCCAGAACCATGCAACTGCCATCACTGAGTTTAACTGTTGGTGCCCTTTTACTTCTTGACAAACCCTGGAATCCAGAAACAATTTTTTCTTTATTCCATTTATTCTAGGACTTCCCTGTGTCTGCCCAACCCAACTGACTCATTTTTCTCTTTCTCCCACTTTTAAGCCCAGGGAGTGCCCACCTTGCTTCATTCTTTCCTCCTACTCAGCCCCTTGACAATTCTCCACAGCATTCAGTTTGTAGTTGGTAATTGGTCAGCACAATGCTTTCAAAATCTGGGAAGGCTTATATAAAATCCTTGGGTGGTTTTGTTGCAGTACATTTCTATGTATTGATACACTACACCTGAACAATTGAAACTTAAGCTGACCATATAGCATTATAGTATATTACGATGTGTTATTTCTGAACGAGCATTAATCTGCTCTCCTCAGGTGTACGTTTTTTTTTACTTTGAGAGTGGGGTGAAGTGACATCCTAGAACATCTCAGTGAAAGCTTTCAGATGAATTGTCAATATCCCACGTAATTACACCACTTTCCTTCACATTAACGTCTCTGTATGGCAGTTATATACCGTAGTGCTGCTAAGAATGCATAGATGATGGCATACTGCACCAGGCAGCTAATAAAGACCAACCTTTGAGCGACAGTCCAAGTTAACAAAACTACAATGTGATTATAAATCTGTTTTCTAGACTTTCCCCTTGACATAACAATGTTCTCCTCTTGATGTGCTATCCAAAGAAACCCGATTCTTTGAGATTTCTTCAGTCTAATGTCAGTTCCTCTCCCCACCCCGGCCCCATTTTCTCTCTCTCTCTGTGTGAAATTGTTGTGCTACTGAGTGCATTGTCTAGGTACGTTTATAGGCTTTCCGTTTTCCTCCTCAACTTCACCAACTAAACTATATAGACTTCCAACTTTAGAGAATACACATGGATGCCTACCGATGTTCGTGATTGTCAGAGAAGGGCTACTTAACTTAATGACTCAATGGTCTAATTCAGGATGGCAGATCTCATGAATAAATGACGAAAAAATCTTGTCTTGCCGTGACAGCTGTGCTTTGAAAGGGTTTCGTGATACTGAGAATAGAACTTAGCTGACAAGTCCATTTCCCATCAGTATTAATTATTTTGTTTCCAGTCTCTTCTCCATTGAGGCTTGAATTTTGTCACTGTGAATGTTGGCATGAGAAGGAATATGGTAAATATAATGCCAGATGTATACAGGTGTTGTAGGTATGGGGCAGCAGAGAAGTCATCGTCTATGACGGTGTTGTCCCCTTCCCCTAGCAGTTGTTAGACAAACAGAAGGACCCTGCGAGTGCCCATAATTCATATGAAAATGGTTTATTTGGAGACAACCTAAACATGCATAGCGTTCTGCTATTGATGTGCTTTCCTTCAACCTTGTAAATGCAACATAAAGAATACTTATGCATAGATTCTAATGCCTTTTTAAAACAAAACAAGAGATGTTAGCTTCTATTTCATACCATCTTCTCTGTTATGTGCACAGCACACTCGTAGAGCATGCTCTGTGTCTTAGAAGAACTTCCTACTCATATTGCCAAATATGTGCTCTGATACTCAGCGAGACATATTGTTTAAACAAGCACATTTTGTGACTTATTTGTCATACTTGCCTGTTGGTTTTTTTAATAATATAAGTATTCATATTGAGCAAATTTCATTCTCTATCTTAAGTAAGCCAGAAAGAGATTTTACCTTTCTAGGAATGGGAAATGGTATATTGGCTAATCATGAAGTAGCTGCAGTTGCATCTTTTATAGATCAGATCCTTGGCTAGTGTAAATAGGTGTACCTTGCATTATGTACATGATGGAAAAATAGGAGCTCCAAAACAGTGCCTTATGAATTAGATAAAATCATCAATAGTAAGTGCCTCCTAGTCTTGAAAACAACATACTGAAAAATGGCAGCTGCCTAGGGATGAATGGCCGTGAGGCTTTCAAAGGAGCTGCACCATTTAAGTGTGTTTTATTTACTCACGAAAACACTGTGCTAGGCTTTTGTTCAAAGTTCTTATGCTGGCTGTAATGGCAGCAGAATAGACTAGCACCATGCTGCCTGTTTAAAGTCTGTGTGGGGAGGAGAGCGTGTATGAGACGTTGAAGAGAAGAAAATGGTGAAGCACGAACCTTGAAGAATCAGGGGTAAGAGGTAAAAATTAGAGGGATTCCCCCACCAGACCCAGGTTAATTTCAATTTAATAAATAGGCCTAGGGAATAAGTTTCTTGTTTTGAAGTAAATGGAAATTTACAGTCAGGATTAAAGTGTTTTTAGTACAGAACTTACCTGACTAGTTATTGAGCAATAATGATGTTTATCTTTTATTGCTGATTTACAAAGGAGGGGGAAAATATTCCACAACTTTACATATAAAAGAACGGGTTTCTGATTTACTAACCCATATTCCTTTTCCCACTGTCCAAATAAAGAGGGTTCATATGGACAGTCTTTTTGGTGCTAAGGGTAGTAATAACTATTCCTTTGGGGGAACAAAGAGCACTGCTAGTTGTCTGAGATGTCCTGAAGCTGCTGTTGTCAAATCCTAGTTCTGTTCTTTGAAAACAGACAAGTTGTAGGAAATGTTGCACACAGTGGTTAGGGATGGCGGCCTCAAGTGAATGAAATTTATGAAATTGACACTTGTGAAACAAAGGCAAAAAAATGTGGGGAGGTTGGGAAGACAAAGAAGGGAAGGGGTGCCGTCAGTGACCTATGCGGCCTATACCGTTACGGTCGGATTTCACGGATCCTCCTGTGAAAGGGAGAGAGTACAGGCTCCAGAAGATACCGGTTTGTCAGGCAGTCCTGAAATGTATTATTTCTAATCTACCTTTGTTCCTGATCCTGATTTTCCAGAGATTTCTTGCGCAACTTGGAAGATGTAAGACTCCTTGCTTTGGTTGTTTCTGTGGCTAGCAGGATTGGGCCATTATTTTTCTGTTACTTTCTCCTTTTGTCAATTCTGATCTTAAGACAGTTCTCCTGCAGTTTCCTGAAGACTGTCTTGTCTGAAATGCTTTATTATTCTACCTCAGATTTATAAGGCACTTTGTAATAGGCTGTATTAGAGGTTTAAATACCCTAGAAGAAAGCAAGCTCTGCTGATTTCTGCCTAGTTGCAGTGGGCAAGTGCTCAGCAATTTAAACAACTTTACAAGAACTTAAGAGCATTTGAACCTCCAAGAGGCAATACATTTTTACTTAATCCAGCCTTCTGAGTAATACTTTATCAAGAAAGATGAATTGGTGGTTAACAATTCGGTGTATTTCACTTTTTCTCCTGAGAGCTGACCTCTCAGAGTAAAAAATGACAATGAAAGAGACTAAAAGTTTTTAAAGGTTAAAGTAGAAAGCCTTATTTCACTAATGTGAGTTTCTCCTTGCAGGTCAGTTGTGTTGGGAAATACTCATCATTGAAGCAATTACATCTGTAATGAAATGTCATGTTTTGGTAGATAATCTTTTATGTTCTGACACTGAACGGTACCTCAAGTTGTGTTTTCTGGGCTGGGCAGGGCGTATCTTACTATCTCACATTTCTATAATGTTAAGCAATTAAGAGGATGCTGGAAGACAGTTATACCATGATACAATCTCACATCAAAATGTCAGTGTTGCCAAAAGACGTATAGTATTGAAAACAATATAATGTTATATAATGGTCTTCTCAGTAGAAAGCAGGATCTCATCTTTACAGTTAGGGCTCAGTCCTGCACCCATTCGGTGACAAAAGCTGGGTGCAGGGTGATTTTGGTCTGCATGGGTGGAGTTTGCACAAGTCACTTGCTGATGAACAATCTGCCATCGGTAGATGCCTGTGAAACTCGGTAAAGGCCAGACTGGATTGCTGTGAAGGAGGAAAGTGGTATTGATACAGAAATAAACAGGGCGATGATCTCATCTGAAGGTGAATTACTTGAGCTGTATTAAACTATAGCTTCAATTGTCACATTTCTGACTAAGGGAATAGAAATTTTGGCTTCTCTAACTTTTAAATGTAATTTTGCAGTTTGCGGCAAGTGTAGCTGTACCACGTAGCGTTGGTGATATGCACAGTCTTCCCTTCTAGTGAGAAAGTGACTGTGACTGAACAGCCCACGTCACCTTGGCCTACTGTAATCAAACCCCAATGGGCCATCGCCCAGCGTCTGGCCAGTCTGCGATCAGCGATGGACATCAGGGGGCAGGGAGCTCCTGTGCTCAGAGGAAACAGTAGTAACCTGAAATAGCCACCTCTGTATTGTTGCATGAACACCAAATACTCCCTTGCAATAACGTAGACATACTGTTTGTTGAGTCTATTATGCTACTGTAGCTCACTAGTAATGATGTGCTTCATTTACCCCATTTTTTCGTATTTTAAACTACGCATTGAACACGCATTCATTCTGCACTTCGGGCCTGATCCAAAGCATATTAAATATGTTTGAAAGATCCAGTCTACTTCAATAACTTTTGGCTCAGGCCCTCTATTCCTGGATGCTGTTGCTTTTTTTTTTGTTTGTTTTGCTTTTTGTTCATGGGCTGTAAGGGTTTTTTCTTTCTTTTATAAATAGCTGCATTTAAAATAAAAGCAAGGAGTTGCACAAAGACAACCTGCATCTCTCTCTATGTATAAATTAAATGCAGCTGTTGTCACATGTATAGTATTGTAATCAAAATACAGTGGCACTATTCTGTACTCATAATGTAGATGGTAGAATTTCTTATGTAGAAAATACTACAAATCTAGATGAAGATTGTCATTTTGTGGAAAGATAAACAGCCACAGAGAAAATAGATGGCATAGCTAAGTGAATAAACTGATACTCTTCTGGAACTGGAATGCAAATGTATGCTTAATGGCTCTCCGCTTTATAGTCAGATGTTATCCTGTCCTCAGCTACTCCTGAAATCTTGATCAGAAAGGAGACTACAGAATTTATTTACAGTCATCATAAGCACGTTAAAATACTAGCAGGATAGATAGTACTATAGATTTTAAAAGCAGGATTAATTTAAAGAGAACTGCAAAGCACACTTGACATCTTGGAACCTACAGAGTATCCTGCATATTTTGAAGGCTTTGTCAGAGAAAAAACCTCCCACGGTTGCTTCAGAGGCTTTAAAGACTTAATTTTGATTTTAAATTGCTTATTTGCAGTATTGTCCTCCCACACTGCCTCGTCACGTTTTGTATGTTAAAATACACAATTTAAAAGGAAAAGCATGCTTTTAAAACAGCTGTGGGGAAAGGAAAAACAATGGGCACAAAAGTTCCCAGAGCCTTTGATGCTGGTGATCTTGCAGAGAGCCCTGACAGTTGACTAGGCAGCTCGGCAGTTTTGCGCACAAAGTCATTCTGGTAGAGATAAAGAACAAGGATACAGACAGTTTGCACTGGAGAAATGGATCAGCCTGGAACTGCGCATGGCATCTAATCCCCATGTAGGGAAGCGTTAGGTATAAGGGCGTGGAACAGGATTGGCACGTCTCTCAGTATTACAATTTGTGCTCGGAAGTATCAGTAGAATAGGAGGAAAATAGGTGGAAAAACTTGCTGTGGACAGTGGTTTAAATATGTCACATTACGTACTATATATGCATATGCACCTCACGGCAAATTGTACTCAAATAATAGCGCTAGCTACTGAACTACAGACTGCTTCAAAGCATGCATTTACTGAATTCATTTGAACTAAAAATATCTGGCAAAGTAGAGCACAATTTCAATATGTCATAAAGTTGATAATTTGGATTAATACCTGTTACATCTTTTATTATTAAGGAAAAAAATATTATTTTGTCTTTTCAGATGCAATTGTGTGGAACCAGAACATCCTAGCAATAAAACCTTACGATACTGGCAGGACTACAATATATCTGCGTCTGACGTGCCATGGGGGAACCTAACTGTGTCAGTAAGTGAAATACTGGAACTTAATGAATAAAGGCATAAGCATAAACAATTTTGTATCGCCTTCTGCAGCAAATATGTTGAAAAAAAACCCCATGTTTTTTCTGATCATATTTGTTCAAATAAAGCATAAAATATACTTAACAAAGATTAAGATAGACTTTGTAGCATTATCTCATTTTTTAAGCATTTTGCAGCCTTTGATAGTACACATTAAAGCAAGTATGTGCATTTTGTGCCCTGCTTTGGAAACTTGACACACTAGCACAAGAGTTTGACTGAGATTAAGTCTAAACATGTCAAATGACAACGGATTTGTCCTAAATTCTGCCAGATGGCAAAACTAAAGTTCCCTTGTGTAGAAAGACACTAGAAGCATTTATTTCCCCTAAAACATTCTTACAGCTGTTCGGGCTATAAAGGAGAGGAAGGGGAGAAATTTGGTAACATTTGTGGTTCAGGGACTAAATTTCTGTCTTACGTAGGCCTTCAGTGTTACGTATGTCTTAGTTGTGTAACTATTTTTTTGGGGGAGGGTGGGGGTGGAATGGGGTAGGGGAATAAGCTACAAATAGTTTGGGGAGCTTGCATGGATATGTAACTTGTTTCTAAACGGTACGCCTTTCTAGGTTTTAAGGAATTTATTCCTTAAGGTTTGCCTTCTTTAAAGCAATGTTTACAACTTCATTAAAATGTCATACGGAGATCACACCACCACTTTTTATCACAAATGGATCATTTAATTACACAGTCACAGAGAATTTGGTGCAAAAGACACCAAACTGAATGGTTCTCTCAAAAATAGAACTGAATTAACCCCATTGTAGGCATAACCAAATGAAACGCTTAAAATCCAATCCAGTGGACCACCTCCAGCAGATACTGTTTTTTCTTTCAAAGGCAGGAATGCAGAAGAACTGATGTCCTCCTATCATGAGTTAAGCAAGAGCTGCCTTCCATGGCTGCTCTGTCTTGATAGCAAGGACTGCTCCTAAACTCTGTTGGTGTGGCAACAGCAGAGGGAAAATTGAGAACTGCTGGCCTGAGGGATTCCAGCAATCCAGAATGAATATTCTCAAAATTGCAGCACACACTAAGAGCATCTGTGCAGGGGCAGACTCCTCCTCTCACTTTCTCAGATCTCTGACAGTGTTTTTCAGAGTACATTTGCAGCTGAGGAGATTTAAAATAACAGATTTTGTTTTAACTATAAATGTAAAAGACTGGCTGCATTATATAAAACCCTTTAAAACTTCTGTAAAAGCTTATTACCGAAACTTGAGTTTACATGGGTAGCAGTATAACTGACCGACTTTTCCCATGAGTCCCTAGAGTTGTCAAAGAAATAACTGAAATTTTTCATACTTCCGTGTATTTGTTTCTTGCAGGCATCATCAGAAAACTTCGATTCTCCTGTTCTAGAGAATTGCAGTAAAATATTAGACCTAGTTGTTTATAAATATTTGATCAGTCTCACCCCACTGTCTTTTTTACTGCTCATTTCTATGTGTTGTTTCTTGTGTCTGATTTAAAAGTTTCAAGTTTCTGAAGATCTAGATTGGCATACTCTCTTAAAAACAACAGTAGGACCAACAATTTTTTTGCTATCTAGGACAAAACGAGTGTGAGCAAAGTGTTTATTCTGATGGTGACAAATTCCTTTTCAGTAGGTATACGATGAAATTCATCCCTGTGCTGTGGCAACATCGAGGTCCAGCTCAGGCCAGAACATGTTTTCTATGTGATGTCCCAGATTCTTGAGAATTTCTTTTGGATTTCCTGAAAATTTTTTTCCCCACCTGAAACCTGTATTTCTTCAGTCAGAAATGCATCATATTTATCCCAGGTTTACTGCTATACCAGTATAAAGAGTTTTGCACTCCTTTGTCTCACAGTCATCAAATAGCAACTGTGGTTTTTTTTCAAGCCAGCCTTTGTTCAAAGCCAAAGTTTCTCATAACATGTCAAGCCACAGTATTGTGACGTGAGTGTGATGAGCCAATGACCCAGTTCATTTGATACTAAAAGATCCTGATCTGACAGGATATTGCTGCCTGGAATCTCCGATTCTGGGTGCTGTGGGTTTTTTTGCTTAATAAGTGTGGAGGGATTTGGGAAGGAGAAGGAAAGGATTGCAAGCCCAGAGCTTGTAGCTCACATTTTTAGAGCTACTCTTTATTTCTCTTCTTGTTACCTTGGAACACATACGATTTTAAACAACTAAGGATGGTATTGGTGAATTACTAGACATGTTTTCTACTGTATCTGCGTATTTGATCGTATATTATATTAGATAGAATTAACGTTACAGATTTTGGATTTTGCTGCATTTTATCAGATTGTGCATTTTTTTAATGAAAAAGATAATTTGTGGAATGTGCTGCCCCCATGTGGTATTAAATGTATTGGTCTCCTTTTAGGCTAATACTGCACAGTCTAAGTGGCTTTATCTTGAATTGCTCGGCCTATGAAGTTAAAACAAAACATCAGTTCTTGAGAATGCACTGGGTGCAGCCTTTCACTTGGTAGCTTTTGAACTTCACTTTCTTCTCTTGGAAGGAATTAGGAAGTGCAAATCTGTGCTTGTAAACAGAAAATATATAAGTGTACTTGTTCAGTTTGAAATAAATCTGGTTTATATTAATGACTTTATGGTATGTCTTAGGGACTTCATCATTTAATACTGGTTAAAAAAGAGGTTCTTTTGAGGGTCTGACAGTTTTCCGTGCAGACTAGATATAAACCTTAGGAGTTTTAATTTTTAAAAGAATAAATATCTAAAAATGATTTTACTGCTTTTAGTAATACAGTGTGCTTGCAATTTAGGAAAGTAATTTGAAAGGAAATATCAGTGTAAGCATGGATATTTTTCAGAACAATACTACTTTGCTCTTCCTGATAGGAATGTAGAAAGTTTCATGGAGAGTTTGTTGGACGAGCCTGTGGTCATCATGGCCCTTATGTTCCAGATGTCCTCTTCTGGTCTGTCATCTTATTCTTTTCTACAGTAACGCTGTCATCCACACTGAAGCAGTTCAAAACTAGCCGCTACTTCCCAACAAAGGTGTGTGCCATTTTTTTAATTCAAAAGTTATCATTAGTCATGTGTAAGCATGAATTCCATCTGCATTGCAAATTCAATTAACTGCTGGTGAAGTGGATATTGCATCTTTTCTCTGTTAGAAAATTGTATCAGAATAAGCATGGTTTTAGCTGTACGCACAAAATGGCTTAAAACAGTGAAGAAAAATAAATCCTAAATCACATGTGAATGTTTTAGTTAAAATTATCATTTCTCTCAATAATCGTAGGTACGATCTGTTGTCAGCGATTTTGCTGTCTTTCTCACTATTTTGTCCATGGTTTTAATTGACTATGCCATTGGGATTCCATCACCAAAACTTCAGGTTCCAAATGCTTTTAAGGTAATTTGTTGATAAATTGCACTGCCGTATTATTTTGACAAAGTAGTGTGCTATAGTACATTTATTATATTTTTTTTTATCATCAGAGAGTAGTGATACTAGTCTGAATTTTTTTGTTCACCGCGTACTATGCAACCTCTCTAATTAGTAGCCCATGCAAATGAGCCTCTCCCGTCAGGCCCCTTCGTGCTTCCTCATGTCTTCTGTGTGAGGACCAACCTGGCTCAAATTACCCAAATCCTAGACTACTGTAGTGTTCTGGGTTTCCTTCCAAATTCTGGGCTCATTGTATCAAAGCAACCAAGTCTGTAATATCCCAGATGATTTTATTATAAGTAATTTCTTTTTTTTGTATCATAGGAAGTTTAGCATTTTTCTGTGCTCTTACGTAGAGATTGATTTTAAAGGAAATCATATCCTAGTAATGTTTTTGTATGTGTTCTTGTGAAGTTGAAATGTATATAATCCTCAGAGTACTGACTGGTCATGCATGACTCTGTTTTTATAGCCCACCAGAGATGATCGTGGCTGGTTTATTACTCCTTTGGGACCTAATCCTTGGTGGACAGTCATAGCTGCTGTAATTCCAGCCCTGCTTTGTACTATCCTTATCTTTATGGACCAGCAGATCACAGCTGTCATTATCAATAGAAAAGAACACAAACTAAAGGTATTCAGTTAAATAGTTACATTTTCACTGTCATTTTCTGCTTCAGGTAATGTAATGTACCTTCATCTACTTGAGTATGCTACTTCATTATATGTTACATAGCACCCCTTTAAATTGTTATGCTTTTTCTCTGTTGATCTGTGTAGTACCTGTGCCCTGTGGCAGTGATTCGCTGCCTTACAGAAGTCTTTATGAATGTAATTTGGAACAGACTCTGAATCAAGAAAGTACTCTTATTTATGCTTTGTTAGAAGTATGATGCCCATTCACCTAAAGAAAAAAAATATGGAAGTGAATGATTTCCTTAAGTACCATAATATTAATTGCCTCTTCAGGTATTGGCAGTGTTGTTCTAGTTCTACTGGATTGGATTTTGAAACCTCTTTCAGGGGTTATTTTGTCATATAAGATTTTTTTTTTTCCTCTCTTCATCCTTCCCTGTGGTTCTACCCATCCATTTTTCATGCCCTTCCTATCTTGAAGAAGGGAAAAGAATAAAACTGAGCTTCAGAGCACAATGGGTTCTTAAAACAACATAGGACAACTTCCTGCTCTGTTCTCTAACACTTTAGTTGCCTACAGATGGAGAGAGAAAAAGGGACATCACCCCTCTGAAAAACTGTTGGGCAAAATCTAGCAGCAGGTTTCTGTACATGTATATGCAGTGAGCTTAGGCTTTTTTTGACATGCTTTTAATAAGCAGCAATCCAATCTCAAGTTGCTTTAGCAAATGCATTTGCAACCTTCACTTTGCACTGCCTCTTCTTGGATGATTGTGACATTTGATATGTTCTTTTTTTGCCCTCTTTGTCAGCCTGGCTCTTCATGTCAATCCATAGCATTGCATGTGGTTAACTTGACAGATGCAGGAATTTGCTGCCAAGCTTTGGAATGTGTTTTTTCAGCACTGGCATCTGGGAGTCAGATGGTCCTCCTGGCTGCCCCCTTGTCTTGCTGCGTTTTAGTTTTGCTGGGGTCTGGTGTAGCATCACCTGTTGCTATGCTTCCTTTTCTTCCCATATGTCAGGTTCCTCAGATCATGTATGAATGTGAGGAAATGCTTTCGGATTCTGTATGCATTAGCAGATACATTCCTCATAAATGTGTCAGAAGGTAAAAAAAGGTGTCTCTGTTAGGATTTAGAATTAAACTCTTTCTTTTAGTGCATTGTGCGTGTAACTAATATCTGTGTTTGACACATCTCTGAGTTTGTCAAGATGTGTCTTGGAGATAAGACTCATAAGCACTTTTGGAGAGTGAGGGAAGGTTGCTAGAGTTGATTCTTTCCGTTTTCTTTACTTCATATGAATTCCCCTTTTTAAATAATGTAAGCAAATAAGATGGCATTTTCATTTCGATATGTGGCTTACATTTTCATAAACCCAGACGCTTCCCATTTTAGAAGTAAAAGTTGTCTTCAGAAAGCAATGATTTGTTTGCTTCCAACTCGTTTTCCCCTCTTTTTTTATACTTCCCATAGCAAATTCTGAATAGTGCACATTTCAGCTTTTGGCAGCCTCTGTAGCAAACCCTTCCAAGTTTAGTTTCGTTACTTTTTTTATGTCAAAAGGCATTTGCATGGGTTTACAGGCAAAATTATGGTTCAACATATTCACATTGTTTGCATGAACATCACTGTTTCATCAGACCGTGACATTGGATTTGTTGCCATGTTGCAAAATTTTGTGGAGATAACTACGTACCTGACTTCTAAAAGGAAAATAGCTTGAGCTCCTGCTTGCAGCTGCGTGGTGGTCCTGGATACTTACTAAAATTGAAAAGAAATATCCCTCTCAGCTATGGTAACAGATATCTGTACAACCAAGCTTGATGCAGATCATTGGTCTTTTTGAAGCACAGGTTGTATTTGCAGGTTTTTGAATGTATCTAAGGTTTGACCAAAGTGTTCTATCCACTACTACAAAAGCAAAGCAACATCTTCCTGTTGGTAAATTTACAGAGTACTTGACTACTACAGAGATGATCCAAAACTAAAGGTTTTGTACAGACTGCTCATATGAACGTTTATGCTACTACTTTTAAGTATTGAATAGGGAAACCAGTAAAACAGTACCTGATAATAAATATTATTTTATAGTTTAATGTATAGATTAATTATAGTTTGATTTCTTTTATTTTCTAGCTATCTGTTCTTAGATAAGATGAAAACATGTTAGTGAAAACTTACTGCTATCATGTGCTTAGCATCTATAAAAACTTTAAAAGGATCAATGTGGTTTTATGGCCCTTTATAACATAAACTGACTTTGCAAATGTTAACTTAAGAATTTTTGTGTAGGAAGGAATCAAAATACATATTTTCCCACCTCCTGTGTGAGGATGGATGCAGGGTCTATTAGGGTTAGTGCAGTGGAAAGTTGGCAGTGCAGCTGGATGTTCTGCTTACTGTTATCCACAAATTTAGTTAAAACAAAAAATGTATGTATTTTCCGTTGTCTTACTAGGATCTCTTTTATAAGCAGGAAAGGTATTTGGTGCCCATTGTAAAGTGGATTTATGATAGGTACTCTTAAATCATAACTGGAATGAGTCCAATAAAAGTAAGGATTTCTTGTGAACTAGTAGGCATTCCCCTTAGATAACCAGTTTGCCATCACTACTGACCCAGCCTGGATAACACATAGAAGAAAGCTATTTTTTCCTACAAGTCACAGATCTTTTTAATTGCCTCTAACTGTTCATTAGGAATGCTTGCCAGGATTGTTCTCCTTAATTCAGATGTCATTTTATATCTTCTTGCTGTTATTACTTTCTTTAACAGAAAGGATGTGGATACCATCTCGACCTACTTATGGTGGCAGTCATGCTTGGAGTGTGCTCTATTATGGGATTGCCATGGTTTGTTGCAGCCACTGTCCTCTCTATTTCCCATGTGAATAGCTTAAAACTGGAATCAGAGTGCTCCGCTCCAGGGGAGCAGCCAAAATTTCTTGGAATCCGGGAGCAGAGAGTCACAGGGCTCATGATTTTTATCCTTATGGGCTCATCTGTCTTTTTGACAAGTATCCTGAAGGTAATTTGGGGAAGTAGGGAAAAGCTAAAGAATACTGCACTGCACTGAGCATTTCACTGTTGTTACTGTATTATTGTATGTGTGCCCTTTCCAGGCACACTACTGACTAGCATAATGTTACACAATGATAATCTAAAGTGGAATTCTAATTTTGCATAATAAAATGGCTAAGGACATCTAACACTTTTTAAAACAAAAACCTTGTAATGAAAATCTGGCCTGACTGAAGTCAAAGGGAATTCTGCCACTGACCTGTAGTATATCAAGATTCACCCTTGGTCTATGCTTTGGGCCCATGGCAAATTATCATGAAACAGTCTTGCTAAGTTACACCAGTAAGTAAATTTATTAAGAAAATTTAAAAACATTTTGTGATTTCTGGATAATTTAAAAATATTTTCACATTTGCAAGAGAAGTTCTAGGGTTTTAAGAATTTTCTGGTCTGTGTGAAATCAGTGGGTTTTGCCACTGGCTTCAGTAAGGCCAAAATTTAGACTTGCATGTTATCACAGTGAAGGCAATAAGCCCTTAGAACTTGTACTTCGCAGTAGTATTTTATTAAGTATATCATAAAACCTTCACTTTGAAAACACACAGAATACGCTTTTTGTGTATTTAGTATTTAAAACGGATACTTATCTATGGAAATATTCCTTTACCTACACACTGCATACTGAGAGCCTGAACATTTAAAATAGTCTCTTACAAAATCATTCTATAGAAGTCATTCACCCATTTTTAAATACTTACAGCACAGAACATTTCTTTTAGCAGTATGAAGTATTTTGTGTGTCTTGAACATTTTTCTGAGGATTATAGCTTCACTGTTCAGATGCTCTCCTGAGCAGCCTTTTAAGTAAAGAATTTAAGTGTATATCAAAAACTTTCATTTTTTTGTGTAATTCTGTTATTTTATTAATAGTGAATAAAGTATATTGTAATAACTGGCTGTGAGAGGAAAACAAAACTATAAAGACAGATTCTTCTTTTGCTTTATAGTCTGAGAAACATTATTAATTTGTAATTGAGTGACTCTGAATTTACAACTTGTCTGATTAATGCAGGCATATGGCACTTTGAATTTCAACTGTTTAGAATGTCTTTCTAGAGGCATTTGAAATTGTTAAATAGTATTTAATATGCTCTTCCCTTTCTCTGCTTGTTTGTGCAGTTTATTCCTATGCCAGTACTTTATGGAGTATTTCTTTACATGGGTGCTTCATCTCTAAAGGGAATTCAGGTAAAATGGATTTATGAAGAGTGTATTACTGATGATACGCTTTCTATAAAATGTGTAGCTATTATTATTACATTATTTTATTATCTTTTGTGTATAATCTTAAAGGAATGTTGCCAACCTTAAATTCTTGAAAGTGACTCACTTAAAAAGGAAAATGGATTCTCTCTAAATAGAGTATTCCCTTTAGGTAATGTGCTCCAATTTTTTATTTTTTAGGTGCCGATCTTTTCTGTTCTCCCTTGTTATCAAGGGAATTTTGGCTGAGCCTAAAAACTGAATAACAACTATCAGGCACTCTCCCCTCTCCCCTGCCTCCCTGTTCATTTGCTCGCCTGCTGCCTTTTCAGCTTCCAAGTTAGAGCCTTTGTAGTGGTACGCTTGATCTTGAACTTTGCCCGTATGAGGCTTTTGGCTAACTTGCCCTAAAACTAACATAGGTGGGATTTTGAAGATATTTCCTGTGCAAATAAGTGCTCCAGGCAGGGAAGTGGAGCTCTTGCAAGTCCCATGCTACTTAATTTGTGGCCTCAGGGATGAAGGGCAAGTTTAGTGGAAGGGCAGCATTCCTGCAGTAGCCTTAAGTAGGAGCCCCTGGCAGAAGTCAGGCACTCCAGCATTCAGGTCAGGGTTGGTAATGGTATCCAGTGTACCATTTCTCCTGGATGACCGCAGCGTTAAATGGCACGGAGCCAAATCTTTTAGCTCATCTGACACAAACACTCAAATTTTCAAGTGTGCCTTTGTTTGTTATCAGAAGTTGAGGTATTGATACACCTTCCAAAGCAATTGAGAAAGAACAATCACATGATGAAGACATGAATTATACTGTGCAAAGGTTGTCAAATACAAAGAGCAAAGAAAATGCCTGATTGTTTCTTTCATTATATTTAAATTTTTGATTGTGAGTTAAAAATGTCTTGCCTTTTTTTTAACCTCTGTATTATTTATAGGCAAAGTTGGCAACATCTCGGTTTTTGACTGGTGTTTTCTATTTAGAGACTCTTCTTTTATAACTCTGCCTAGCTCTTATCATTTGGGTTGATATTCTAAGAAGTGTAGCTTGGCTTTTGGTGAGGTTTAGATAATTTCAACTTAATATGGTTCAGCTGTTCTCAGAACAAGGGTATGAGAAAGTACACTATTGAAGAGTGTTTTTAAGACATGCTAAAATTTGGCTATGTTTACTTGGAAAAGGGATTGCATCCCCCTTCCTTTCTCCCTCCCCCAAGCTGGGACAAGGAATTGAGATTTGATAAGTTGGCTTTTGTGGGAGGATGTGCTTTTTGCTGTCTCTGTGAAAAAGAAATCTGCTCAAATCTGGCCAAACTATAAGCCTTTAAAAAATGCAGTTTGCACATGCTCAATAAAAATTCCTGAAACTTTGAAATTCTGAAGACTGTGTGAATATAGATAGCATGGCTCATCCATGCAGGGAGAAATGGTGCATCGCCATCATCATTGTGCCATAGCAGCTGACACAAACTCTTGGGTCAGTGTGGAGCCAAATAGGTCTGAAAAGCAAGAACCTCTCATATACATTCCTAGTGGTGTGGCAGTTGGCTTTCTGGCATTCCTTTTTTTTCTTTTTCTTTCGTTTTTGTTCCTGATTTTGTGAAGAAAGTGCAAGAGGGAAAAGAAAACACCCTGTGATAAAGTGTCTGGTGACGTAAACTGAGAGGGGGAAAAAAAGAGATTCATCCACGGGAGATAAGACTGAAGAGATCCTTCATGATCAGCTTTTTGTCTGCTAAAGGAAGCAGAGCTCAGTTGTTGAAAAACAAAACTTTAGAATGTGTTAGAAAGGCGGTATAATAGCGTGCATGCCCAACAGGATCAACAAGCTTCCATTCAGTTTGATTCATAGTTGATTCATGTCTACTTTGAAGTCTGGCTTTGCCTAACTTAAACAGTTCATGGCTTGAAATCTTAGCAATACTATTTTAAAGTAACTGTTTTCTTTGCGTATAGCATATTATGCAGTTATGAGCAGGGTGTTTCCTGGAGTATGACGGTACAGAATGTAATTCAGCAGAATCCAATATGTCAGCACATCTGCAATAGAAATACCTAGGGACACATATGGGTATTAAAATTAAAAGGAACTTAAGAAGTATGATTAACCAAATAATTAAACTTTACTTAAATAACACGATTCTCATTCTTATTCTGGTGGCTCAACCAGAGAGAAGGTGAGTTCTTTACCACTCTAGTACAGATTCATGGCTCGTGATTGTAACCAAAGTAGTCTTTTTCTGTGGTCCTGAATCTCTGCACAGTTTTTGCCTTTAGAATAACAAGCTTGATTCTTAGGATATTCAGGATCTCTTAGGTAGTGTGTGAATGTTAGCATAGGTGATCCTACAGCTCATTTTGATGCAAACTTTTAAAAATTTCTCTTTCAGCTTTTTGACAGGATAAAGTTATTCTGGATGCCTGCGAAGCATCAGCCAGATTTTATTTATCTGAGGCATGTTCCTCTTAGAAAGGTCCATCTCTTCACTGTAATTCAGCTGAGTTGTCTTGTGCTTCTGTGGATTATAAAGGTTTCAAGAGCTGCCATTGTCTTTCCTATGATGGTATGAACTATTTTTTATTCCCGCTAAAAATCTCTTTTCTTTTCACTTGTGGATAATTTTTATTGAAGAAAAAATTAATTGTGGGCAGATAATTACAATATTGCTTTGATTCAGTGTTCAAGGACAATTCATACTGTATCAAGTAAGGAAAAATTCTACATATAACCTCTAGTTTGAGTGTAGGTTGCACTCTTTATGTGTGGATGCCCAACTGTGTATTCTCTTAGGGAAAATTCTTCTCTTAAAATAAAATAAAAATAAAATGTGTTTGATGTTTTTATTTAAGGAGTAGTACTTAATCATTTTACAGAAAGAACATTCCCTCATTAAGGAAGAGTGTTCATTGCACTGAGGATCTTTACTGGTAGTTCTGTGTCTTGCTGGAAATAAAAGAAAAATCTATTCTGCTGCTTAAGTGACTTCTCTATGATTATTTCACTAATTGAAAATAAAAGATATCTACTGACCTCAGTGATTGTTAAATGCTTCAAGCCATACCTCAAAAGAACAAAGGAAGACCAACTGTTGGCCTATCCAAATTAAAGGATAAAATTCTAGCTGTAAACTGTGGTCACTTTTGAAAGTGTTCCTCTACAAGCATATTTGTCATTTTTACTTGCTTAATTTCCTAATTCTTTGAATTAATATCTTTACAGGTCCTAGCTTTGGTATTTGTCCGAAAACTCATGGATTTCTTTTTTACTAAGCGGGAGCTCAGTTGGTTAGATGATTTGATGCCTGAGAGCAAGAAAAAGAAACTGGAAGATGCTGAGAAAGAGGTGGGTCATGGTTTCAGGGTTTTTTGGTGTGTAGCATGGTATCAATTTCTCCTTCAGACATTTAGAGAAAATTCTATAAATAAGGCATATTCTATGCACCAGGCAGACTTGTTAACAGTATCCAAACTATAATATTTTCAGTATTTTATGTAAGTCCTTTTAAGGTTACAAATCTAATAGGCCTAGGTGGGGATGTCTATTAGATGTAGATTCTTATGTTGCCATACTGTCATATAACATATCAGTATCTACAGTGCTCCTGGGATTGCTCCTGAGACCCACTCAGATGATGTACAGGGATGAATCTGTGTCTGTAGGAAAGCTCTCAGATGCCTGGGGCAATTTGATGCTGCGTTGGGACTGGTCTCATCTCTGCTGGACATGCTGAGGAGAGCACTGCAGAATTTGAGGGGCATGGCATGTCCCAGCTGCACTTGAGCCATACATAGGTCACATGCCATCACCCTGTGCCCTCCCCGCTCTGCAGTGTCATAACCCTGTGCATTATCCCTATTACCGTCTGGGCCAGCAGGGTGGTTTCTGCTACTGCAGAAAGAATTTACTTCCACTTTCTAATGAAAAGGTCAGCGACACTGCTTACCCCTGTTAACCAAATCCTCGGACTTTTCCTTACAGCCTGTGGCACTACCACCCAGTTAACTCTTTCAGATCTGGACTCCTCATCTCTTTTCAAAGAATATGCATTTCAGATAATTTCTTATAAACTTGATAAAGGACAGATTCTTACACATTTCCATTCAGAATGTTCCTATATTTTGACAGTGAAACACATATCTTTCTGATTGTACATTTCATTTGTTTGGTAGCGTTTTCATCTAGCTGCTGCTTCATGAATCACTTGTTTGAATATCACATAAAATTGTAGGAATATAAAGTAACTTTATGTGTAAGGGATGAGGGTCTTTGTCCTTTGTCCCTGGTATCAGCAGCCTGATCAGTGTCAACTGTTAGGGAACAACAGTACTGCACCCAAATAAATGAGGGACAAGACTCATTGGAGAAGCACTAACTTCAGGAGCAGAATTTGTTGGTGCTAGGTTATTTTAAGTCGGAGTCGTGTCCTGCTCCAGCACTTTTGAATAGTAGCACGGCATGAGGCTGTGGTGGCAGTGGGAGGTGCAGGTGCAGACGATGCCACATGGTCTTGGCAGGCTGTTGTCACTTCTAGGCAGGAATGCTCTGGGGACAGTTGTGTATATGACCTCTAAGATGCCCCGAAGACTTCTGCAAAAGCCTGGGACCTGTGAGAAATTACCTTCTGGTTGTCCAAAGGGTACTGCAAAAACTGTACAATGTGAATGCGTAAATCAGCAATTTATCCTTAGAGATGCCCTGAGATGTGATCTGAGACCAGTGAAATGGTGTGTGTAAGGATTCCCATTAGTAAGTCTATTTGTAGAAATAGGACATGAGCTAATAATGTGAACATGTAACTATGAAAACTAGATTTCTCTGCCTGTAGGATTTTTCCGTGACCTTTGACAACTCACTGCCTCATCTGTAACCTAGAGAACTATAACTTTCTTTTCTTTGATACATTCAACATACTTTCATAGAATATGTTTCGGAGGAAAGGTTTTACCTAGGTGATAAACATAATGATGATTATTTACTATTTAGTATGTGCCTATAAAACTACCAGGCTGAAATGAAAATACATGAGTCATTGTTTTCCCCCTTGAATCGAAGCACACCAGAGAGCTGTTTCATCACAGTATCTGTTGTCATCACAGTTCAGAGTAACCAAAAGTAACCAAGGTAGCTCTCTTCTTGTGGGTCTGGTTATTGGAAAGAATTCCTTGTTATCCTTATGTTTTGGTTATATGTCACTTTCCTTCCCATGCTTGATAGGATGGCATCAGAAAACAAAACTGGGAAAATCTACTGGTGTTACTTTATTTCATTCACTGTCTATTTTGAGAGGTTATTTTTACATATTTTGGCATTTCTAAATATTTGGAGCTATTATTAAAACTGTTCAACTGTCAAAAACTTACGAAGCTGTGAAGCCTGGAAATGACAAAATTAACTAGTAATAAAACTTCTGACATGTAGCCTAAGGAATTAATTGGAGAGTTGCTATCACACGGCTTTTAAAAATAGAAGTATTCTACCCACAAGAATATTCAGAAATATAGTTGACAAGATCTGAAACTTATTTGATTGGATCCTAATTTCATCACTTAAGTTGTTTTTATATTTTTAGGCCATGTTTTTCCAAGGCTTTGTACATTTATAGTGGATATTATATATGCCTTCTCACAGACCTCCTTTGGAAGCCACTTTGATGTTAATCTATTAAGTCTTTCTGAGGCAGGAATGAACAAAGTGACTTCTCCCATTGGGAGAAGAAAACAGTTGTAATACTAAAATGTATAAGAAACAAATTTTCGTGCAGAGAGGAATTAAATTCTACTATTTTGGAAAATTGTGCTGGCTCTTCCAGCTAATACCAACTTATCAATGTGTGTGAGGCATGTGGGGGTTTGGGTGATCTGCCAGAAAACGGGAAGCTCTTTTTGGGAGAGCCAACTCTCACATTCAAAGAGGCACCAGGGTAAACTGTTACAAAGCCATGTAATGAAGGGAAGACAGACGTGGAGGTCTCTGGGTGTCTGTTATGCTCATCCACACAGTGCAACAGTTTAGGGCAGGATTTGATGGTTACATTCATGTGAAGGCACGTTAACCTCTGCAGTGGTTCTCCTGACCTAACAGGGGTGTGAGCCTTAAGAATCCTCCCGTGGATCCTTGAGCTGATGTCTGAAAGACAGACTTGTTTTCCTTCGTTCTTGCAGGCAGGACATGGTGCCTGAGGGGTGTTGTTTTGTTCTGTCCTCCCTCTAAGATAAGACTTTCAAATTTGTAAATATTTGCCAAAAATATTTTTGATAGGTATGTCTCCTAGTTTTCTTCACTTCCTGTTACTCACAGAAGTTTTTTCCCTGTTCAAGTGAAAACTAATTTTGGTGTCTTGTTTCACTACTTTTCACTGCAATAGAACTATCAGTATTAAAACTGTATGTGCAAACTGAAATAGGGCTTCCCTAATTTTTGCATGTTAACATTGCAATGTATATATCCTGTTGTGCATGATATTTAAAATTCACCGTACAGTTGCTCACTCAGTGTTACTAATTTTTCTCTTTATTGTTACAAAAGTGTCTCCCCTGTTTGGCATTAAAAAATAACATTAAGTGAAGATACATCTTTTAAAGTAGAGGGGTTTTAATGTCAAATATTTAAATTAAGTGTTGAAAAGTATCTTTAAGAACTTCAAACAAACACTTAAAAAGAGGGGGAAAAAGGATTGAAGTATAAAAATTTCACTTTTCACAACATCATATCCTTTCTCACGTCTAAATTCCTTCCTTCTAGGAAGAGCAAAGTATGTTAGCAATGGACGAGGAAGGGACTGTTCAGTTACCACTAGAAGGACATTACAGGTAAAATATACCTTTCCTCTTTTAGGTGAGTTGCAATTAAACAAATAAATTAAACATGCCACAATATTTACTCTTAATGCTTACTGAATGTCAAGAGGATGTTTGTCATGTAGTAGGGTACAGATAGGTGAACTGACCATATACTGCAGCATTTAAAAGCTCAGCCCTTTTCTAGTCTTTCCATTTGATCTCACAGTCCTTAGGAAAAGGACGCATTAGTTGAAGTTTTCCCTTGGGCCAAACTGCAGCATCAGGCCGTTCATAATGAACCTTGGCTTCTGACATGCACAGTACAAAAGGACAATGTGGACCAGGTCAAACCGTTCATCCTGATGCTAGTAGGGAGCCAGGAAAGGTTTGGAACACACCCGAGAAAAACTGGGTTCTTAGAGTATTACATTTTAAAACATCCTAATTAAGATCCTATCTGTGTGAGATAATAAGTGACTCAAGAGCTGTCCAGGGGAGATAAGGCACAATGCAGGATTGACACCACTTCAGTATGAAAACCTATGTTTAGATAGTAATAATACACATGACCAGCCCATAAGGACTCTCATTTACAGTTTTCAGAAAGCAAGCTCTTAATAAAGATCTGAAATATCTACTGATAGTAACTTCTGCATTAATGCTGAGTTCATAGGAACACAATCTCAGAGTGGCCTCCTCTTATATTTTAACACAAAGTTAACCTAATGTCTCCTAAGGCAAATAACTGTCTGTGTCTCTGAAAAATCCCAGCCTATTTCTTACTTTTGATTCATCGCATTTCTAATGCTCTGGTTTTGTCTTCTTTTGTCCATACCTTTTTGTTCTATTTTATATTAACAATACTTAGCTTAGTTTATCTTGAGTTGTGATCTATATTGATCTATAGCATGTTTACTTAGGTAGAGTTGCCTGGATAATATCTGACTTTCTGTACTGTAAGGATAACAGTCCTACAGCTAAAAAGAAGAGTCAAGACATTGGTTGATAAAGTGGTTCCCCAAAACTCTGTGAAAACAAGTGTGCTGAAGGCTTACTGAATGTCAAGCCATACATAAAACCATGAAGTCAGGAATAATATACAGGCAGGCCCTTAAAACATCTAAGACTTTATTATTATTAAGTGTATAAATACATATTTGGAGCAGTCCAGGTAAAGCTAAGGGCATAATGGCTACAGAGTGCTGCCTAAAGTTACTGATTAGCTTGTTTAATTGGGGCATTTTTATTAAATTAAACCTTTGACTTTGTCAATGTTTTTGATTGCTTTGAAAATTGTTTTAAAAGCAGGTGGAGTTTCAGAGCATAAGTACTTTGAGAACTGTTAGGAACTCTTAGGATTCATGTTTAATCCAACTATGCCACTGGCATGCTGTGAGATCTTGGGCAATATTTAATTCCACAGTTCCTCATTTTTCTCTGCCTATTAGTTGGAAGTGAAACAATATATTCTATTTATGTTACT
Source organism: Anarhynchus alexandrinus (assembly GCA_008711295.1). Taxonomy (NCBI): domain Eukaryota; kingdom Metazoa; phylum Chordata; class Aves; order Charadriiformes; family Charadriidae; genus Anarhynchus; species Anarhynchus alexandrinus. The sequence goes on from VUYV01000080.1 coordinate 3,068,824, forward strand.
GTGGTTAATTGCTGTTGGAGGAGGAAAATGCTAAAAAATGCTAAGATGTTTTAAGAGAATACTTAAGTAGTTGTTCAGGATTTTTGAAGTTTAACATAATTTCTTAACTTACATTGCACTTATTTATTGTCATCACTATCAGTTTTCAAGGACTTTTTTAGAGTTAATAAGTAAGAAAGACTGATTGATCAATGTTTTATTGTGTATTTACTTTTATTCTTGCCTAGAGATGACCCATCTGTGATAAACATTTCTGATGAAATGGCAAAAACTGCTGTGTGGAAGACATTGTTGATATCCTCGGAGAACGCGAAAGATAAGGAGTCAAGCTTTCCTTCTAAAAGGTTTTAATTTTTTTTACTACATTATACTTCATATATTGGTTTCAAATGAATATTAGAATGTTTTGCTAGGGATTAGAGAGATTTCTAGCATCTTGCAATTTTATTTCTTGAGGTTTCCTTTTATTTATGTCCCGTCATAATATTCTGAGCTCAATACACGAGTTCACTATGTACATTCATTAAAAAAACCCCGACAAATACTTGCATGCTACTTAGTTATGCTACAGTGGAAAATGAAGTTGAGCATGCCTGATGCTTGTGTAATGAACCACTAGCCTACACCTGGATATTGCACAACAGCTGTTGTGTTTGTTCTGCTTGCTTTTGGTCTTTCCTCTTGAAAAAGAAGTGGTTGTCACTGCCCTGGAAATATCTATATGAAGAGCCCAGTATTCTGAATGCAATCTACTAATATTTGGAGTGAAATAATTTTAAGATTACATCACTTCTTTTCATTTTTCTGCCTACTGCACTTGTACTCAAAACAGTTAAATACTTTTAAATTCTAGTCCAGACAAATGTAAAATGAAGCAAAGATGTTTTATCTGTGCTACAGAGTTATTATGGGAATAAGAAAATATTAAATACAAACACAGTGTGTCTGTAAGAGAGATTTTCCTGTGTTTCCACAAGTTTTAAATTTAACTGTTTTCTACTTAATTGTTTTATATCACATTTTTGTCATAAGCTCCCCTTCCTAATCACTCTAAATGCTGATTTCCCAAAGGTAAGACCCTGTCCCTCAACCTTTTCCTTGATTGTATCTTCCAATTCAAAGTGTTGTCACCTAGGCACCCAAATGACTTGACTTCGTCTAATTTTTGGGGAGACAGAATGAAAAGAAATTTTAACTAGGAATGTAAAATGTCTTCATCAAAGTCCTTAATATTAAAATTTTAAATTTATTGTGTATTAAAAATAGAAACCATAGATGTATTATACTTAAATGTAAAATTGAATTTATTCCTAGATTTTTTTCATTAATTCTTTGACTTTTTTAAAATATAAAATTATATTCTGCCCATTTCTAAATGTAGTTTTCAAAACAAGCTCCATGTTTGAAAGTCGGTCATTATTTTATGGTGAAAAGATGAATTAAGTGAAAAAAATTTGTAGTGAAATACATTTTTTCAATTTTGTCACCCCAAAATGGCATGCTGCCTTTCATTGTTGTTCCTTTCCCTAAACAGCATAAACAAGATGAACAGTTGATGACCAGACACCCATGGAGCAGCCCACTAATGTGATCATTTTAATGCTATTTCACTGACAGTCAAAATAGCAGTGTAGTTCTGATTTGCCTTCCGCCCCACACATGGGCTGAAAAGGATCCTGTCACAGTGAAATCAGTGTGGTGCATGGGAGAAGCATGTACAGTAGGGTTTTCCTACCTTATGTGCCTCTGCTGTCCAGGCTGTGAAGGCCTGGAGGAAGAGAAGAAACTGGTGTGGTACATTCACAGACACTGGGTATGCAGTAGTTCTAACTTTTCTGGTGGATGTTGCTTTCTTTGACAGTATGATAGATTATGTAAACATGTACTGTTTTTACCTGACATTTTCAAAGATCCTTTGAGCAAAGAGCATCCACGTAGCCTGTGGCTCAGACAACGCTGGGTAAAAGATGATTTGGCTTTTCCAGGCCTGCAGTAAAATAGAAACTCATTTTCTAATGAACTCATTTTTAATCTATTCTTGTCTCTTTGCTCATGAAAACAAAGACTCGGGTGAAAAGGAACTAAGGGATCACAGGTTTTGTGGTTTTAGGTACAAGTGTCCTGTTGTAAAGGAACAACCTCTTCAGGATTCTGAAATCTGCTTTTTCATGTTCTCTAGCTTGTCCCAGATTCCCAGACAGAAGTAGATTCAAAACACGTTAAACCTGGAAGGGTTGCTTTCTGATAAGCAAAACCATAGATCTTAATCTTAACATTAATCTTAAATCATATTAGAGACATATATTCCTAAATGCACGTATCATTACATGAAGATATAATTCAATCCTAGGTAAGTACTGAGAAAAAAAAAGAAAGCTTGGAATGGTAGCAGCTGTAAGGATAATTTTTGCAAATGATCAAGATCACCAGTATTACATTACACAATTCCCTTCAGTGAAGGGTATCTTACTATAGGGGGAAAAAATCCACATTGTTTTGAAATTAATTTTACTGATGCCTTTTGAAGTTCAACTGCAGAAGTGTTTAGTACTCCTTTTCCTGTTGTCAGGTCTACTTTCTTACACTAATATCCCAAAATATTATTAAATGGGGATAATTAAATTATGATACTGAACCGTGCTTTTATATAATGCCTTTTACATAAGGCACTGATCAATTAACACCATAGGGTGATTTCTGGAATACATAAAATCTGGAAGTTCTTTGTACTAATTAAATACTGAGTTGACTTGGCCAGTAATAAACTCAGATCCTCACCAAAGAGAGATTTTAGGCAGGAGAGGTTTATACAAACGACTCTCAGCCTGATGCACGGATCTATCATAAGGTCTGCCCTGCCTGGCTCTGTGAAGTAGTGTAGTAGTGACAGTTCTTACATCCCAGACTCATGTTGCCTAACCGTAGAGGCACCTGCACTATACAATTTTCCAACCTTTATTTTTCATTATTAAAATTCCTAGAGGCTTAAAGTTCTGCTTTTGAGCCTTTCTTGGTAGAGTTGACCACCAAGGCACCCATCTGAAACATAGCCCTCTTTGGTACATGTAATTAAATATTCCTCTGTCTTTGCTTACAATATTAAGCCCTTCAGATAGTAATTTCAAAACATATGCAGAAGATCTGACCATGTAAGAAGGCAGTCCTAGCTGGTCTTCTAAAGTATTGGAGAAAGAGGCATCTGTCACTTCGTAGATGGTATGAGTTCCCTTCTCTGCCTGAAGATATGCAAATCTCACATCCCAAACCCTCCTTCTCAGGCCTGTTAGACTGCTTCCTTGGTAGGCAGGAAGAGAGCTCCAAGTCCCTTACAGATCCACCAGTTACGTGTTTTACTGGTAAAAGACTGGACTTGTCCTTTTTTTTTTTTTTTTTTTTCCAAATTTCTTAAGGCATTAAAGCCCACATCTGCAGGAGATGCTCAGAGATATGAATCCTAAATACAAGGAAGACTTTCCTGGTATCACAGAGGCACCTAAAACGTGGAAATATTTTAGACTGTAAGGCACACAACACATCCTCAGTGTTTGATTTTACTAAGCACAGGTAACTTTCTGCCTGCTGTACTGCTGCACTTTAAATTCACCCCCCAGGAATTTGTTTGCATACCCTTTGTGTGCAGAAAGTGTAACATACCCAATTCTATCACTGTTCTACAGAAGGTGACAGATTTGGCAGTTGAAGTGGCAGAAGTTGGTATTCTTTAGCTATTTCCATTAACACCTCTGGAAGCTGCCATAGGCATAGAAGTAAGCTTTGGCTGAACTGAATTGTATCCTGAAAGCAATTTTTATGTGAAGAAAAATGTCAGATGATTGTAAAATTGTGCATGAATCGCCTTAAGAATTTGAGAATTGATCTTGCTTGCTTTAAGCCTTGTATAACTCGGCCTATTTCTCATTCATTCTAGTTAAGGAATTACTCCCATGAAACCTGGTAGGTTATGTGCTTGATGCAGGTTTGTTCTCAGAACCATCTTTTTTTTTAGATACCCTGCCACTCTTTGTTGAAGGCTTGGTTTGCCTGTGTTGTGGAAGCCTCTTTGCATTTTCATAGTGTGATTGAAACTCATTGCAAGAACATGACTTTTTATTTATTTATGCTGTTGTAAATTAGGACCCTCTTCACAAAAAAAAAAAAATCATCTGCTTTGCACATACGTTGCTTTCTGTAGGCAAATCAACAGTGTTTTAACTGGAAAAAAGTTGAATCCAAATTTGGACTCTGCTTCAGAATTCTTAGTGATATGGCTTTTGTATGAGCTTTGAGTCTTTTTTTATTAAAAAAAGTTATTTCCTATAATGTGTACGTGAGGAAGTATGTATTAAGCTCCAAATGGGGAATATTGTCACTCCCCACCCCCCCAGCCTTCTCCTGCTCTCCGTAATCAAGTCTGAAAGCCAAATATTACAGTTGGAAATTGGCTTGCACTGCTCTAGTTCAGAAACATTCCTTCTAAATGTACGTTGAGCAACAGAATACATTTTAAAGACAAGAAATACTTACCGTGACCTCTTGTTTGTGCCATTTAAGAAAATGCTGGTATTGTCTGAGAAGTGTACTATTACCATTATTTAATCAATTAACAGCTGTATTTGCCAAAAAAAAAAAAGTGGCTATCTTTGCTTGCATGCTGGCTGACTTGTCTGTCTGTACATCTTAAGTTCTCTACCTACCTCGTCACTAAAATGCTGGCTGATGTCTTCTGTACCATTCAGCTCTGAAACTTTCACTTGCTTCCCAGTTTGTGCTATGCAGCATGAAAAATTAATTAAAATATCAGTGCAATGTTGGTTTTCAGGTAGATCATTAATGTATATGATAGTGCTGCTGTAACTTTTTTTTTTTTTCCCTTCTTTTCCTAGTGCTGAAATCAGAAAAGAGAAGAAAGCTGACTCAGGGAAAGGTGTTGACCGGGAGACTTGTCTATGACTTGTTCTTCAGTTAATTTTTTTACAAATGAATGAAAGGAGTGCCACAACCACTAAATATAAATGATTTGACCTTGTAACTTTTGTCTTTCATCTCAGACTAGCACAGGTAATGTAGTGCAATATTTGTCTCATTTCACCTTGTCTAAGTGTCTACATTGTCTAGTATCTGTGTAAAAGTCTGCAGTAGCCAATGCAAAAAATCTTCATGTTCTTTGCTGATATTGGCCATTTATCAGTATTCGTATCATAAATTTAACAAGCAAAGTTTCTTTCAAATTCAACTTTCCTGTTAATAGGTTTGTACTGTATTTTGCTACTTTTTCTGTGCGAGAATACTTAATAATCTTCATTCAAGATGAACTTGAAAACACTTGTTCCAATTTTTTTTTTTTTTTTTTAAATCACCTAACTTGCATACATGATTTCAGGAGACCCAAACTGACAAGCAAACACTAAAGAAGTTTTTAAAGTAACTACTGATCTGACCCTGTGAACAAACTAACAAGGATAATCCTTTCCTCCTCAAGCTGTCCTTTTGAAGTCATGGATTACTCTTGCAATGAGGATTGCAGGGTCAGATTCTGTATTTGTGAAGTTTTCCTTGATTTAATACAGCGTATTTAATATTCAGATTTGTATGTAACTGGAACATAGTCTCATATATATATATAAAAATATATATTAAAAATATATATTAAAACATTCTCTCACCTTAGTTGAAAAACACCGCCACATCCTTTGATGTGAAACATGGGTACAGTATTTCTTAAAATGCAATCTGTGATTACAGTATTTTATCTTGCGTTGTATGAATGTTGCTGTGGTAAGCCAAACAACTGCATTATGTCATTAATCAATCCATTATTTTATAATAGGGAGAATTTTGTAGATACAAACTATACATACAGTTATATCACCTCCCAATGATTTTCCTCTTTATTGCCTAAAATACGGCCACATAAAAGGCATATTTATATTGTCCTCTCTCTACTAACAACTGTAAACCTCTTAATTTCAGAGATTAATTATGTATAATACTTAAATGCGTATCCTGCTGTTGGTTTTGTTACAGCTCTTCACTATTCCATCAAGTACATATTGATTAAAAGATCAAAACAACATTGCAAAGTAAAATGTGGCTTTAAAGCCCTTACAAAGACATTTTTCATAATGGATGTTGTTACTGCCTGATCCTTCAAGTTGTTCTTTTGTGTAAAACAAGGACTGCGAGATTAGGTATTGAATTAATAGAGATGTGGAGCAAAAGTTTTATTGCATTATTTGGAATTTACCAGTTTTATTTTTTTTAAGAGAAATTTTAAAATTATTAAATGAAAGCTAACCTTCATTATTACGCTATTACTTTGAATCCTACAAATAAGAATTACAGTCTTGTTATCTTTATAACAACTGATCTACAGGGCTCTAACATTCCTCAGCTTTCCAAAATACGATAAGCTTTCCATAGACCTCATGTGAACAACTTCTCATATCCATCACATTTGAAGTATTCCTTCTAATGTTCTTGTGCGTGAGTGTGTATATTTTACTACTTTAGCCATAAATGGTAATTGCATTTTGCTGCAAACTAATAGGGTCACTGTTCTAAATTTGGCTTAGCATTATCAAAGCCCATTAAAGGCCATTTTTATGGAGGAAAAAAAATCTAATGGACACAAAGAAGGATTTACATTTAATTCAATGTTTGTATTTGTAAATTTAGGAAAAAAAATGCTGATGCATTAAGGTTAAATGCTTTGTTTTGTGTACTTGATGATAAATTGTAAGATTCCAATTGTTTTAAGGTTAGCATAGAAGTTCAATACTGGTTTGTCACGAAAGCAGCCTGGTGGTGTTTTAATATGTTGCTGACTTTGTTACAGATAATGTATACAATGAAAATGTATTAGTTTCACTTGACCAACTCTTAGAATATTAAGAAATCAGTGTATTCAATGGCATTCTGTATTTCTGTTCAGTATTTAAGAGTGGTTTTATTTTAAAACAGTCACTCTGTTCTCGTGTGAATTTAAATGCTATTCCAATGTTAATCTTAACATTCTGAAATCACACACAATATAAAGCAAATGTAGTGCTATATTTACTTCTGATTTCATATTCCTGGTCAAAATTACTCAATTTCTTGGATGTAATTTATTACAGAAGTTTATGTGTACATGTGAATAGACTATTGTGTTTTTCACAAATAAGAAATGTAATGTGAAAATAAATATTTATCCTAACTAATTTTCAATTTTATTTTTACACCCAGAACAAGTATGCAATATGGTACGGTGTTTTAAATGTACCTGACACTTGAATATGCTTCACAAATCAGTGACTTGTAGAGCCCAGTCCTGCTCCATTTCCAAGTGGAATCTCATTGAAACATGCAGTGCTCTCAGTGTTGGCTTGCTGTGTGTAGTTGCTGGCGGTATGTATACTTGGTGTGACTCTAACAGTAAGTGCGCCGCTGGGGATGGCACATAACTGCTCTGTTCCAGGAAGACAGTGGGAATTAAATTCTGGTTTACTGGTCATGAGTTGGTTCCCCTTGCTCCTGAAAGAGATGATGCGGACCAGATGGCAGTAGTTGGGTCTTTTTAGAGATCAATTTTTACTATCTTTTTACAGAGGTAAGCTCATACAATTTAAAATTCCTCAATGCTACAATATTTAAAGAGTCTAATAGTTGAACAGCATCTTAGCCTCCTGCCTATTGTGGGAGTTTCTGCTATTCTCAGGACCCTAAATTTCTGCTACTGAAAAACTTTTAGGCCTTAAAGCCTAGTACTACTGCCAAAACCCAATACTAGAGTATTGACTCCATCTTATTTAATCCCTTTGAGCTTCTTCACCAATTTTTAAACCAAAGACTGGAAACCTCCCAGCTTGAGAATGGTAACAGTCACACCACAGGCTTCAGCTGCTTCTGTTAGGATTTCACACAAAGTGTTTTCTACAACAAACTTAAGTATCCATTTCACGTGGAAAAAAATGCAGAGGATAAAAGGTAATTGGTAGGTGCCTAACTAACTCTAGCATGTGGCACTACTTCAGGCAGAACTGGTTCCCAGTGCTGGCTTTGTACATCAATGAAGTGAGCTGGCTTTCTCTTCTTGCCTCAGTTCTAGGTATATACCTGTGCTCATGCATTTCAGGTAAGTTGTCAGTTCCCCAGAGCAGCTCTACTGTCCTGTTGTCTGCATTATTTTTGGAGCTGAGGGAGACCTACCAGGGAGAAGATTGATGTTTATTAGGACACTTACTATAGCAAAAAAGCATTAATTTTTCTTTTGTTGTTGCAAAAGTTGCATCATGCTCTATGTAAGCATCTCCCAGTGAGGTACAAGCATCAGTAAGGTAGGTCAGATACACAGAACTGCATCTTTACTTAATGAAAGACTTACCCAGACCGTATAATTTTTAGTTTTATTTAAAAGGGTTTTTTTTAATGCTTCTCTGATTACACTAAGGGAATACCTGCAGTCCTTTAATATGTATGAGAGCCTAGTTAATGTAGTTTTTGGATTAGAGAAATACTTTTTCTGTCTATATGACAGCGAGTGATAATGTTTTAAAAAAACCCAACTATTTGCCCCACAAACCAGCCAGAAGTTCATAATTATCATCTTTTTTTATAACCTATCTACACTGCTGTGATCTACCTTTATACTGATTTATGTTTATTTCCCTTGAGTCAAAAGAATCAGAGACAAGGATTCTATAACCTCTTGGAGAGAACTGACAGCCTCTATCCTATACAACTTTGGCAGCCTGCATTAGAACCACTAATACATTGAGCCCAAGATTATATTTGTAATACCCATCTCCAGTGTTTCCCCCAAAAAACTTACTTTGGGAGTCAAGGAGTTTTTGGTTTGTTTGTGAAACCAAAACCTTATTTTCTACCTTGAGCCCCCTTTTCTTTCTCATTTACGGACAAGCTGCACAAACTGTCTTGACATTATCCCCCATCTCCCCTGTGCGTTATCTGTGTGGGTACTTTTACATTCACACCTAATGTCAGTAATAACCCACAATACATACATAATCACATGCTGGTATCTAATATCAAGAAGCTAAGTGTTAGATAATCGTGTTACACTCCATTATATGATACCATTAAACAAAAGCAGAAACTTCACTGTAAGTCTCTCTCAAAATTAGTGGATTTCTGTAAAATTCTAGGAGTTTGGCTTTAAGCAACATTTTCAATGATACAGACTACACCTCCTTTTATAACTTAATGTCTTTATTATTTTAAAGCAGCACAGTTTGTAGTACAAGTGGGTTGTATCTTTTTTTATCTACGTGAAATTAAGAAAACTAATCTTATCTTCAGATGGAGAAGCCTACCTGGAGTGCTGAAGGTAAAGCATAAGTTTACTGGTAGGCGGCAAGGAAAAGCAGGTTTGCTAAATAGCATGTTCACATGAGAATTACAGTCCAGCCCTTGCTTTAAGTGACTGCTAGTTTGCATAGTAAGGTTTTATGTTTGAATGCGAGGAATATATCCTATTCATCAGTAAATAGGAAATGTCTGGGGGAAAAAAAAAATTCTGTCCCATAGAGAAACAGTGGTGGGCTGCTGAAGTTTCCAGGTAAGATTTTACCAGTGCAGATTCCCACAGTAGCAGCCTTTTTTGACTATAAGTAAAAATCACAGTACTATGATAGGAAACAAAGAAATTCAGTGCCATTGGTTTGACTAGGTATCATTCAAAATCTTTGGTGAAAGCTGGTTACGTGCTTTCCTTGCAAGACTTCTACAATTGTACTCCAAAAGATTGCAGAGAAAATATTAAGTCAAGGAACTGCAGTAAACAAAGTGTTTCATTCTGCATAGAAAATATTAACATTGCAGTATCCCCGATACTGTTTCTAAAATAGTAATTGATTGAGCATTAGGTAATTTCTGCAATATCTGTTTAAAGTTTTATCAGTATTTTCACAGAAATGATCACAGGTTTCATTGTATTTTTTGTTGGAAACATTGTTAGTTTTATTCCTCAACTGATCTCCATGTTGGTTCCTCTGTGACATTTTCATCATTCATTACCCTAATGTAGAAACTGGACTGTTTCTCTTTTAGATTGAAATATCAAAAGCTACTGACTCAAGCAAGTACCATGCTTTCCAGAAGTCTGCAACACACCTACATTCTGGTGATGTTAAGACCTGATTAAACACAATCAATAAAAATGCAATAGTTGCTTGGCAACAGGAATCATTATAAAGATTAGCATTTCATTGTATACACAGGTATCCCAAGAGGTGACCCTTATCTCATCTTGATTCATAAAAGTTTTTACTGGCTCAGTGTACGTTAGCTAGAGCGTTTTCTGGAGAAGTACCATCACTGACCACCAAAACGCTGGTGCTAGGGCAGTGAGAAACACTGCTTTAGGAAGTGGCTCATGTGGGTATAGATATGCTTATGTGCTTGACCGGAGATGGCGTGGTCTTTGTCGGTATACCACTGTGGGAAAGAAAAATACAGAGAATGTTAGTTCTCAGCTACATTTAAATTATATAGCTCAAACAGGACAGACATGAAAACATGTGCAGCCATTTAAAATTATCCCAGCATGAGGCTAACTCAGCATGGAGGCAAAGACATGGCAGTGGTAAGAGGCTGCTATGATAGTTTTGTCCCTGCTTTGTGCGTGGGATATACCATCTATTCATGCTAAAAGTGCAAAATGAATACGTGGCTTGTCCACATGGAGGGGAGATGCAGCTCCTCCGTTCAGAGTGGTGCCTGAGCTCTGCACCCCATAAGCCCTGCAAGTTTGGCTGAAGGACAGCCATGCACTTGGCTTCCTTCTATACTTCATCCTTTTCAGCACTGTTCCCCAGGGGCTGGGAGAAGGTAGGAAAGGAAGAGTTTGCACCTTGGTCTGAGAGTTTCCATGTACAGCATTAAGAAGGGGCAAATAGCTACTTGTCTTACAAGTTCAATAGAGAAAACACCAAATGTCATGGACAGGTTATTGTGGACTTAGCTGAAGTTAACCTTTCCTTATAACCTATATGTAAGGTACTATTCATTGGACTTTGGGTATACGCATAGATTGGGATTGACTTGGCTGTTTGTCTGAGAGCACAGAAAAATTAACAAAATGAAAGATTAGGTAAACAGGGTCAAATACAAGAAGGAGTTCCATTACTTTTTTTTTTTTTGTACAGAAGATACATGGGTGCGTTATGTTAAAATTTCAGTTACTGAACATGAAATGCAAGCATGTGAACTTTCATTTAAGATGGCAATTGATTTATAACCTAACAATGGTTATAACCATATAACCCTAATAATGGCCTTTGCCATTATTCTTACAATACAAACCCATTTGTGTGATGATAAACAAAACAGAACCATACCATTGCCTGAAAATCCACTTCAGCATCAACAAGAGCTTTGGAAATCTGCGCTGCTTGCTGAAAGTGAACATTATCTGAAAAGTGGAAGAAGAGGAGGAAAAAGGTAAACAAAAAAAAAATCGCTTCTGTAGTACTCAGGGGGGAAAAGCAAAGCAATGAACACAGTAGACTCCCCAGCACTGCTGACTGAAACACAAATTAGTTGCAGAAAGCAGTATTATTTTATTGACGTAAATGTAACAGCCTTGCCCCTTCATGCTTTTGTTTTGTCAGTAGTAGAATTGCGAACCTGTCTGTAATACTAAAATGTCTAATTAACTGCAACTCACCATCTGCTGTTCCATGAATAAGGAGATATTCAACTTCCTTGAATTTTTCAGCTCTGGCCATTACTGTTGAACTCTGAAATTAAAGAAAAGGGGAAAAAAAAAAAGAAATGAGGTGCTATTTATTAGAAGATGATTTGCTACCAACTGACTTTGATTCCTGTTGACAGAGTCTGGGGTCCTTCAGATAAAAGCAACCACCCCTGTTGCCCCCCCTGCACCCCCAAACAGCGTGTTCACATACCCAACAGCACTGGGAGCGCTCTCAAACCATTCTACGCTGGTCTGTAATTACTACCACGGGTTATGTCTGCAAAGCAACGGGCAATTCCAGAGGGGAAGAGTTTTGCAAGTGAGATGATACACATTTAATGCATTGCTAACACGTTGTTAGCCTGCAGCACACCACTTGCCATAGGTTTCCTGTGCGACTGCAGACAAGTTAAAAAATGTTGCCATGGCAACAGTGCACCCTATGATAGCAAGGAGTAGATATTGCAAAGATTACATGCGTTATCTTCCCCACCAAAATGTACACTGGCTTACCTGTAGGTAAGTCAGAGCTAATATTTAGTCTCAAGTCAAAAGAGCTGACAAGAAGTTTAAAACAATGCTCTCCCCCAAATATGATAGAGAAATGCCTGAAGAGAAAACCCACTAGACAAAAACCTATAAATAGAAGTCAAGCTACATTTTGGGAATTGAAACACAAAACAGTCATAAAAAAAAATAAATAAGCAACTATGATTAATCAAGAAACTTAAAACACGGTAACAACATACTCCCTGGAACATACTGACCACCTGACTTGGTACTGTGACTCGGTACTAAAGAATGAGGAAAGTAAAGATTGCAGGTAAGAAGATCTTTAATTTGGGCAGGGAAAGGGAAATAGGACAGTGCTCTGCCATGAGAGTGGAAAGAAGGAAAGGGACAAGAGATGAAACATTTTAAGCTTTATAAGACAACAAGCAAAAATGGGGTAAAAATATGGTGAATTACATTTCCTTCTATTAGCAACATTATAGGGGTTCTCTGCTGAAAATGGCTGAACCCCTGCAGAAGTTTTCTCTATATTACAGCAATGTGAAAGCCACTATGGCAAGAAAAAATATGGTAAAATTTAGGAAAAAATACAGAAGCGTTCTAATTTCCTTATGCCTCTTGTACACTCATGAATCTTTAAAGCAAGCATAAATATTAAAGTCAAGTCCCTTTGTCGTGGCAGAATAGCGTACCACAACCCTCATAAGTGAAATGAGTTCTTTGTAGTTCTTCAACCAAATTTAAAAAACAAGTTCAGCAGAGAGAAAAAAGAAATAACATTGCAATTGCCCTCTTCTGATAGGGAAAGGCTGCAGAGCACCAGAAATCCCATCTAATCCATGGAAATCCATGCACACTATCCACTGAAATGAGTTGGTATCGTGGAGCAAGAACAGATAGTTATGAGAGTGCCAAAAGCTGGAGAGAGGACTTTGCTTCAGTGAGGAGCGCTGGTACAGCAGCTGACCAAAAGAACAATTCAAAAAGTAACGGCCCAGTGATATAAAGAAAAAAGAAAAAGAACTAAGTAGTATCCTTTGAGTGCATCATTTTCCACATGTGCAGGGGAAACAAGAGATTGCTTTTATAAGCTTTCTTCGAGCAAATCAGTGCTGGTTTAAGGGACAGCAAACCTTCTGCAAGTGGAAGCCTGACTTGATCTACGCTTCTGAGAACTCGACTTTCCAAAAGCAGTTTCAGAAAAAGGATAACACTATTTTTCCTCTCCAAGCAATAAACAAAATTAAGCTATTTGTAAAATACTTGAGAAAGAAGAAACACACAAAAGAGATACTTTCTCAGTTTTTTTTTTTTTTTAATCACTTGCAAGGGAGGTCTCACTTGCTGTACCCATACTCAACATGAAGAGTCCCTTCCCTAAAATGTACTTTAAGGACACAGCACTTCTGCCAAAAAAAAAAAAAAAAAAAAGGTTGCAAGATAGGGAGCAATCTCAAGTTAGGCACAGATACAGCACAAAGCAACAGCTACATCAGCTGAACAAACCTCAAGTGGACAGCAAATACATACAACTTAATTTACACCTTCCGTGTCATAGTTATACTGCCGGGACAAAGGTTCTCAAAAGGTAACGTGAACAAGTGCTGAGAATTGGGCCCTGCTGAGTGTAACTGGCTTTTCTACAGCTCACACAGCAGTCAACATTTTATCAGCACTCCACAAACAAGTTAAGGTTTGGCTGAAACTGAAGGTCTCTCTCCCTTTAGCATATTCTCAGATAATAGAACAAATGTCAAATCAGTACAAGATGGCATATTTACAAAATTGTACCCTGTTTTGCATAACCTAATGATGCAGCAGTTCTTAAGGACTGAACATTTCAAATCTGCTAGAAAAAGATTGCCAAATCTATGACTGTTTCAAACACTTGCCAAAAGCATATCAAATTCAGAGCGAACTGCAAAATAATCTTCTCACAAGTTGAACAGTCTCTTCGATATGCTTTACGTGGCTACTGCATCTGACCTCTACAGCTCTGCCCTCGGTTCGTCTCAAGTCTTTTACATCAGGGTCAGGTCTTCCCGGGCAGACAGCTCCGCTGCCATTCAGCCTAGGATCCCTACACAATCATACTGCGAGCTCCACCCATGCTTGCTCCTTTCTTTAACAAAGCTTTGATTTTTAATAGTTCACAACTACCTTAAAAGGCACTGATCATACCTAATTAGCCTACTTAGAGAAGTGAGAGTCTTGACTCTTGACAAAAAGTATTTAACATCTCAGATTCTCTTCCTTCAGTAAATGTGAAACCTACTGTCACAGTCATACAAAGGTGGGTGTACCCCTCTTACCAAAACTAGTTCATTGAGACTATATTGACAGTCATTAATAATACTCTGCACATCAGGAAGGCGCCTAGCAGCACCCATCTTCTCTATGCAGGGGTGTACACAGTCTCATTTCTTTTAAATTAGGGCACGCAGTACAGAGTTTATGCAACCTTTCTCTTCTCAAGCCAGCTTGATAGCGGATGCAGGAGGATAGAGAATATATGATACAGCACGCAAACCTGACAGTATGAAGTTAACAGTTCAAAAATGCTTTAACAGCTTCAGCTAGGAGAGCTTTCAGTACATGTTTTGCATTTACTTGCTAAAAAACATTCAGTTCAGAAAACAGCTCTGCTCAGCAACAAGGGGCCAGGCTGGCTACTGGGACTGGGGCACTGAACAAAGGGGCTGTAAGCCAGGAACATGCTGGGCTGAAGTCAGTAAGGGTCTTCAGCAACAACACAATCCCACAACTCCTTCCATTGATGCTACATGAAAGCATCGAACTCACTTCTTGAGCTACCCCACCCCTCCAGGTTTATATGGAACAGTAAATTCCAAGGAATACATGATTTGGGGCTTCTAACAACAAATGAGGACTTAAGTTGCGTTTTCCTATCTCTAGAAGCAGCAGTGAAGTGTGACAATCCGATCTGTGCAATTACCCCTCCTCCATCTAGCCACCATTCTCCCCAATTAGTCCTCTGAGTAACACATTTGAAACCTTTAGCTCTTTGGTACTGGCAGTTTCAACGTGGCCATTGCCAGCAATGGATACTATGCCAAGAAAATCCGACTCCTGGCTTGAAAGGATTAAACAGTCCTCTGTTGCCATCTGTGCCGTGAAGCTGGTGAATGACTTTGTGCACCCAGAGCGTTAACGTTCGTTCTGCACGACGACAGTAACTTCTATTTACACTGCTACCTCGCAGACCTCCTACTGTTCCCACTGCCTTAAAGAAACCCGTTTGGAAAAAGGCAGGCAGGCGGCTGCAGGCTGCTGGTCAGTCCCCAGTGGGCCGGAGCAGCTCGCTGGTCAAAAGAGGCAGACGCAGCATCAAGTCTTCCAGCAGCCGCTGCCATTGTTCTCAATTTTGACCAAAACATCTGATACAGCAGTTGACAAAACTAGACTACTGTAGTGATACATCAAAACAGACATTTCAGCCCATATATGTATGCATTTATATGTTTTACCATGCTTTTAAATCAATGCAACAACCCTCACCCTTTTTTCCCCCCGATGACATTTAATTGCATCAAGACACAATCAGTGCTAAACTGTCTTCTTTACCAACCCAAACACAGAGAATGCCCCATCTCTTTTTCTCCAACACCCGTGTTTGGTTCCAGCATCACCATGTCTGGACACCTCTGTGAAACATCCCAGTAACCAGGGCACAAAGTACCCCCTCACATCCCTCACAGTTCTCCAGAAGCCACTGCATTTCCACCTAGATCTGAAATTTAACAAAACCTTACAGAAGGCTCGGGCTGCTGTGCCCTACTCCCAGCTACCTGGGACTTCACAAAGCCCTGGAGGCAATAAAAAGCAGCTGGCACACAGAAGAGTAAGTCAAATGATTCATCATGCCGTAACAAAGACAAAAAATCTACAGGTATTTTGCTCCCATTGGAACACCTGGAAACTCCCTCATTCTGGGCAAACAGTCATTTTAGACCAAGCCTTGGACACCCTGCGTTCCTGGAGATGGGGTCAAAATTCCAGCCCCAACACTGCCGGCTCTCAAGTGGTCTGCGATTTGTTTGATGTGATCACAGTACTTTCCTACCTGCCACAGTTTCCTAATATTTGGGAGATTTTGCTTTCCCTGAAAAAACTTGCAGATTCCTAAAGCAAGAAAATTCACACAATACCCTTTTTTTTCTTTTTAAATTACATTTCAGAAGAACTGGAGGACATTTGTTTTGGTGGAAATGTTGTTTAAGATAAAGCATAGTTTGCCCACGAGCATATTAAATTTTAAAACAAATTTGTTTCTTGGTGATTAAAATAAAACAGTTTTTACAGCTTGTTTTGCAGTCTGCAAAGTAGCCAAATGGAACTGAATGTAAAAAAAAAAAAAAAAACCAAAACAAAAAACCCAACCAAAAAAGCCAAACACACCAAACAAACAAGAGAAAACCCACACCATACAGCAAGGAGTAACTGCCTCACGCAGATCCAAACGCATGGGACTAAAGCCTCTAAAAGCAGAATGCAACAGTTATAGCTGGAGAAAAGAAACAAACTTATTTCTTCTCATGGGGAAGGAACCAGAGTGTATAAAGAAAAATAGAGTGGTTTAGAAAAGAAAAAACACGCTTCAAAAATGAAATAAAGTGATTTCTTTCTTACATTATAGTTGTTCAAATTATCACTTGCTATAGGAAGGCCCATGTATCGCTCCGTGTATATTGAATCTGTAATAAAAAAAAAAAACACAAACCAAAACAGATCCAGAATCTGCTACTTAATTTTCAATCTGTCTGTCTACCAGAAATTTTACCCACTGATACAAACAATAAAAACGCGTACTGGAAATCGGGGGAAGCATGTGGGGGGTGAGGGGGAATGATAAAAACAGGCTTTCCACAATGAGGCGTGTAGGTAACCATCATTATTCAGAATATTTAATCTTCTTGTTGCCATGGACACCTGAATGCTGAATATTAATAAAGTACTTTGTGTCAATGTTACCTTATTGTTATTCTTTCAGTAATCCTCAGAAAATTACTGAAAATCCTGCAGTAAAGGACTAGCATTTGAAAAAAATCTTAAGATTATTTTATCTAAATGTTTCCTTCTAAAAATCTGTAAGATGAAAATGTAGCAGTAATTAGGACTCAGCTTCGCTCTACGTTATATATAGTAAAAATTAAGTATCTCTGATTTTCCAGAGATTTTTCAGCATGATATCATATTACCTTTTTTGCAGATTTGCTGCTTTATTTTAAGTTATACAAATCAACGCTCTGTTGCCATATTCTAATGTCCATGTGACTTTTCATCGGCGTGGCCACACTGGTGGTTTTTTTTTTTTTTAAATTTTGAAAAAACATAATTTCAAAACCCTTTCTTTTATCTAATCAAATANAAGTATTTCCTGCGTACTCTAATATTCATGTCCAAAACATCCCTACATCCTCAGTGCACTACTGCTAATACCTGGGAGTATGATTTGATCTGTTGAATTAGCCAGAGCACATAATGCGCTATTATACAGCCTCTGTGCTAGTTGCAGAATGATAAATTATGCCTTATTTAGCAGAGGTTTGCCAGGAAAAGCTTTCCCTTGAATGTTTTTGGGCAAATCGAAACAAGAAAAATGTCAAAATGTGGTCACATTGTACCAGCACATATTATATTTTTAACTGTATATAATTGTTTTAATCTGTGAGGAGGCCCCATATAACTGTATTTATAGCCTCGTGCAGCTACAACCTTATACGCTATAAGCTTGAAGCACGTTCAGACTTGTCCACTTGTTCAGGTTTTCTTCACATCAAGCTATTCTTAAGATTATTTAGATTTATAAAATCCAAATTTTACACTCTAAACGGAAAAAAACCCCCAAAGACAATTCAAATCCTATTCTGTTACTTTGAGACAGTAAATTACAATGCAAGTTTGATGTTAAGCCTCACAGTTTGTTCTTATAAGTGAAGTAGCATTTTGAAGAAGCAGAGTCTAATAGCGATGGATTTCTGACACACAATACTGGTCTCGGAACACGTGGCAGCTTTGGAAAGCGAACACAGACACATTACAGCAATACTACAAATATTACAATAATTTAGCCTTCATTAAAGGTTAAAGAGATTACCTGGGCTTTTTAAAGTGGGAAATAAGATTTAGGGAATTGGTTTAATTCTGAAATGCAGTACCCAAGAGTTCATAAAAACAGACCAAGTGGCATTTACATGGCATCTAGTAGATAATCAAAGTTCCGCGCGATGAATCAACACTTTGCAGCATGTGCACTGCAAGACATATGGGAATCCTTGTAACGAGGAAGCCATCACATACCATAATATTGCCAACGTGACACGGGGGCAACCGCTATTCCACACTTGAACACGCCGCTTCCAGAGCCAAGCACCATGGAGGTCACATATCCCCCATACGACTGAGAAGAAAACATTGCTGTTATTTTAGTCGGAAAGAAAAGGATGGGGCCCATCTGCTAAACGGTTCATCAGACAGTTATAGGCTCAGCGTTTTTCATATTAATGAACTCCATTCTGAATTTGGGTCAGATCTCACCCTGCCTGCTCAGTGGGGGAAAGAGGCATCAAACAGCGCATGGCAGCTGCGGCGCTGATGAATGAGGACTTGCTGGGGAAAAGGGGCGCAAACGCCGCTGAACTGTGACTCAGCGAAGGATGACAGTGTGTGGTAGCACCGTAGGCAGCAGCGAAAGACAGGAAACAAGACACTGCTGAACCGCTGCGTCCCTCTCCGTGCTGGGGGCGTGGGTGGAAGCAGAGCTGGGGCCCACAACGCGCCTGATGAGTAGCTGCACCAGGGCATCCGAAAATTTACAACTCCCTCAGAGCGGGCCTACGGCAGCTCACTTGCTAACTCTCCTCCAAAGCGTCAAGAGCGAGACTGTGACTGGGGAGTGAAGGATCTTCTGCTGCCTCTGTGGGAGGAACTGTGCAGCGACACACTCCTTGCTATGCACAGAAAATTCACTCGCAGTCTAGCCTGATACACAGATGAGTAAATATCTGACACACTTGAGCATCCAGGCAGCAAGATACCTAAACAATGTCGCCAACCGCCCAAACGACTGCCCTCACTAGAGTTTGAAGGGGTTATTTAGGAAAATGTGCCCACCCACAGTCAAAAAGAAGAGCAATTTTTGGATCTCGTTCCTGTCTTGAAACCAGATTACAGGCAAATGGAACTATGTCTTAGTTCAGAGCCCTTAAATGTTTGCTCCAACTTCAATACTTAGGTCCTCCCAGTGAGATCAGCAAAGTAAAGCATCTACTTAGTAATTAAACCCACGTATAAATATGTTGCCTAACCCAGCCACCATAAAGATATTACTGACAAACCTATGGCAAACAAAGCTAATGTTCATAGGCGACTGGTTGACAATGAGTGGCTGACAACCTGAAAACTCAAGAGATAAAGAAAATCTGTTTGCCCACAGGATCAGCATCCAGCGTGCGTAACCCCAACCTAGCTCCAAACAGGACTGCTCTTCAAGTACTCATCCTGAGGCTCATAAGGAGTAAGATGGGAACGCATTAAGTCCTCCATTTCTGCAGAAAGAATTTCCCTCCCACTAAAGTAAGTACTACTACATTTGACTTCATATAACACAGAGATGTTTATCCCCACATGAAAAGTTAGTAAAGGCACCATCATCATCATCTTGCCCTCAAGCAATTTATTCACTGGTGCCTGTCACCAGCAGTGACCAAATTTCAGCTAGCAGTTTCATTCAAGATCCTGCATGCCATCCTGCATACACTTAAATATAGCATGCTTAAACAGCTCATGCAAGAATACTCCCCGTGACACCAGAAGCAGCAGCGAAACAGCAGCCTGGGACAGAGGAATGTTCAGAGTTTGAGTCAAATACATACCACTAACACTACCTACATACTTAGCCTTGCAGCTGAGGGGGTATATGTATGCTATCAAACACTCCCCTCTACTGTGACAGGTTTTAAAGACACATCAAGTCACAGAAATTTGGCCTTTGGTTGGAAATACTGCTGAAATAAAACATAGCCAAGCACAACAACACAGCAA
Organism: Anarhynchus alexandrinus; assembly: GCA_008711295.1. NCBI lineage: Eukaryota > Metazoa > Chordata > Aves > Charadriiformes > Charadriidae > Anarhynchus > Anarhynchus alexandrinus. The sequence continues at coordinate 3,089,096 of VUYV01000080.1, forward strand.
ATTTACATATTCTCAGGCTGCTAGTAAAAACAGAACAACTGTGCCATGCAGCTGGTTCACATGTAATTTTACATCTTTTTTAAAAATTAGAGTCATCCGACTAATAGAGAGAGAGACTAATGAGTACACACAGGGATACTATTTTTTTAAAAAATATTGGTTCATTTTGTACACAGGAACTCGACAGTACCCCTTTAAACTGTTTTAATTGCTCTAATAGTCCTAATTTCTGTCTCAAAGGTTCCTGAATACTTACAAAGGGCCAATGAATACAAGCACTTGTAAGATGTACTTCATCAGTTCATGGACTGTGCCATGACCCCAGAGGTACCTCACGCTAAGTACTCCAACACCTCGCACACACAGCAGCACAACAAATAGTTGTTACAATTAAATAGTAAGCCAGCCAAACTTATTTAAGTACTTACCCAACCCCAAATAGCTATTCTGTCCTTATCAACAAAGCTCATTTCAGAAAATTGTCTAAAAGCAAACAGAAGAATGAAATGCTTAATGGATTGCAGGTATTGGCCATTACACAGATGTGCCGATTTTCCACAGTATCTGCCTCTATTGTACAAATAAGCATTTCCCACTTCATCACAGGGACTGCATATGAAAACATTCAATACTTCAGGCACGCGTGTCTTTAAGACATTCAGAAAAACATCTGCGCATGTGAAAACCCAAAACCTGGACACTCTGTAAAAGCCCTCAAACCACACTCACTGACATTTGTATTGTATTAGGTTAGATTTCATTAGATTTCACCACCTGTCTCTCCTTTATTTTTTTAAAAAGAGGAGCAACACTCAAATTGCAGCAGCAAGAGACAGGCTGACACCTGTACATCCAGTCAGGGTTTTAAAAAAAAAAAAAAGATTCTGAAATGCTATGTGTTTAAATTCCTTAACATTTCAAAAACCCCAAAAGCAAACCCCGTAAGATCACTTCTTTGTGATTCTGAGAGATTCATACTGATGTAAGTCTGTTTAGTGAGGTTCTACAAGCATAAACCAAGTGACAAAGATGAACTACGAGGTAAAGGCTGAGTAGTTCATACAAATAACTCTGTCGCAACAGAAACTTGAAAAAGCTTGGAGTAAAACTTCCAGCTCCAAGTTCCTTGGTAGCATGCTCTTCTACTAACGTGACGGCTATCATCTCTATAAAACCAGGGAGATGGTAAATTTGTATTACAGCATTAACTCTTTTCTCTTTTCAAGCATAAAATGATGGCTGGGCCATAAATGACACACTTCAGCATCCAAAACTAACGTAGAATCTAGTTATATTTGTGCCCTAATTTCAAGATGACCATTCAAACCCTTCATCTTTTTTTTTCCCCTACACAATAAACACAGAAAAGAAGGAGCAGGTGTTGACCATTTCACTGTAGCTCACCTGGCTGCTTCTATCTGATCTTCCACTTCATATGTTCCCAGCCTTCGGTTTATTGCATGCATAATTTTATCTCCTTGGTATCCACTTCCTCTGCCATCGAAGCTGGCCACGATGATGTGCTCGGTGCTTGCGAGGTAAGTAGCCCAGCTGATGCGGAAGGCATGATCTACTTTCTGACTACAGGGTCCTGCATACCTGGGTGAAAAATGCCACAGAATTCAGCCATTTACTCTCCACCTATTCTCACATCAAGCATTTGAAAGACATTTATTGCTGACGATTTTGAGCCACCAAAGAAGGGCAAACTTTTAAACTGAGCAAACAAGAAAAGTGCCACTGACTGACTCCAAACTGCTGCTTTGCTGGGGCACTAAAAGCAATATGCCTTTTTAAAACGTCAACTGTTAATCAAGAAAGCAGACTGGATTTTATTTGTTTTATTGCTTTCTGGTCTAATAAGAGACTTTCATTATTTTGGCTTTAAGCAGCTTATCAGAAATCCAAACCAAATTCTTTTTTGTGTTGGCATATCTAATCATCCAAGTTTCAAAGTGATGCTCTTTAACTATTTTTGTTCCATTTACCCATAATTTATTTGGTTAAAGCCTGAAATCAACAAATAGCCTTCATTTGGGAAAATGAAAAAGATCTTTTTCTGCATTTTTAGTGTCTCATCAGTGTTCCCTACAGTCTGAACTATTTCTTATGCAGGCTGAGAAAGTGGAAGCAAAACTGTAATTGCAACTTTTGGTTTTAAAATGTTCGGAAGCACTTGAGCACTATGAAATGACACTCTCTGAGTGCCTGGATGGTAAAATTCTGTTTGCAGTGCACTTCTGTAGCAACTGAGTAAGATATAGAAAAGTGGCTCTTATGGCTCTATAACCCATTTTTCCCAGTTTTAAAAGCAAAGAAAAAACTACTAGGAATTCTCTCTATCAAGCTTTGTTTCTATACACTGTGGATCCTGACACTTCCAAAGGAATTTCTTGTATCAAGATCCCAATGAAGCAGAGGTAATCCTGACAAAGGCCCAGGTAAGTCGGTGAAAATAGAATCAAAACCAAAATAAGTTAAGCAGCAAAGAGCACTGCCTGCTCATTAAAATGTTCAATAGGCATATCAAAAAGTATTACAGTGCTACCAAATTACATTATACATTATAAAAATTACATTATACAAATAACAATTAACAGCTAGCTTCCTTCTGGAGTCAGCTTTTCGTAAAAAGAGGAAAAGGTTAGCATTTCTGTTTTAATGCATAGCTACATTTCAGTAATTTCCAGTTAGAAGCAAACATACCAGCATGAACAGAAGCGCCTGTGGAAGAATGGACCAAACAGCACATGCTTATGGTCTTGAATTTATGAAAATAGAGCAAATGCAATTCTGACCACAGGATGCAGTTTTCCAAAACCAATGGACAGTCAAATATAATGGAGAAAATGCAATGTCACACTCACTACTTCAGCTTTAGGATACACAGATTATTTGAGGTTTCATTCTGGAATGTAATTTCATTGAACATAATTCCATTGAATGGCGAGGTAGACATGCTGGAGGGAAAGGATGCCATCCAGAGGGACCTGGACAGGCTGGAGAGGTGGGCCCAAGCCAACCTCATGAAGTTCAACAAGGCCAAGTGCAAGGTCTTACATCTGGGCCGGGGCAATCCCAAGCACAAATACAGGCTCAGCGGGGAATGGCTGGAGAGCAGCACTGAGGAGAAGGACCTGGGTGTGCTGATTGACGAGAAGCTCAACATGAGCCAGCAATGTGCGATCGCAGCCCAGAAGGCCAACCGCATCCTAGGCTGCATCAGAAGTGTGACCAGCAGGTCAAAGGAGGTGATTCTGCCCCTCTGCTCCACTTTCGTGAGACCCCACCTGGAGTACTGCGTCCAGCTCTGGAGTCCCCAACATAAGAAGGACATGGACCTGTTGGAGCGCGTCCAGAGTAGGGCCACGAGGATGATCTGAGGGCTGGAGCACCCCTCCTATGAGGACAGGCTGAGAGAGTTGGGGCTGTTCAGCCTGGAGAAGGCTCCAGGGAGATCTTATTGCGGCCTTCCAGTACCTAAAGGGGGCCTACAGGAGAGCTGGGGAAGGACTTTTTACTAGGGCATGTAGTGATAGGACGAGGGGGGATGGCTTTAAATTGGAAGAGGGCAGGTTTAGATTAAACAGTAGGAAGAAATGTTTCACTTTGAGGGTGATAAGGCACTGGAACAGGTTGTCCAGAGAGGTTGTTGAGGCCCCATCCCTGGAGGTGTTCAAGGCCAGGCTAGATGTGGCCTTGGGCAACCTGATCTAGTGGGAGGTGTCCCTGCCTATGGCAGGAGGTTGGAACTCGATGATCTTCAAGGTCCTTTCCAATCTAAACCATTCTATGATTCTATGAATGTTATCCCCAATGAACTCAGAACAAAGAAGGAGGTAAGCTAATTCTAACATCCTGGCTTTTAAGTCAGATGCAGAATGTATCTGCCTCACTGCCACCAGTGAAATATGCGCTCGTGAAGCATTACATCATCTTATGGTACAGGAATCTATCACAAATTGGGATACACCTCACTTTTTTCATTCCCAGTTAAAACTACTTCAAGAAATAATTAGAAAACATGCCAGTTTTGTGTTTCCCGATCTTATTAAGAGCATCTGAAGCAGATGAAAGCGATTATTAACACAACATTGCCATGTAACTTGAAGACTTACACATCAAGGAGCAGAGGGTACTTCTTTGATGAATCGAAATGGGGAGGCAGTATCATTTGATACCACAGGTCTAAAAGTGAAGAGAGTTTGACTTAGGTCAGTTCTCTAGTGAAATAATTTGACATGCATTGCAATTCATACAAGAGCACATCTGAGCCACCCCCTAAAAATTAAAAAGTAATTTAATCTGACCTGTCCTAATGTATACAGGTAGAAGTTCCTAGCTAATCTAATAATTTTTTTTTTTTTTTCATGTTAAGTAAGTTGGGGACTCAACATGCTGTCTCGTAACATTATTCTACATTATAAGCTTACATGTAAAACTTGGTAAGTCTCTACAATGGTAAATCTCACCCTAGATCAAAAAAGTTTCTCTGCTCAAATTTCTCTCCCAGCACTAAACAGAAATTTTAAATATTTTGAACCTGTCAGGTAGGCTTTGCACGACAGTTTGTAAAGCATCCCAGAAATGTACCCAAATATCTATTATTTCTCGAGCAACATTCATTCCCATTCCATCTATGTTACTCTTTCCACCCAAGCTGACTGAGTGTTAGCTGAACATTTTACATGTGCACCATGCAAGTTTTGTGAACCGATTGGCTCAATTGTTCATTCATGGATTTTAAAAGAGCTGATGCTGCAAAGGAAGCATGAAGCAAAGCTGATGGACCACACTGCAGTAATAGCCAGAGTGCAAGTCTTACAGAAATTTCTCCAGATACGAATATGCAAAACATGAAAACGCAGAAAAATTAACAATTTAAGTTGAACATGTGAAAATAAGAATTTTAATGTTTTGTGTACTCTATAGTCACGGGAGCAGATTTCTTCTCTGATAGCATACATGGATTTTGTGAGCAGAGTTGGAACTTGAAGTAGGACTACATAAATGGATTTATTTCTCCTATTTGTGACATGAAAAATAGATTCCCCTTACCCAAAAGCTTTTACCCTGAAGAGATGAAGGAGTAAGAACAAAGAGGAATAAAAAGATGAATATACAACTGATAGCACGAAGAACATCTTTAAACCTCCATCTTGCCTGGAAGATTTCATCTTTAGCCCTAGTAAAAATGTGATAGAAATAAAAGACAGAAAACACAAAGACAAAGAGAGTTATTATATAAATAAGGTAACAGCGGAAGGAGGGAGGCATCAAAAAAACCAGTTAACAATGACTGACAGAACTCAATATAGTTTGTAAAATATAATTCCATTAAGAATACTCATTCATTCTATCAAGAGGAAGTTTGCCATGAAGAGGAGAGCTAGTAGCAAAGGCTGGAGCAAGAAGAGTTCAGACAGGTACCAGGCCTGCCACTGCCGGTCTATCTGCTGTGCCTCAGCCTAGGAACGCACCAAGAAAGCTTCTGGATCCAGATGAGGAAATTCAGAGGAGCACCGCTAGCAAAGCATTAACTCATTTTCTAGCATTTTGTTCTAGTCTGTATTCAGAGCTTTATGTAGTCTTGGAGAATGAATGTGCTTTTAAGAACGTGACTATTCAATCCAAATATTCCCCTACACAAAGTCAAAGGTGATCTTGGTGAAATGTAGCCTAAATTATTTTGCAAGCTTTTCCATTTAGATTCTGTGTTTGCTTTTTGACAATAACTGAACTTCTCCTTCACTATCCCGACCTGTTAACACAAACCAAAGTGACTTGATCCTGTAAATTAAGACCTACTTGAATTTATAATTTAATTTAAATTCAAGAATGCTTCTTGAGCTTTGTGTCCCACCCCCCATTCCTCTTATTTATTTAGTTAATGTAGTGTTAGGGACTTCTGTTTCTTTATTTAACTATCAAGGAAAAAAGGAGTTAAGCCACTTCATCATGAAAACATCAAGATACCACACTAGGGAAAAAGCATATTTCAGATAAGATATTTTGGGATTTCAGAAAAAAACAGAATGTTTGGAGATGTCAAAAAAAAAAAAATCTTGTCTTGCCTACAAGTGCTGAATAACTGCAATACTACCATCCACTACCCCCATCTTTTCTGTCATGCTTTTCAGCAGAAGACCTTGAAGGACTTGGTGAAAGGGGTAGAGAAAGGTAAAACATGTTTTTGAACTTACTGTATCCAGCTACACTAATGGAGTCAATTTTTTTTGAAGGCATCTGAATATCTTTCAATGAATTTTCCAGTTCAGTGTTATTTTCCAAGTATCTGAGGACTAAACAACAGAGTTAGTAAGAGTCAAAGATTAAATACTTTATTTTCAAATGTGCTGTTCTTTAATTATGCACTACTTCAAAAATTCAATCCGAGATGATAGCAACCTACATTGCAGCCTTTGTTTACTGCAGTTTTTGTTTTTCCTCTCAGATTCAATGTTTACGATATAGTTTTCCTTCAGTAATTTAGTAACTAGAAAGCTGGTTTCCCCATTTTTCATCTAAATGCAATTTCAGAAAAAAATGAACAATTATCCAGTAAATAAGCCATACATTACTCACTGTTTTCTAGCACAATGTAAAATAATATTAAATAAACTATGAATAAATGTATGCCAAGCTATATAATTTATTCTTCTGGTTAACTATACTACAGTAATTATCTGAAATTAAATTTACCCTTTGTAACTGACATTTTAATTATTATACTAAGCAACGAGAACAAAAATAAAATAAATTTACAGTTCAGTTTTCTGGCTCAACACAAATTATATTTTAAGACAATCCCATACCTTGATCATCACTGCTTTTGTGCAGAGTAGACAGGGGCAGGCCAGGACCTGTTAACAGAGCACGAAACCTTCATGTTTGCATGCTGCCTCAAAACACAACCTTCGTAAAGTAATTGGAAGTGGATGAATCATAAAAGCTCAGAACTCATTTCCCTCCAGTCTGCACAGGCTGGATTAAATTAGTAGGGCCCAAACTCAAGCCACAGGATTCAGTAAAATATTCAGACTATCTCACAGGTGAACCACCTGATTGTGGAGGTACTGAAGAACTAAACTTGCACTCTTCAGCAAAGTCTACCCATCTGTTGTGGACCACGGTTTGGAAATCAGTAAGCCTTGTCAAGGAGACCACAGCAGTCGTCTTCAAACAACCATTTTTACAGCCTTACAGAACAATTCCCTCTGCTGTCTGTCCTTCTTGCCCACAGATCAAGGAAGATCTTGGCATCTTAAAAACCAACACACATTCAATTTAAGAGAACTTTCAGAGCAGATTTTATTTTTCCCACCCTTTCAGTAATTTATCTCTCTCTTGTACTATCCAGCACAAGCACGTACAGGTCAGAGACAGACTACAGTCCTATGGCTTAATTTATGATTGTGTTCACTGGATATTTTTTTTTTCTGAACAGCACTATCTATCTTAATTTTATTCCCACACATAGCGCACTTCTCTTTACCCAGCCTGTTGCTCACATTGCACCCACAGCCTCCAAATTCCTTCTACAGACAGAGCTCCCCATGCAGCTCTTGAGGAGATGCACAGAGGACAGGAGTGTTTTGTACCTCTTTCAGGTCCACTGACAGAACTATCAAATTTTTTCCTTGTAATTTTGTCAAGGTGCTTTTGATCCTAGGAGGGAGTACGTTTTTCCGTTGCCAATGCATTTATCCAACAATATCAACACGTATCATTGGTACGCAGTGCATATCAAGATCTTGAAGAAGTGAACTTCCCCACCCAACTAATCAGTGAGTCATGTTTATGTCAATTAATTCCAGATCTACTCACCACGACAATCTAGCTGATAATACTGTGCGTCTTTGCTGAAGGACACAGAATAATACTGGCATCTTTCTGGATTCAGATCACAGCTAACACATTTAGTAGAATCTGGACTGCTTTCCAAGAGCACTCTGCAAAGTAGACGAGCTCCATTTCAGAGATGAGAGACCTTTTGTTTTTTTTTATTTTTAAGCTATGCTAAACAAATGTATGCTTTTTAAATAAGACGACCAAATGAATTATGTTAAAATTCAGAAGTAAAGTCGTTACTGATTTAAAAATTAGAGAAAACAGACTTTAAACTTATGAGTTAAATTAATACTGGAACTATAATCATAGCAAAAAAAAACACAAGAGGTTTTTTTTTAGGGGTTTGTTGCTTGAGGATTGGTTGTTTCTTTTCACAATTTCCCTTTGTTAACTAAACTTATAGGAAAATATTTCAGTTATTTTTACAGTTGATACTCCTACACTGATTTTCATTGAATATCCTATCTAGGATCCCATATTAGACTGCAAACACCCTAATCTTTTATTTTGCAATTTCTTAAAGTTTCTTTTTGTTTAACAAATATTTTACTCAGTGCAGAAAAAATTCCTTACTTATAAAGATTTCTTCCTCCTGGCATTCCACGGTTTTCATTACTGATGTAGTATCTATAAAAGCAAAACATACTGGTTTTGGTAAAATATTTACAGTACATTACAATATTTAAAGGTTTATCTTACATGTTTAGATCAGATTTTTAATGTGTTACATGACACCACCTCCCTGTTCTCCCTCTCTGTTTGCTTAGACCCTTGTTACAAGTGCTCCTGTATAGGAGCTTATACAATAGCTTAATTACAATACTTACAAAAAGTTATTGGTTACAGCTTCTATGCTGATTACTTCCCATTTTCCTGCAGTAATAGGTACTGGAGCCTGGAGGGGTGGGAAAAGGCAAGGCAAAAAGTAGAATGTGAAGCTCCTCTATCACCAGGAGAAACACAAGTCAGCAGTCCTCCACCTCAGGGCTTACCTGGGAGCCATTTACGTAGTGGATGTGCTTGTAACCTTCCGTATCGCTCAAGATTTTGTAGTAGGTAGCATTGTCGGGTGCAAAGTGAGGGACAGATGGCTGAAACTTGAACACCAGAGAGATGTCTATTAAAGCAAACAACAAAACTCCAAAACCAAAATGATAAATTTAGGTTTTGATATCTCTAAACAGGAGTTTCAACACTTAAAACAAGGTGTCGCTGAACGCACTGCGAAAATTTTTGCGTGCTGACTTAGTAGGTAGAACCTGTAACCATTACCCTAAAAGTAAACACACTTAAAATATTTTCTTGCTCCTTAAGCAGTAGAATTTCCGGAGTATTAGCCCTGGTAATGATCGATGCGCCTTCCTATCCTTCTTGAATTTGAAGTCCTACAGGTGTTCCTAGTATCCTACCATTTTAGGAAACAATATGTGCATCTACTTTTAAAGTCATTGTTTTATTCTGTCTGATGCCAACGTGCAGCCGTAACCTATAGCAATGTAAACATTGCAATACAGGTTTTCCATGATGTTATAATTTTAAAACACGTATTTGTGAACAAATTCTTTGAACTCTTCATTATTTTTTTTTAGCTTGACAGTGAAAAATGTCCCCCTTTTATTCAATGAAAACGAGCTGCTTTCCAAGAGGAAATTTTGCTAGTAAGTAGGTGATTACAGAATGCCAGAGAACCCAAAACTGGAATGATGTTTTCATGAAGGAACTATTCATTTATCAATTGCGAGTGACAGAAATGAATGGATTCCTTCTACTGACTGTCATTTGGATGTGCTCCACACAGTAGAAAGAAAAGCAGAGGAATGAAATCGAGCCGAATGAAATAAAAGTTATTTCTGTGGTAAGTGTCTGAAACATCTAGATGTTACTTAGCCAATTGACACAATGCAATTACCTCTGAGATGTTATACCCATTTTTGAAATGGAAAGTGAAACAGAAAGATGAAGTGACTCACTTCTGGTCACTCAGTAAGCAATGACAGAACCTGAGTCTTCCTAACCCACATGCTCCAGACAATATCTCCTTCTTCCCTAGCAATATTTTTGCAAAAAAATAACCTGGCAAATATTTTGCTAGCATCTCCCTTATTGCAGTCTTGCTTTTTCAAAGTGTGACTTTCCTTCAACTCAACTGGCAAGCTCTAACTTAGCTCATGACCTGGAAGCCTTGTGCAATAACACAGGCTGTTCTGAGCATTCTTAGATTAAGTATAATTTCATCTCTATTTTTGAAAAAAAAAAAAAAGAAAAGAAAAAACCACTATAGATATATACAAAGAGAGAACTATATGTCTATATTTTACATGCATGTATATAATTTACTTAAGTTTGTATGTACACTTATGAATTGTATATACATATGTGTATATATACACCTCATATATATAAAAATATCCCTTATCAGTCAAGTGTCGTTTTATCATCCCTAAGCAGATAAGAAAGGAATAAATATACCTTTCCTATCCCCTCTTCAATCCTCCCTACTTTCCACTCCCTTCTCAAATGCAAGAATCATACAGGGAGATTATCTTTTTCTTCCAACAGCTCCCAAGATGTGGGTTGTCTCTTTAAAAGAAACAAAAAACCAACAACCTAGTTTAATGGCACAGACTCGCATTTTGCCCTCTCATTTTGCACAACTGTTTACAAAGTCTGCAGCTTGATCATCACATTGTCTAATTGTGAAGCCTTTGCTGCAGAGAAGCAAAATGTGTCAGCGTTAAGGCCTTCCTTTCCATATCAAATTTGACAGCAGGTGGGTTGATCTCTCATCTTCATACTGCGGATGATTTCATCCCTGCTGTTGCCTCCCTCTTTGCATTTCTTTAAACTTTCATTTTTGACTTCAAAAGTGAATTAGTGACTAAAGCATAATCAGTGTGTGGAAAATGCGGGAGTGGAAAGTGTACTCTGTGTTCTCATCAAAAACTCTGAAACTCATTTCTCCCTCCAAGTCTGAACTTTTGCATCTCTGCTTCACTTCCCCCAGATCTTCTGTGTAGTTCATTAGGTGCCTACTCTCTACCATGTACAAAAGGACTGAGAGGCAGCTTGGAAAGCAGCATCCAGACAGTAGCTATCGGTTTGGCAGGAGCGTATGAAAATTTTAATCTGGTCAGTTATATGCATCTTGTCCCTAGTGCTCTCCAATGGATATTTTGGGTGGGGGAGAATAAATAAAAACAAACTCCAAGGAGAACCTGGAATAGTTTGCTGCAACCTGAAACACTAAAAGTGACTTTTGTCCTCCATGCCTTTCCTCCAATACAATTCAAAGGTTATAGGATACACTTCTTAATACATTTTATCCCGTAGATCAGTCCGGAGGTGGCAGGAAGACTGGAGAGCTGCCAAACCAGCATAGCTGACAACTCCCCCAGAACAAAGGGAATTCTGAATCCTGGCTCCTGCACTCCCCCACCTACCACTACCAAAGTGGTAGGTCAGAATTTTCTCGGAGTCTGGAAGGAGCACTCTGCTTTTTGGCAAGCTGAACACGACAGTTACAGCTCCAGCCCATGCTGCACTGTCAGCCCAGCCTGGGAGTTCAGAACCCCATACCCACAAAAGCTTAAAATTGGGACCAGGGTGGCATGGCGGCTCCGTTTGAGACCGTTTTTTCCTATATGTGTGTATTGCAACAAGTGAATGGATCAGACCTGGACACAAGAGGCATTGCAACCAACGTGAGGCTCATGTGAAATTTTCTTAATTATCAGTGTTATTTAGCATGTGGCAATTTTAGAAATTGAACACTCACTCTGCCAATCCAGCCAGTTTTACTTTCTTCTGTAGCTTGTTTTTCCTAAGAAAGAAAAAACAAACAATCCCACAACAATTATGTTTATTCAATATCAGGCTATGTTTCTACAAAGATAAACATGCAGAGATATTCTATTCCTTCCTAGTCTCATTTATCAAGCATTGTTACTCTCCCACCTCCTTTTTCTTACCCGTGGACATGACCAATTTCCAGCAGCGCTGTTGTAGTCACAGACTGTGAGGACCGAAAAATTCTGAATTCTTCTGAGCCATTGCAGACTGATCCTTTCATCTGTCACCCATGTTACAACACTCAAATAATGATCCCTGAAAAAAGCAATAGCATTAGACATTTAAAATCCTCTCTGTAATAGCATACTATACAATAGCATTCAGCAATTCACTGAATAAGACTCATCTGGCTATTTTCATTTCAATCTACTCTTCAACAATAAACAATGATGCAAACCTAATTGCACCATGTTTTTGCCAATTGTTTTTGCTGTTAGTAGATGCCTTGGTTATTTTCATTCACAAAATAAAGCATTAGATAGTTTGTACATACCGCTTCCAGAAAGACTGCAATTAAATTCTAACAGCCAGATCACTTTTCTCTAACGCATAAAATAATAGCTACTCCAGACTGTTCATAAATCTTGTACTATGTGCATCTAGAGGAAATTATTCTGAATATCAAGTTGTATGGACCTTAGATTTTGGAATTTTATCCTTAGCTGCAGGAAGTTGGTTGCTTGTAAGCACTTTCCGAGTGATACATATTGTTGTTCAAGTTAGTATTCTTTTCCATTAGTTAGAATGGAGGGAGAGACTGTACCAAGAACAAGAATTACTGTTTGCATATTTTACTTTCACCTTCAGAATACCAACTAGTTGACATGAAGAATTGGAGTATCTGAAAAAAATATCATTTCCATGAATATTCTGTATATTAATTTTAAAAAGGCACCACATAAAATTTAGTGGTTTTGTTTACCATTACGATCTGTTAGATGTACTCGTCTCTTCTTATTTTAGATTTCTCCTATCTCCTAGAAGCCTTATGAACTAAAATAAAACAAACCTCCCCTCCAAGGCAAGTATACATTTTTAACCGGAATTTGCACATTTGACTTAGTTCCAAGTTCATGTTCCCTTTTCCCCCAAAGTTAGTTAACAAAAATGTGTGGGAAGTTTTGTGATGAGAGTGAATATCTTCGTGATCATTTGGGGGGTGGGGGGAAGAGAAAAAGAAAAAACTACAATTAGTGTGGATGGATTAAAAATATATTCCAACTGGTTACCGACCATTTTCAGGTTTATTTCTAGATTGCAGTTCAGAAATCATGTTTAAAAAAGGTCTATTTTCACATTCATATTTGACTGGGAAGTTGGTAGGTCATTTAATTGCTACTGTCACTGGCTTCAAACAGTGTATTTCAGACCAAGAATATTATAAAAGCACTCTGCAGGAGCTTGTTTGGAAACAAAAACAAACCACAAAACAAAGAACTGCCATTCTTCATGTACTTATAATAGTGGTTTCCCTTGTCTTGTCAAAGGGGAATTAGCCCCACAGTTTTTGTTCCTTCAAAGTCAGAGAAGTTAACAATTCTGGAGACTATAAATCATCCATCAGACAAGATGGACAGCGCAAGGAAAAAACCATGAGCAATCTTATTTATTATGCTATTATTATAACATAGTAAATATTTTATGGTTATTATATAAAGACCAGGAATGCCCCTTCAGTTTTCAACAACCTATGAAACATCAACTAAGCTGCAATTAACTCAAGTACAGAGTACAGTAGTTTCTGTACTGCCCTTCCTCATTTGCTGCTGAGAAAGGATATTCCTGCAATCACTGCCTGGAGGTCTCTACTCTAAAGATGACTTGTTTTTAGGACAGATCATTTCAGACAAGAAGCATCCCCTGCCTTCGTCCTCCTGTTAGCCAACAGGAACCCCCCATACCCATGTTGCTAAAAGTGGTGTTTAAACGCTGTATGAATTTCACACTGGTCATTCATGCAAAAAGTGTCAGGTTTCATCTACCATCTTATGTGGCAAAGCGCTGCCATGCCAGATTTTGGCAGCTTTCCTTGACAAATAATAAAAGTTTCCCTCTGAAACAGAAGTGCGCTGTGCCCCCTTCAAACATCAGGGTACAACTCCTGCACATCCCACGAGCTCTGGACAATGCTGCAACAGGCAACCAGGGCTCTGCCCCTCCAAATCCCCGGCCAGGCGAGCGGGGTGAGGTATGCCACCAATTCAAACTTAATTCTACACAGAATTTAGCTCCAAGGAAGTAAAAATAGAATTTTCCCCCACAAAAATTAACCTTTCCTGTCATACAGTGGTATATATATACATACTGTGCAAATATTCACTACTTTGTGCTTTCAGCAGCAAAACTACCCAACAGCAACATTGCACATCACTTGCCTTTTCCTGCTTATGTACTTTTTTTCTCTTGCGAAATTCCCCAAGACTTGTTCTGGCCACCTCAACACCTGCAGGACGCACACACGGAGGCTTACCCATTATTTGGATGAGCCACTGGGAGAAAGAGTAAGTTTCGATCCTTGCACTCATCATTCAAGATTTGATTTATCTTTGGATTAATCCTGATTTACAGTGTTACATTCATTTTAAGACGGTTTAAGTCCATACAACTCAGGCCTGCATTAGCCCGATGGGTACAAGGCTGGAAGGGAGATGCTGGTTATTCCCCAACACAGCAGCGTTGTTCAGCTTCATTAGGTGTTAACAAAAGGTAAAACGTAACTCCGAGACAGTGGAGACCTTAACCAGAACTGACCAAAACATAAAGGGCTTATAATTCTGAGGCACTGAAATTCTGGAGAAAAAAAAAAGCGCACAACAGCTATATAACATCTAGCTATCGCGGTGTTACTGTAGAGAAAGGATAAACAACAACATATTCATAAAAACTTGGGGATCTCGCCCCCCCCCCTCCGAAGTTTATCAGCATAACCTGTGCTTCTACACCCATCATGTCTGTAAGTGCAAACCTCTACAAAATTTCCACAATACTGTTAAAAAGAAAAAACAAAACCCAAGATCTGGGATACCAAATTCTGTGTGCATGCATTTTAAATCAATTTAGCTGCTCTTTACAAAATACATTTATATCATGTTGTGCATTTCCAGTGGCATTTTGAGAAATACAATTTTCCATTTACTGTGAGAGGTGCTGGTTTTCACCATGTTTCCAAAGAAAACAAACATTTTAAGTATAGATCTGAAGACAACCATGATACCTTGCCTTAGCAAGGAGTCTGCTTCCAATGAAATCAAATCTTCACTTACCATTAAGGTTTTGTTTTGTTTTTTTTTCTTCCCCCAGTGAATTGGAATACATATATTATAATTTGATTATACCAAAACTTGCTCATATTAAAGTTGTACTGTGAAATGACTTCACCATAGTTAGACTCCACTGAATGTGATGAGCCAAGAACTTGTCACATTCTGAATATAACATACATGGAATATGCCATCTATATATAATCACTAGGAGGATAATCTCTGTGCAGATTTTCTCTGGTAAATCTTGTTGCTACCAGAGCCGTATGACTGGGAAAAACTGCCATATACACTGAATATAGGGTGGTCACACATAAAAGCTCCTCCTCTCCCACCAAAAGAAACAAGCAAATATTTAACCAGAATTTCTTACCCTGACTTTATTTCTGCAGGTGGAGAAATTTCAGCAGAGCGGAAAGGAGACAATCTGGTATCCACAATAAAGAATTGCACAGTTGGATTTGTAGTTCCTGCCTAAAAATAAAATTTTTCATTGTACTTTTGAAGAGAGAATATTCTTGGTGAAATAAGTGTTTGAAACCATAGACAAAGAAATTACTACAATCAGGTAGAGACAACCGACTTCAAACATGTGAAAAGACAAGCTCCTAAATGCAGTTCTTCAGATCAATACTTAAATTATCCTTTGTATCTTTTTATGTGAAAGTGTTAGTTATGCATTTCTAGATAAGAACAGACTACTGCATTTAGAAACATTCATAACTACATAGGGCTTGCTGTACCCACAGCAGCATTTGACCATATCTCATCCCACACGCCACATACAGCATTTAACAGTGAATCAAATCCATTGCTAACTGGCAGAAAAGCGCTTCTTCATCAAAACTGATACCTCACATTAAGTGGTCATGTAATAGCTGCCTGTACCACAGTCAAAGCTGTGACTGCAGCACGTACCCCACTATTTTTAATGTAGTGCTACTAGGTACTGACAGCAATATAACTGTATCAGTAAAGGTTGCTTCTCTAGAAATTAACTAGCCAAGTCCTCATCGTAAAGCTTAGGTAGCTGTAGTTGACCCACCTCCAGAAGTCAGCAATATTCCAAACAAAAGAGGTTTGTAATAAAAAAAAGTACAATTTAAATCATCAGTTCATTCCACACCTATGTCTCTCCACAGGCACCACGCTGAGGGCAGAGTCCCCATAGCTGTCAGTGAGCCCAGCGGCTCGCTGTAGCTGTCAGTGACCCCTCCGGGAGAGGCTCCAAAAGGACAGGCAACGGCCATGTGCTCCTGAAGCTCTGGGAAGGGGTAGGGAGGGACTGACCACAGCTGCTGCAGAGAAAGCTGAACTCGGCACCCAGGGGAGGGCGGCTTTTCCACCAGACAAACAGCTGTATCAGGTGAGCGATCAGCTGCCTGTATCAGCTCTTCTGCCCAAGGTAATCAAGAGTGAAAATACCTTCTTGAGCTGGCCAGACCAGTAGGGGGGGGAATATATAGGTGCCTCAGCCCAACACAGAGTATAAAAACCAAACGATGAACAAAAAGAACTGAAGAAAGTCATGGGCTTGAGATGGTTTCAACCCATGTATTCCTGCCCAGTACTGGGGATGCCCAGCATTGTGGTGGTAAGCATATTATAGAGACCAGCAAGGAGAACCACATTTGTATTGTGATTCAGCAGTATAGTGCCACTGTTGTACTCTAAGGGTAATGCGTACCTGTACTGTGTCTGAAGTGCACTGCTGCATCGCTCTGCCAAATCAAAATCCCGTGTAACATCAAGTAACTTCACACAGGTAAATCTTGTATTAAACATTAAACTCTCCACATGTGGAGTATCTGAAAGAACCTGTTTGCAGCGTATTGGACTCTCACACCACTTAATTCAGTGCCAACTGTGCCATGATCAGTGGGCACAAAGTCACGTGGAGAGGAAGGGGGAGGAGAAGAAGCTGCCTGCACTAAAGGCTTCACTCTCACAGCTAAAAATGAAAGACCTTTAGGTGTGGGCAAAGAAACTCCATCAGCAGATTCCTCCCCTTCATCCCAATATAGGAAGCATCCAACAACTAAAAATGCTACATTAGTTGAAGATTCCATTATCAACACCACATAAAACCCTGACACAATGTACATCTGCCACGTGCTTTGTACCAGCTTCAATTCTCTAAAAGCTTTTTTATCTCAACATCTACTTGCTACCTCAAAATTTTTCGGTGAAACAACAAAACCTTAAATCATACTTTTTTTTCTTTTTGCTTTCCCCTGGGGATAATAAAATACTTTAACATTGCCAGATGCTGTTGACTTCAGAAAGAGTAATCACAGCAAGCTGTTGAGGAGAGACAGACAATATTTTCATTAGCAGAAACTGATTAAATGAGACTACTCTCTTAATGAAACTGCAGAACAACCATGTTTAATAAATAACACAAACCTTGGGATATGGGATTCTAATGGTCTTTGGATACTGCAAGGTGTCCTCAGAATAAAAGGAATACTCTATAACAGGAACTTCTGTATCATTAAATGCTGCATATGCCACAAAATCGCCACTTGGAGACCACCACAGAGCAGAATGAGTGCCAAACATTTCCTCTGAAAGACATGCAAATGCATTTAAGGTATAATTGATAAGTTGGCTCTTCTCTCCTAGGTACTGTTCTTATTAGTTTTTAATAGGATTTATTTTTTTTTAATTGAAGTTCAGATAGCAAAGTCCAGACTGTTTGTTGGGGTTCTGAAATGAGACATTAGATCAATGCTTATAATCTATCACATGAAGCTAATTCACACACACTATGATTTCCAGCGATGCGCTGCAAGTTCGGCAAACTCATTTCCGTTCTTAGATCCTCACACTACCCAGGTATTAAGCTCGGGTAAGGATGCATACCCAGGTATTAAGCTCGGGTAAGGATGCATGCTTCTGTTAAAATCCAGACTTAGATTATTTCAAACTTTTCAATGACAAGAAACAAGATAAGAGTTATAATAAAATAATTACAATAAAATAAAGCTTTTATAGCACTATGCAAAGTAAAATATGCTTGATATAGTTACCTTCATAAACCCAATCTGGTATTCCATTGAAAATTTTATTTTCTTCTCCATTTTCAGTGATTTGCACAGATTTTTCTGTTGGTGAAGCTTTTACATAAACATTATTATTCCAAACATAGGCCTGCAAAACATTATTGTGATTACAATTACTGTTAGAGTAAATCCTACTTCCCTCCTTTGGCACAACTACTGGGAAAATTACTTTTACATTAGATGACAAACACTGTCTTTGAAAGTTGCGTTTCACCAAACATCATTGATACTTAAGCAACTTGAATTACTAATACAAATCACGTGTAGCAAACTAACTTCAGGCCTAGGTGCAAAAAACAATCAACTACAATAAATGACATGATTACCATACCAAGTTTTGAAAACCTTGTTACTCATTTTCTGTGGAGAGACAAGCTTATTTTCCTTCATTACGAGTTGTTTTTCACTAATTTGTCTTTCAAAGAAAACTATCAGTGTTTTGGTAATATATAGATGGAGGTCTCAGGATTGCTCATAGATCTGCAGAGACGGTACATTTCTGCAGTAGCGCTCAGAACTCCTCTAGGTTTTGGCACCTGCCTGCCTCTCTAATTTCCTCTCCAACAACTGAACAACTCAGTTTTATTCCAGAGCTTCGCTCTGCGATGCAGAAACCTCTTTTCAACATTCTTTGCTTCTGTGGTTGGGCTCTATAATCCCTATACTACAAACAATAAGAATAAATAAACACCACATTCTCCTGTGACAGGTCTTCAGTCAGATCCAATACTCACCACAGGGAACACACAAGCCTTGCTGACACAGTGGCTGCCACAATTGCCACGGACTGGGGAGGAGTGGAGGAAGAAAAGGACAGTGGGAAAGAGTACAAGAGAGATTTTGATCCTCTAATCCCTGTTACAGGCATCCAGCAACACTTCACTGCTTATGGTGTAATTAGGAGATAAAAATCACAGCGATGAGTAAGTAGACGATTGTAATGCTGTTGCCTTTGAAAGGGATGAACTACTGTCTGCAACTGTAAAAACATGAAGTTCCTGTGCATTTCTGCATTATATGACTACTGGGGCCACTACTACTTTCAGGAGTGCCTTTTCATTAAAGAACAAAACAAAACATGCAGAGAGATTTTGGAGTCTTTCCAGCAACAGTAGCCAACTTGGAAACAAGTCCAGCTACTTATCTAGCAGCGGGAAAGTCCCCAAACCTCAAGGGTACATACAATGTGAGCTTCCATCCCACGTATACAAAAATGACTGTTTTATATAAGTTTCACTTATTTGTACTAACCAGTTTGTGACCAACAGGTGACCAGGATATGTATTGTATATCGTTATGTAGTAGTTCAGCACCTAAGATAGAACTGGAAAAACAAAACCAAAATGCAGCTAAGATAAATCAGTGAAATGTCATTTCATTGCAAAATAATGTTAAAACTATGTCTCCTGTGCAAAAATTACTGACCTGCTATTGAAATCATAGATGTGATATGAAGCTGTATAGGAATGCCTCCACAACTGCAAAAGAATTATTTTAATATTAAGAAAACATTAAGAAAATAGATTTCACCAGGATTCATGTCTCTTACAGTTTGAATTACCTCTGAAACCCTTCTCACGCTTTTGTGTGACAGACAGAACACAATGAATGTACAAGGGTAACAAATCTCTGCAAGGTTTAAGAAAAGACTAAAGAATCGACACCCCTCTGGGCTCATCACCCAAATACTACGACGGAGGCCACTGACTGATTAAGGACAATGACACAGAGGCCAGAGATGCTGCAGGTTTTCAGAAATCCTTCTAGCTACATGGCAGACTATCCTAACTATGCGCAGCTAATCCTCCTCCTTCTGCCTTACTGGCACACTTGCTGTTTTCTGTCTCATTTTCCATGCTGTATTATTTAACTTGGCATCTTATTGTTTAGTAGTCCTTACAAGCCCCAGCAGTATTTCTGTAGCAGTTCCTCCAGTTCCAGGGTGACCTATTCCCATTCATATTGTCACAGAAATAAACCCTTTCTCTCAGCAACCTGTCCCTTGAAGTCTGTATCGCTCCGTGGGCCCTTGCAGAGAGAAAGATGATGATGATGATAATGCAGACACGTGTAAATGTGTTCGCTATGTGGGGCCGAAGAGGTTTGATTTAGCCCACAGTGTTGATATGTTACAATAATGCTACCTTCCATGACGGTTCTTGAAGATTTGTATGAAGATATAAAACAATAACTTAGTACTACACAACCAGATGGCTATTACATAAGAAGTGTCTACATCCCCATGATTCATGTTGTTACTCTGTTTTCTTGCAATAAAGATTAATAATAACATAACTTTCAATCACACTATTATATAAAGGTTAAAAGACCTTGCTTCAGCATTAAAATAAAATTGTCTCTTATGACTGTAACAAATAAAATACTATAGAGCAATAAATCATGAGTAGAGGGGATGTCTAGGGTGGCTGAAAAAATAGAAGGCGTTTTGTGGCCCCTAATGATGCAGTGAAAAGTCAAACAATTCTGAACAATTCAGAACGACAAAAGGTAACTGCCTTGGTAGGACCTAGCGAGGAAGCTAAAACTGCAAAAAAAGCCATGACTGAGTGCGTGAATTGCGACTGGCGCAGCGTGAGAGGCATTCTTGGACTGCAAAGGCAGAGCATGTAGACAGAGCTCAATGACACAGCGCTCGAGAGTCTGTACGCCGCACAAGTCAGCTCTGAGCTTTTTACAAACAAACCAACCAGGCAGCTAGCTCTCTGGGGAAAAAAAAGGAAAGAACAAAGTTACTGGCTTCTTAGTGCACACACTGTAGGGCAAATTATCACCTCCATTAGGTTTCTGTAACTGTCCTCAAGTGGCACACAGAGCCAGGTCTTCACGCCAGCTGGCGTAAACGTAGCTTGACCTTTGCTGCGTGGTTCAGCACCGAGCCAGGATGGGGCATTGTCCTGGAGGCTTTTCGTGTGCTTGCTGACAGCAGGGAACGAGGACACCCAAGTCCACTCCAAGCGCAAGAGGACAGCCTTCTCTTGTACACACATGCTGCTTTTCATTCACCTCAGTTTTAAATTTTTATGTCCTAACACCACAATGTAACCACCGTATATATACATAGCATATATATACACACAAGCGTATGTATACAAGTGTATCTACCCATCACTTCTCCTTACCCACACAATTCCTTGGACAGTCATGCCTATCTACTCTTCTAGCTTGTCTCCCCAGAGGAACCGCCCAGCCTCACTCTCCTTGTGATCCCTCTCCATCCACTTGTTATCCAGCTTCTCTTCTCAGGCAGTCATACCTCTGCTGCCAAGCTCACAGACACCACCAGTCTCTCTTCTCCTCCTCCCGCCTGCTCAACTTCACCGTTCCCCTGCAGACATCCATCGCGTTCATGCATCCTCCTGCATTTCCCTCACGTTCTCTCAGCCTCTGACATCCCTACTTTCAAGACCAGCTTCTTGCTTGGTTGTTCCCAAACCTTTATTTCCCAGCTTCATCCTCAGAGACACAAAGCGCACTTGTACCTTTGTATAGCTGTACTGCAGAAGAGCAAACTTTTGGTCAGGAGACAATATAACTGTGGTTGCGTTGTATTTATCCTGTCAACAAAGGGCAAAAGAAACACATAAAGCACTGACTCCAAAGAAATGTGCAGAACAAAATATTAAATTCAACACCTTTCCCAATGTCTGCATATATTATATATAAGTGAACGTACTAGTGTTGTATTCGCCAAGATTACTGAGGATGTTCCGGTGTCAGCATCGATACGTAGGATGTCCCCATTAGCTGATTTGTGAACATACTGATTTCCTAGAAGAACAAGAGAGCTGCTAATAAACAATAACTAAAATGCTTATCAGTTACTTCTCTTTTCCCCTTATGTTTTTAAGCAGGAAATAAAATTTAAAAGTCTGGTCAATATTGTGTTTCCCACTTCTGTAATGAAAGGATGTTTATAGCACAAGAACATTCCCAAAGTGTAGTCCTGGGGCTCACAGCCTCTGCCTTCTGGCATCTCTTTCCTTTGGGGCACCAGGCATATTCAAAAGGAAAAGCACCCTGTATCCTCCTGTTCCCTGATAGCCTTTCGCACGGGAAGCTGACACACTTCACAGTATAACACGCTTCTACAAAAAAGCATAGAAGTAAGTATGCTCTTTTAGCAGCAGGAGAATACAGCTTACCGTGAGCACGAATGTCTGTCTAAGGGGAAAAAAAAAAATAAAATCACAACTCTTTGAGCTATGCACCTTTCTATAATGGCACCAATAAATAATTTAACTTTTTTTCAGGATACAGTAGTCACCTCAGCATGAAGATACGTGTTTACCGAAGGCAGTACATTTTCTTGACATTTATGCTGTATGTAGAAATTAATTACCTGAAATCCACTGCAAATTATGTGTTTTGTACTTATAGTCATTGTTCAGGTAATTCTGTAGAGTATATGTTCTGCGTGAATCAGCCTCAGAGGTACTCTCTGAAAGAAAAAGACAGGAGAGAGATTTTGATGTCGCTGCAAATTGTTCCACCCCAGCTTCTTAATCTGACTACCAAAATAAGTGGGTTTTTGTTGCCGGTTATTGATGTGTTTTAGCTAACCAGCTCTAAAGTACTAGCAGGGAGAAGGCACTAAAGCCTTACTGCAAGATAAATTCAGCAAGCATAAAATAAAGGAGTATCAGTGAGATCACTCAACAAATTAATGTAAAAATTACAGATGCCTTTTCTCTGCTGGTATTTTACTTTAAGGTACACAAGAGCTGTTACGTTTAGAGTAAATGAAAATACCTTTTTGACAGTGACAAAAATATACAGACCACCTCTGGCCCTCTTATCTCAGGAAACGCATACTTGTATGCCTCAAAAGTTGAAACAATGAGATCTTGGTGCTTTTCCCCCCTATGCTCACTCCAGGAACTTCGCTGCAGAACCCTGACCGCTAATATTTGCATGAGACATCAATTGTGGGGTGGATCATGCAAAGCAGGGACGTACACGCTCATGTTTGAGAGTGGTGGATGGGCAAGGCTGTCCAAATGAATCAAATGTGGCTCCCATGGGAGTAGATGTACAGACCTTGAAAGATACCCTAAAATTAAAGCTGCTGCTGTACTTTATCACAAATGCCACAATACTGCTGTTCCTGCTCATGAACACTTCAATTGTGAATCATCTGCTTAACATTAAACTCAAATTTCAGAAATGTCTCAGATAAAAAAATCTGAGGAGGAGCAGTGAAGTTTTCAGGGAAGGTCTAATTAAAAAAAAATAAAAATTAATTCAATCACAAACTCTTACTGGTAAGCTTATGATGAAATAAGTGGTTAAATATTTATCCGTCTCTTGATGTGTTTTTCACCAAGGTATCTTAATATTTACTGCAACATTATTATTTTGACTGCAAAATTAAAGCCAAGTAACTGGGTTACTATGAAAAGACAAAGTGAAACTTTGAACCCAGTTAAGCTAATGAGTTTGGTCATCAGCTCCAGTGCACTGCAGTCAACTTCAATGAAAAATATTTCTTTCTTACTGGCTGCAGTGCACAAGCTACTCTTTCCAAAGCCTGAAAGCTTCAAATAATAATAGTAATAAATTCATTTGTTAGCCTTTATGATCTTTTTCCTCTGAAAACAAAGACTACAATTTTTAAATTCAGGTGTGCAATTCTCTCCCTGCTGACTCCCCTGCTTTTTTTTTTTTAATTTTAATGGAAACCTAAAAACTACCCTCATACAAATCTACACAGTCCAGAAGGGAAGCAATTTTTATTTCAACTGCCTAAATCATTCCTTTTTTGTTACCACCAGTGCGAATCAAAAGATCTAGGATAAAAACAATTTATAATAACACTGAAGTACCGACGTGGTGACTGATCAGCCAAGAAAATAACGTGCCCATATCAATTCTGAGAGTCCCAGTCATTGAGATACTCTTAAACAGCCAGCCTCTTCTTTCATTATACTAAAGAATTAGAAGAGTCCAAGGTCCTTGGGGACACACACACAGAAAAGCACCTCACAATGATTTTTGCATCTTATCTTTCTGCGCACTAAATACATGTGACAATGATAGGAAGATATTTATATTAGCTATTACAGTTTTACTCTTATTTCCAAACAATAAGCGCATTGCATATATACAGCAGAGACCGTACAGCCACTGCTGCAGTAGGTGGTAAGAGTCATAACAAACAAACAATGGTTTTAGCCTAAGATGCTCAGCAAAGGTTAAAAAAATTGCTTGCTCAATTCCATCTGAAATTTGACTGTTCTAAAAAAAATTACTAGCCTAGATTTCTTGCTCACAAAGCTTCCGTGAGAATATTAATTTCTCAGGTTAATTATTCTATATTAACTGAATATTTAATTTGATGGATTATGAACAAATGTGCATTTGATATTCATGCACAGTTGTCTAGTTGGGAATATCACTTCTCTCCTTCCTAACTGAGTAAGTGTCATTTTCAATTAGAGGGGCTTCAGAAAGCAACAAAATTCTCTCTTGGAAAAGGAGGAGCAATTTAAGACAGGTGGCTGATGAACAGGTTTAGGGATTTTTCCAAACTGATGAATGTTTTTCCCCCTGGTGACATACATATTTTGCTGAGGTCTCATTACTAAAAATCAGGCCACTATTAAGATTTGTTGGCTGTGTATAAAATTAAAATTTCATTTTCTGTCAACACCTTCCACATAGTAACTGAATATGAAAACATACGCCAAGCTGTAAGGGTATAGTCATAAAAGTTCTAGTTGAAGTGTTTTCTTAATTTGCGAGATAGGCCACTACCAGTATAGTCTTACTTATCCGCATTATGCCATCCACCAAAGATACTCAACATACATTGAATTCTGCATTTTGGTTCTTCCTGTTTAGAGTCCATTTGAAAAAAAAGCGTCAAATACGTTTTATTTTGACAAAATAAAGTAGTTGTTGACATTCAAGAGCATTTTATTGGCTTTGAAGTTTGGATACAGGTCAATGTATGTTCATATTTCAGCAAAACAGCTTCTTTCACTCTTACATTCCTCAGAGAGGCTGTTAAGGCTGAATTTTCTTGCTATTTTTCTTTTTTACCATTCCAGATACAGACTTATTTTTCTAAATTCCAAATGACTAGCTCTTCATCTCTACCTTATTCTCACCCCCAGAAGCACACACATATTTCCACTGTCATAATGATTTACTGGAAATATTTGCATTATAATACCCCTGTTACAACAGCAAAAACTTAAGTAAGTCCTTCTGGGAAGAAGGCTCTTAACCTTTTATGTAAGTAGCACTCATATGAAGTTGATAAACAGTTTTGGTTCAATTTTGGATTTTTTTTTTTTTTAATGTCACCCTTTCTCAAGAGAAAAATTGAGTCGTTTTCTGTAGGTGTAAGGTGTAAAGTAAACAAGAAGTTAACTATTGTGAAAGGTTTATGGTATGACACATCACCATACCAAAACCTAAAGTTGTTGACAAATTACTTTTGATATATGTATTGTTTATTCCCCAGTGTCAAGGCACATTTTACTAATTTCCATATGTAACAAAAAAGAGCAAGAATTTATGTAACCAAATTAGAAGATCTGGAAAACTATAAACCCAGTAATAACGGAAGCTTTACTGCGTGTTCACCACTACCAAGAGAGACTGGAAGAACCACAACAGGGGAAAGACGAGTACAAGCATGATGCTCAGCAATGAGAAAGAAAGGGACAGAGAAACAATAAAAATCAGAAAAGGTGAATGAGTATCGCCACTTTTAAGTGACAGCAGAACAAGAACAATCTGCAATCTAAGAACGTAATTTGGGAGCAGCGTGAGAGATGCAAGACGGGAAACCTGACTGATTCAGTAGTTAGTCAGAAAAAAAGTGACATTTCAGGCTATTTTTTCCAAACCTTCCCTGTTCCTCTTCCAACATGTGCAGAAAAGCACTCAAAAACCTTCCCCCCTACACTTGAGCCCCCAGTAACTGCCTGAGATATGTGACAATTACAGCACAGAAATGGATTTCCAGCAAAGAACAAAGCAAAAATGACTCTGCTGGGTGAAGCTAAAGGTGCACTTAACCCAGGATCCCCTCTTATTCCCAGTGGCTGATACTGGACATCCAGGAGAGACAATAACCAAGGGGTGAGCGCTGTGACACCTCCCGGAGCAGTTCGCCCGTGCGTCACTCTTGGGGCCTGCAGACACTTCCCCAGAGGGAGGTAATCATTAACTCCGTAATCAATAGCTTTGGAGAAGCCTTCTCAAATTTGCCCCATCTCATGCAAAGCAAGGAAATAAAAATAGCAGAAGCGTTCTACAGATAGCAATCCCTGCTGGTAATTTTTTTTTTTTATATTACATTACTCAACATTTGAATTAAGGTAGATAACGGGGTTAAATGACAGTTACAGAAGTCAAGGACATACAGCAGGAAAACATTTCCATTCTCTATCTTTTCCTTCACTAGCTAGAAAAGTAATATATCCACACATGACATGAAGACTACAAAGATCCTGTAATGCAGAGCAAGGTGCATGAATACACGGGGAAAAGAGAATAGTTAGAACAGTTGGATTCAAGCCAAAAGGCTGTTTGGACAGGCAAGTCTATAGCATACTCACAACCTGGTAATTAACCTGCTGTATCTCCCATACAACTTTGGAGAGAATTTCAGCCATGATTTTGATTAAAGGCCTTTGAAGCTAGGCTACTGGAATTAACTACTGCTCACCATTTATGTAACTGTTCTCCAAAAAACCCCACACAAAGTCAAGATTCTTATCTAAACCTTAATTTTTGAATCTAGATTCAAAGAGATTCTACTTCAAAGATCAACTGCTGATCCACAGATTTAAATTCCCTCACAGATTTTCTAGCTTTCTCCCTAAACACCCTTAAACGTAATGCTTTTTAGAAACTGGAATAATACAGGACCCCTTATTCCCAAGAAAACTGTGACAGATCACAGCTGCCAGATTCATTCATCTCGCAGCACCGGTCTTCAAATACGAGTGTTGTGTCTCAGCCAGAAGTCTCCCTGTATTTTAAACATACTGTTCAGTTGCAAGCAGGGTGTTGACATTGGCAATAGATACTCCTCCACACCACCCAGTCACAAAATTGCTTAGTACGGACAGAATGCAGATAGGATAAACAGGGGAAGACTGTAGATATGACCATCCCCAACAGAACAATGATGAGAGCTATTTGCAGACTTTTCTGCTATTTTCTTTTCAGTTATACATTAACACGACCGTAAGGAATATCTGCGACCTCACCTCTCTTCAGTCCTTGAAGCACAAAGCTGTCTCAGCAGTCCCAACATTCTTCAACTTCAAATCCAGGATGACAACATGAACTCATTGGATTCCTGCTGCCAGTGACCCTTATCTCCATTTATGGTAGCTTTCTACCAGCCACTAGTAATACCCTACACATCAGTTAGGCATTGGACCCACAGAGTACCCTCAGGCACCTTAAGGTCGTTAACTTCCCCAGTACCTGCTGTGCTTTTCCAACCTCTTCTAGACACTTTTTGATCAAAAGACCACAGAAGCCCACGTATAGTATCATCTAACCATGACAGTGATGAGCCTTCTCATTTAGTGAATACATCACCATTGGAGAATTACATCTCTGGGTGAAGAAACCTGGTTTGTGACCAGACAGGTGTATAGGATACTGTACTGTCTCCTTTCTGCTCTCAGCATTGGCTACTCTTCCTCTCACTCCTGGCCTTCCTGCCCAGCTGGCCGTAACAAGAGCTCCTGGGAGAGAAGAGGTAATGGTGTATGGCCACTGGATGTTTCAGTCTGCCTTGTGCATGGAAAGTTAGAGGAGAAAAAAAATGGGAGAAGCATAAGCAAATGGGTAAGCGAATCACGAGCAGACAAACCACAATTTTTCAGAAAACATGCTTTAAGGGTAACCACTTGCTACTGTAGTCACCTCTTGAATAGCTCCTCAAAGCATAACAATGCTTTCATCAACAGACTTCAAACACAACCCCCAAGGCTGTTTTGAGATTAAACTCTTTGATGCAAGTAGCCCCATGTGGTTATTAAATATATAATAAGGTGGCAAAATGGGCAGTGGCTATAAACAAAAAGTATAGAATTTTGTACACAGTTCTGGCTGAAAACGCTTATGGTAAATACCGAAGGGCTGCACCCAAAATTAGGGAACCCTTTTGCAACTTTAAGTCTGCAGTATTTGGCCATGCTAAATGGCTGCAAGGGAAGCAGCAGAAGTTGCACTTGCCAGACCTACAGTCCAGCCAACAAGCCAGAACTCCTCTGGAGTGGCAAAATTTCACAACCTTTCACAGCACTGGAGCCCATTTATCAAACTAATTCTGTGCTGCCTGACTACTAAGCTTATGAAATGAAAGTACATTGAGAAGCATGGTGGGGAGAAGGGCAGCGGGCCAAAGGTAAGAAATCCAAACTCAAAATTATCTATGTATATCAATAATAATAATTTTCACTCCCTGCACAATGATTGAACCACGGGGATGAAATAAAGACTTAATTGCAATTACAATTACTTTTATCAGAACAGACTTTGATATCGCATAGTCACAGTCATGCGAGCTGCTCCTCCTCCCCACCGCCCCTCAATTTTGCCACCTTTCATTTTGCACTCAGCCCAGCACCTGTACTGTCCCTGGAGGCATCCTCAGCTGACTTGCATGCCCTGAGGTCATTCATAAAAGCCATATAATCAAATTGCCAGTGATTAAGCGCTGTAACCTATAAAGGGGTAATTGTAAGGGCACCACCTGTACACTCTCACCTAATAGAAAACATTTGTTTAGCACCCTTCAGTCAAAAATTCAAGAGCACCTGCAGTTCCTGAACTATAATGGTCACAATTGTTATTCAGATGTCACTACTGGCCTGATTGGGGAAGTGACAGGAATTCAAGTTTTTGAACTGGGACCTCTCCATCTCAGTCTTGATTTTATCCAGAGGGACCCAGTGAACTACCTGGGTGTGCTAAGCAATTTCCCACGCATTAATTTGAGCCCACAGTACAAAGGCTGACACATGGCCCTACTCTTTTACAGGCAAAATGACGCAAGCCAAGGCTGACGGCATGGCGATATTCTATATGTCATGCAACAGAAGTGTTTCTTTAAAGTAAAATCTATTTACTATATACTCAACGACTGATTCTAAATTGCAGCCACTTCTACGGCAAAAGGATTTCTATGCTACAATTTATGAAAGAAGAAAACCCATTTGATTTTCAGTAAGACATAGGATTGGCATTAAGGTAGACAAGCACCAACTCTTCAGCAGCGTTCAGGCCTGCATAGTGCATTCTTTCACTAGGTGTTATGCCTACACACATTCATCTGATAAGCTGTCAAGATCCTTTCTCTTTCTCTTCCTCTTCCCAACTTCTGAAACTGTATTTTCTGTCATCTCAAAAATCTACCTTCTTGAGATAAGAGGCAAAAACCTGCCCAAAAATAACAGCAAAGAGAGTCAGCAATCCACTGATGCAAGTTTTAGCCCAGAAGCTATGTAATTCAGATATCTGGACTTTGAAAAATCTAGTTTTTAATGACTGTGATAATAATGGCAGAGCTGAACTGCAAAAAAGTTTAATGTAAATTATGCCTTATGAACACAAGTGACACAAGCTTTGCCTCTTTAATTGACATACAAAAAACCCCACCTGACCTTTCTGTGCACATAAGCAATTGCTGTGTTCATTTCTGAAAACACCGTGAAGATCAACATACACGTCTTCACACTTTCGGGGTCCACCTCACAAACTGAAGACTGCACCCAAGGTCTAGTCTAGACAACACTTTTCATCCTTAGAGTTTGCAGTGCTGAATTCTACATATCACGACCACTCAGCTGTTAATCGTAAGAACACACAAAGAGTGATTAACCTGCAGCTCTGCCCTACCAGCTGGAAGCAATGCATTGCCTGACGAGGATTTAATGCTGTTTCACATTAACGTCCAGAGCTACAAACCGATCAGAGTCCAAAAATGCTATTCCAAATCTTTGCCTACTTTTCTGACTTCTGTAACCGTGCTGTGTGTATAATTTCACTCAATAACATTAACAAAAGTTGTGCAAACAAAGCAAAATAGAGGGAAAAGAATCTTATCTGTTCAATGCACCCTAGAAAATTGGTTAATTGGCACATTACTGCTGGTTCTACAGCCTTCCGCTGCAATAGGAAAGGAAAATGCTGAAAAGGATAATGCTTCCAACTAGTATTTTCTTAGCTCACACGGGACTCAAGGGACTTTTTACCTCCCCCCCTCACTCCCCCCATCCTCCCAGGTGAGCCACCTCGCCGTTCCCCAGGACCTCCAGCTCCATCAACGCCGTTCCCGAAAGCACAAACTTTCCGCAAAACTTCCCCAGCCCACNAGAGCCAGGGGCACGGCGATGACCGTGACGACGACGGCGACCCCCAGGATCCCCAGCAGCCACTTGAGGACGGTCTGTAAGAAGGAGAAGTCCCGTTCAGGCGCGGCAGTCGCTGGCCGGCCGCCCCCCCGCCCCCTCCTCTCCCTCTCCGTAACCCACCTTCATGGCGCGGCGGAGCGGAGCGGAGCGGGGCGGCGGGCGGAGGCGCTGCCCGGGGCGCAGGAGCGGAGCGGAGCAAAGCCGGCGGCGTGAGTTTCTGCGATGCCGCCGTCTGCCCCCGGGGGCTTTCCCCTGTCAGCGGCGGCGGGGCGGGAGCGTTTGCAGGAAGCAAGTGCGGCCGGGCGGCGGGGGTTTGTGCAAGATGTGGGTTTTCCTGCCGGCTTTGCAGCTTCGCGGGTGGTTGGGGCTTTTTTTTTTTTTTTTTTTTTTTTTTNTCCTTCAGTTCAAACCCTTGGAGCGCGGTGACATGGCTGTACATTAAAGGGGAGGGACCTTTGACACTGAAAGGGTTTCTGTAGGAAATCAGATAACGGCCACGCAGAGGTTCCAGAAGTGAAATGCCTTGAAACCGTAATGGCAAAGCTCCTAAGGTACGCTGGTAACACCGCCTTCCCTGTAAAGTTGCTGCTCTTTGAACTCCCTTCTCTGGCAATCAAGTCATGGAAAGACTGATAAAGTTGCAGGAAGGGCTTATATTTATTTCTTTGGCACAGGTTCTTGGCACAAAAGAGAAATGGGTGTGTACATCTGCAAAACGGAATTTTAAGTGAAGACCAGAAAATGGAAGTGTAGGAGCAAAGTTTAAAATTCAGCTCTGAGGATGACCCTGGTTTATCACATCAGACAATTCCATTTCCAAGGAGAACTTTGGGTATGTGTTGAGATAGTAGGACTAATTGGTGGAAAAGACCCGTAAATCAAAACTATGAAGTATTTGATTGTTTAAAAAGCAGAGCATCACCAAATAGAAAGCTGTGGGTGTTTCTGAAACTGTATTAAGAGAAACATTTTAGCCTCAAAAAAGTAATTACTGAGTGGTGTGGTTTGTGCTTTGTTTGGTCCATCTTAGCTTTTTTCTCCTCTATTTGCAGAACCCTAGTAGTTATCAGAGAGAGATGTAGGTATTTTTACAACTTGAGAAATGGAACACAAAAGGTATGTGAGCCGCCAAAGCAAGAGAAAGCGACTCGAAGCCAAGGGAGATAGCAAATGTTCTTAGCCTTGACTTCAAAATACTTGTCGGAGCTTTCAGTAAAGTTGTGCCGCTTGTTCCTTCATTCCACTTTTGCAGATTGAGCACAGCATTTAGTATTTTGCAGCTGTTTCTTAAGTAATCTGTATCTGGAAGTGGGTTAGTAACTTTTATGACAGATACAGAGTAACCCAAAGTATTTACAAACATTAAGGGTTTGTCTATAGGGAAGGTAATAGACTTCATCTAGATATAAACTTAGGCTCTGCTCATTATTATATACCATTCTCCTTGAAGGTAGCGGTTACTACTAATTACGAATTTACATTGTGTTAGCTATATCAGTTTATGTTAGGAATAGCATTCATGTGCTCTGATAGTGGTTCCGTGCAGCTCAGTGTAAGTTTACTGAATGCTGCAAATTCACAGCTTGCCTAACACTGATTTCTGTGTATAGATAAGTCCACTTTTATAAAGTAAGATCACAGTGAAATGGCAGTCTCTTACATTACTTTTCAAACTAGTATCGCATATATGCTGTGAGATGCATGACCAGAGTTTGAGTGTCTTACAGCTCCGCTGAAGTATCTCTCTGGTATACTGTGCACTCACTCCTCTTACCAACAACAATAAAAAAACCACAACACAAAACAGCCCACCCCCATCCCTGGGGGAATTTTCAGCCAATCTGTGCTTTGCTTTCTACACATCTACGTAGTGATCATCACTGTGTCTCAATGTATATACCACAGTCAAATTTTAATCTCAGTCTTGTGATAAAATGTAACTGAACGTTACCAAGCTTTTCATAGCCAAGTTGCAGTTTAGTAATGTTTTGAGAGATTATCTGCAAAATTTTAATGCTTCTCAGTGGTTAATTCTAAGAGGAAAAAAAGGCCTACACTGACAAAGCAAATGCCTAGCTTCTGCTAGTTTCGGTGGGTACACAGTTTTAAGTACCTTTGGAAATCTGGACCAAAATGTCTGATAATCTACCAGTGCCTCTGACTCTGGTCATGCCAGAGAGGCTTATGGGACCTGATTCTGTACTCGGGAATCACCTGAGTGATCCAGTAGGAGTCAATATAGCAAAATATGTTTTCCACTTAGTTGCAATAGTTCCTAGCAGTGATTCTCTACACCTTTAAAAAATCCTGGGTTCCTCCTGTCTGATCAAAATACCCGTGGTCCCAAAAATGATTGTAATAGTTGTGCTTCTGGTGCCCTGTCAGATTGTGTTTTGTGATAGCCTGAGACTTAAAAAGTTGCTCCCACTAAAAATTTCAAATTACTTTATACCATGTTTTGCAATCAGATATATATTAATATGATGCCAAGAGATTAAAGAAATGAATACCCAGCAGTGGCTGCCACACAATAAAATTTGAGAAGCCACAGCTGTTTATCATATTGCATGCTGAACACAAAAGTATTCATAAAGAAGTTGTATGATTAAGAAGAGCTACTTACTAGAAAGAACCAAAACACAGCTTTCAGCCTGAAGGTTGGCTTTCCCAAACACTTGGTGGACCTACCAGATGTGATGTCTCCTTCAGACTTCTAGCCTCAGTGAAACTCAAGACTTTGTTATAAGTCTGTTTCTATATTTGAGTCTTTCCTCCGGAAATATTTGGAGAAGTCAAACAGGAAAAATGGAAAACATAAGCTCTCTCTGCAGAACAAAAAAAAAAAGTTATTATTTGTGACTAAAATGTATACAGTCTACTTTACGGGTGCAGTAATATGTTCCAGATGTTTCAACGTGTGGCTATGGGAGACAAAATATGTGCTGGGGAAAGTTTTATACTGATTCGGTGGCTCACTTTGAATGTGCTATGAGGAGAAGGCAAAAGTGCTGTTAGCACTGAGGAGTGTTCAAGTTCTTCTTGACTAAGTGTGTCTTTTGATACTAAATATATTGAAAATATCTGGGTTTTTCAGAAATAATTTCTTTGTTTCTTTGCATTTTGAGGCTGAAATGGCGTAAGGACGGTTTTGTAATTCATCATTACACTGGTTCTGTTTGAGAGGATTGTGAAGAGAGTATTAACTATAAATCAGGAAAACAGATAAGAAAAAAAACCTGTTTTCTGTGGTTATGTCATTGGGACAACCATTTCAATGTGGCTAGTAGCAGCTGTTGTTCAGTTCTGTCAAGTTGATATATTTTTCTTTATAAAATTAATTTCTGGGCAACTTAAGATTCTTGCCACATGTCCTCAGAGCACAGTTGAATGGTTAGAGTGTCTCAGGTTTCTGTTCATTTTTATTGTATTAATTCCAATTAGTCATCATTTTTCACTTCAATATGCTTATTTTTCCAGATACTTATTGAATAGGGTGGAAAAGGAAGGATGCTGCACACTTAGCATATAAAATACAGTTAATAAAGGAGATAATATTGGGAACACTTTTTAATACAAGGCCACCTGGAAGTTCTAGGCAGCACACGTGCAGATACACAGAGGACTCTAGGTACACACGAGTTCATGGAATATGGAATTGTAGAAGTTGCACATACACAATACAGTCAAAGCACCTGGGCCAGCAGTACTACTTGCATACAACTTAAAGAAGGTATAAGGTTCAGTTTTCTGTTAATTCTTCTATTAACGTTAAGATTAATGTTTCTGAGAGTGGATGAGTGTGTAGCCCTGTAGGCAATGCTGAAACGTGCTTCTGAGCATGATTCCCTTAAGCAGTCCCACTTCCTTTATTTGCTGAGAGCAAATTAAAGCCCCCCTATACAAGCAGCAGCACCACAAGCAATGCAGCCAACAGCATAACTGACAGCTCTTGCTCCATTGCTGAAGACTTTGAAAAGCATCTATTATTTCAAAGGAATCTTCAAGCCACTCTGTTCCTAAATTTCTCTAGCAATGTACCACTCACAGCATGTGAGGCCTAGAATTATCTCTCTCCCTTACTAAAGTACAAAATTAAGATTAAAACATGAATAGCAATTCTCTCTAGGCTTGAATGCTGCAGCTCTTCTGCCCTCCCTCAGCCTGCAGACATGGGTAAATATTGCCCAGTACAAATGCTTTTGAAGAAGTGACTGCTGCTTATTTCTCCCTATGTTTGTACCATTCACTGAATTTCATCTAGTGTGTATAAGAAATACCCAGCACATACCTCATTTTTGATCCCATATGGACTTGCTCTGATTTCAGGATATATATGTCCTAGTCCTGTTGAGCTAAAACATGTGTTTGGAACTTCTGGAACATGCTCAACTTCATCTCACTTCTGAAGAAAGGGTGTCTTTTGAGTCACGCTCTAGATTGGGACTCAGAAAATTGGAGGTTAAATATTTTTGCTGTGTTCCAGACAGGCTGCATAACTTTGAGAAAATAATTTATACCCCTCTGTTCCTAAAAACATATAATTTGTTCAAATGTGGGAAACCAGTATTTTCATAGCTGACAAAGCCATCATCAGAAGGTGCTAATACACTGGTGACAGACACCACAGAAAAATGGATTTGTAACTCAGGAATCCTGTCCTTCAGAGCACTACAGAGTACATTGTGGAATAAAACATTTTAAAGACAATTGCTCAATCTATGGAAATAGAAGGGTTAACTGTTTGTACTGTTTCAGCCTGGACTGTATGGATCCAACTGTGTATAATTGAATCTTTTTCAGTTCCAGAAAGACTTGGAACCAAACCACTGTATACAAATGGGATTGAATAAACAACAAATATGTATACATTCCTCCCCCCTTCCCCCCTTTTTTTTTTTAATCTCCAGTGGTATTTTGGATGCTATGATGGATTTTTTTAGTGCAAGATTCTATTGCGATTTAATTGTTTAAAGTTGGGATGTTAGAAAAGCTCTCTGTTGGTGTCAAGAAGCTTTTCTAGATGCCAAGTTGGGTATGGTCAGTCCTGATCTGAAATAACAGAATATTGGTTCCTGTAGCATTTTGGGAGGACAATTTAATCTTATTTTTCTAGAAATTCTAGACTGTCAGTGTAAGTTTCAGATGCCTTTAAAAAACAAATGAGACACAAAACAATACTAGTTATTCCTAGCAAAAGTTATAGGTTCTAATTCTGATTCAACAATGCTCCTGTTTCACATCAATTTCTACTAGATATTTGCTAAGCCTGTTGGTTTTCTCTTTAACCGCTTGCCCTTTAAGGACATTTTGATATAAATACCTGGCATATTGTTATTATAGCGACAAAAGGGGTTTTAGGGAGTCATCAGAAGAAAGAGGTGCAGAACGGCACCTGAGGCTATTTGAGAGCTGCAGCTAATAGCATGGCTACAAAAACATGCCCTGGCCAGCTGGGAGTATAATAGTTGGGATTGCTGGAAACACTGTGATCTGCAGGCGAAATGTTCTGTCACCATAGTGGAGAAGGCGCGGGTTACTGAAATGGCACTTGTGCTTGTAAGTTACAGTACCATGTTGCGAAATGCAAGAGATGTTGGACAAAGTGGTTCTCGGAGGAAGAAGGAAAAAAAGAATACAACACAGATGAGAGTGACCCCAGGGGCATTTAAGTTGGCTTTACTTGGCAATCTTATAAAATTTGAAGGAATTATGTGGCAGTTTCCACTACCAGTGGAGTGTATTGCACTTAATATTTTTCAAAGCTGTCCTCCTGCTTTTGCTGAGAAACAAGAATTTATGCTAATGAAGAATACTTGTCTGTTCAGTCTTGTCTCCCCCTCTAGCTTCATCTTACATGATTTCTTTTTCAACTAAAGATAATTCAAAGTTCACACAGCTCTTTTCTGAGAATCATTATGGAAAAAATGTGACAAAAGAAAATGTTGAGTTTGTTTTATCATTCCAAACAAACCACTTCCACAATCTCAGTGACACTAAAATATCAGAATAAAATGAAATGGAGTGCAAGGAAGCACAAGGGGTATACACATGAAAAGTCAACAGAAAAGAAGCTTGAAAAAATTTATTTAAGGCTATCATTTAATATCCTTAAAGCTTAGCCTTTTTATAACAAAGGTTTTAAGAGGGATATTCACTTCTCAGGCATTTGTAACTGCCAGCCCCTTACAAATAACACATATAATTGGTGATTGAATCCTTTGTGTGTAGAAGTCAACTTTTTAGAAAAATAATTTTATCATTAAATATAAATGGAGTTACTTCAGTCCTAATAAATGGAAAATATGAAGATATGGAACTTTCATAGTCTTAAAGCTGTTAAGATAACCATCCCTTAGACAATAGGTTTTCTGTATATAAACCTTTGGCAACACTAAACTATAGTACAGTTATTTCCTGGCATGCAAGGTGACATAGCTTTTTTACACCCAATGTAAATGACAGAATACAGATTTCAGAATCTCTTAATAACTGGCAGTTGATGCAATGAAGATCTTCATCTATCCCGTTTTTACTCTGCATTTTTACTGGTATTCTTCCAAAAGGTCCCTGGAAAAAAAAGCAGCAGCAATTAGGACATATTATAAATCTCCCAAGATTTATGAAATATGTGTGGAACATATTTTTTCTGTTTAAGAGTTAGCAGATGTTAGTTCCACAGACCCCTCAATGCATCTCTCTAGTAACAAATTGAAAACAATTATTCCTAAAGGAAAAGCTTTTTAATAGTTTCTAATAGATTATTTTCCTAAATTGTTTGTTTCAGTGCTGAACTGCAAACAAACACAAAAATATTAAAGTGTTGATAAAAACTGTATTTTAACTGTAGCTTCTAAGTTTTTTGAGACAATATTGGTTGTTTGAAATTTCCAAGATCAACGAGTCATTTTGGGTGCTTCAGTAGTCAAAAGACTAAAAGTAATTAAGTTTTACAGAGTGGACATCCAACATTTTAAAAAATCTGACCACTCACATGTGCCTTGAGTTGGCATTTTATTATTTTTGAAATGCTTTGTTAATGTTACAAATAAGTCTTAAATATTAACCTGTTCACGGGGCTTAGACAGAAACTGTTGCTTTTCCAACAGCATTTGACTGTATCCAGGCAAACTAAAGCAGGGTTTTTAAATAGTTAGCTATCAGGAACTCAGATTACAGTACCCTATTACCTAAAGACAAGCCACGATTTAAGGCAGTGTTTTATATCACGGTCTTCAAAAAATAATCAATTTGGTGTAATTTTACCGAGAAATAGTTCTGATTTTATAATGCCCATACAAAGGAGAATTTTATTTTTCAGTAATTCAATATGACATCACTTCTGGGAACATTCAGTGGTGAAACTCCCCTCAAGTTAAATAGGAAACATTAAATAGGTTCACCACTGATGCAAAACACAAATTATATTTGGAATGAGTTCTCTTTAGTGTCTTATCCTTGTTCAGCACTGTCTGTAATAAAGTTTGTAACACAGTTACAGATATGTCAATAGTTAAGAGAAAGATTAGCAATATTTTCCCTATGTGTGACAAATACATTTAAACCCCCAGTATATTAAGAATAACACAATCAAAATTTAGGCACCTTTGGGTAACTTTGGTGTTAATCAGCCATTTTAGGAACTCTTTGGCAGCCATGTCATCAAGGACTTTGTTGATATCACTCGTGAAAGTGCCATCCGCATGCCTTCGGCCCATTTCTTCGGCCACAAGAGCTTTTTCTGGGAAACTTCAAAGGGAAGAAATTATCAAACAATTTGCAGATCAAAATAAACAAACCATTTAAAAGGGCCTCATTACAGGATTCTAATACGCTGCACGTTTCCTGTGATTTTAAGGAGCTGAGAGTTGAGCCTGATGCCTGATGCTCAGTACAGCACAATGTGTATCAGAACATCTTTTGAGGCATTATTTTAACAACAGGATAAAGCATGGAAGTCTCCCTTCACCAGATGAGGACTGTTCCTTCAGGTGAGTCTAAATTCCTGTCTAGCATTTTTTGAAAAAGCCCTATGTGCAAAACCATATCTCAGTCTGCAGTGTCTATGCCAAGTAGACTAGGCATCAATAAAACACACAGTACATTTACTAAGAATCATTATTTAAGAAATATCACTACTAAAACTTTATAGTCAAATTTTCATACATTTTTTTCCTGTTTTAATTGGACTTAAGTCCTGGTTATATACTTACAATTATATTGCATAAGTATTTGGATATTAAGAGCAGCAACTTTTTTGGGGGTTAAAATAACTCAATTACAACACCTGTATAAAATCTATGCGCTTGTTTGCTGTATAATATATATTTGGAATCAGATCCTGATTCTTGCTCTATCATTTTTTGACTGCTGGAAAACTATTATGCTAAGGGCCTCATTTAGAAAACTTTCCTTTCTTATTCCATCCTGTCAAATATAGGAAGATTTTAATGGGTTCCATTACGGTGGGCTGATGCTGAACCACACTGTGTTTTGGGACCAATGGCAGGCAGACTGGTTCTTTTCATGCAAAAATTTCAGGGGAGGCTATATACAAGTTTGACCGCAAATAATACTAAATATTGGGAAGCAGAAGGGTGGTGTATGTTTAATTGTCCATCTAGGTTTCTAATCTAAGTTCATCACAGCTAGGTTGTAATCTCTCTCTCTTACAAGTACTGAAATAGCCTATTTCTGCTCATGAAAATAAAACATGACAGAAAAACAACTGCAAGTCTGAACGTCACTATGAAGTGGCACCAGCCCTTCCCTTCCCTATATAGCTGACCTCATTTATTTAACTCTGTTTTTTTCAGGAAATCATTGTTATTTACAAAATTTACTTTTACCTATTTAGTCTTCCTTGACTACAACACACAATCTTGTCTTACATATTATATTTTATTGTTATTGTTATTTATTATTTTTATATAGTGCGAGAGACTTACATAGTACTTTACAGCTGGTAGAATATCTAATCAGAGGGTGAACTGAAATCCCTGCCCCGAAGAGCTTACAGTCAAAAGGCACAAATAAGTACGGAACAGTTAAAAGGTGGGGAGTGGCATGTGCATGGTGTAGCTCCTAACCATGCAGAGTTAGAAATGCGATGAGATAGAACATGCCTGTAGGAGATTGAAGGTAAGGCCATTCGAAGTGTAAGACTATCTTGAAAAAAGATGTAAAGGCATGAGTGAGTAGATGAAGTGAATAGGCTTGAGAAATCTCCAATGACTATGTGGAGAACAAGATATTAATGAAAGAAATCAGAGGCATAGGTGGGTCAAAATTGTGGAGCACTGTGTCCAGAGAGCCAGGAACCATTGCAAAAGTAGTAGAGGTGTCTTAAAGAGGAAAATAAGTCATAGCTGTAGTAAATTATAGTTATTTTGGCAGCAGCAACTTGGGGAGACTTTGTGGAGCATGGGAAGGGGAAAAGAAGTCATCAGTTACTGCTGGGAATGATCACCAGCACATGGAGTACAGCTGATGACATTGGTAAAAACTTAATCTTGGAAAGATTGCAGAGGAAAAGATTGACTGCGAAAGGGAGAAAAAGAGAAAGTAATTTAAGATAACACTGACTTGAATCATCTCAATGAGAGTTAAGGAGACTGTAAGCATAGTTATGTGAAGGGGGAAAGGTGGTAGTTAGAGAGATCTGGTTTAGATTTAGATACGTTGACCATAACTATAACTTGACCTTTTAGAGTGTAACAGCATACTGAACAGGTTTGTTTTAATCTGTATTTGAACATAATAATTTCAAGTGGTAGTTTAACACCCATGGAATATCTTCTATTACAAAAGAAAAAACATGAAATACAGCAAAAATGATCAAAAACACATCAAGGTTTCATCAGACTGATTTCTAACTCCGAAAGCAAGGCAAAATTTAGTAATAGGAATGGATGGATTCTTACTCTCTTCTTCCTCGTCCATTCACTAACCAAGCAATGAACTCTTTGGCAGCTTGACCTTCCAAATAAGAGGTGATATCACTGGTGTAGGTGCCTTCAGCATGTCTCTCGAATTCAGCATGACGCTTGGAGATCGCATTGCTAAAAGAAGAGCAATACTCTAGGAGCAGACTGCATAAGGACTTAACTTTTTTTTTTAACCTTTATTGATTTATATTTCCCACCCACCAGACTAGCATTTCCTTTTAGGGAGAGGGTTTTTTTTGCTTCTCAAATTACTCTTGATTTTTTTTTCCTTGACATCTTCCAGTTCTGAAGGCATTGTCTGTACTATGCAATACAGTTTTGGGCAGAGATGCCTGAACTAGTTTTGAACAAATCAAATCAGGTGCTGAAAGCCAATATAGCTGCATTGGAATGGTCTTCTGCTAGATTAATTAGCTGTGATCAACAAACTGTATTGTATTCTACAGACATACATTTTGTTACCTCTTGTGTTAACCTAAAAATTTCCATTAAGCCACTCCTCCTACCTTAATCTTCATTATTTCTTAGCCAAACTATTCAGACTTAATTCCTTTCAAATTTACATTTTGAATTGTTTTGTGAATACCCTTTTAATCATCATTCTGACCAAGTGATAATCTTGGAAAAATTTCAAGCCTGATCATCTCCAGCTTAATAGAGTAAGACAATTGCCTTATCCCTCCTTACACCTTATTGTGCTTCCTTCTCTGATATAGCACAAAATTATGTCACACTGGCCCTTAGGAAGGCAAGCTGCACTGATAAGTAGACATATTATGGAATATTTTCCACAAATAAGTTCCCTAGCATTTCTATTTCAGAATTTGCTAATTTCCACCCAATTTTCAGGGTCTCTAGCTCTTTCTATTATTTTTTATCTTCTTGGGATTTCACCATTCCTCCTAATTTTGTACCATCTGCACTTTGCATCAGCATGCTAACTAGAGTTGTTTGGAACATTTTTAATGAAACGTTAATTTTGTTGAGATATGCTGTTTCATTAAAGCTGAAACATTATTACAGATTTGTTACTGATATTGACAGTGTTTTGATCGGAAGGAACTTTGTGGTCTGGGCTATCCTCTTTGGAATTTCTGACAAAAGGAAGAATGACTATAGGTGGTTCAATCTGTTTTGCAAAAACACTTACTGGGGTTTTGTTTTATTTGTTTCAGATTTCCAACCCCCCCCCAACCCTCCCCCAAAAACATTTTCAAGAAAAATAGTCCGGCTTCCAGCAGGTCTTGTGTTCTCCTTTCCTGTAATGAGCAGTTTGTGTAACACGGGACTGAGTGCTTAGGGCTGAGCATTGTATCATGTTTTATCAGCTCTCTGCAAATTGGTGCCTGGCCATTTCCCTTTCATTAGTCTTCTCACTGGTTTTTGTTTCCTCAACATAATGGTGTTTTTTTGCATCAGCCTTTTTCTATACTGAGTTTTTCTTTTTATCTTATTCTCCACTCTCCTTTATTACTTGAAATGTCCTTTTCTGAAATCTATTCTCATCCTGTTGCATTACTTGAAGCCATTGCACATCGCTATAGAACACAGGTGCAGGAATAAATAACATAGAGACATTTCCTCTTTCCTTGTAAAAAGGAGGTGCAAGGTAATTTCTTTTGATAGGTATTTCTTGGATTATGGTAACATTGTAAAGAATACTAGTTGTTTTCTTTCATGTTCAACAGAAAATGAGCTCAAGCTGTTTGTGAGTAACAAGTTGTGGCAACTAGAATACCTTGAGAGCTGGTCCGGAAATTTGTCACTTTCTTTCTCCTCCTGTCCTTGTTGGCTGTAGTGGAATTCCACAATCATTAGATTATTATTACCGGTATATTGAAGAGCATGCATAAACTGATAAGATTTTATTGGTTATTATTTAAATATTATGATAAACAACCATGACTGATAGATTAATATTATAAATAATTTCAGGCTTATGAATTTAAATTATTACAATATCTAGAAATTGTTACTTTACACTTTGAAGACTTCCACAGGGATTTAAAAGCATGAATATAATAGATTTTTGGATTCCGTGGACAGATCTTCTCTAGAACTCGGGGTATAGACTTGTATGCTTTTACATTATTCTTGCTGTCAGCTTGGTAGCTTGTGTTTAATCAAAGTATATTTTCAGAAAACATGCCAACTCGTGCCTTAACAGTATACTTCTGATATTGGTAATGTATCCAGTGGTCAAGAAAACTTAAATCTTAGCTCTCCTTTCACCAATGAAACTTCAGGATTAGAGTATCCATAGGTAGGAAAATTTTATTAAGGCCCAGTGGCCCAGACCTTTAAATTATATTTACATATCTTATTCCTGTTGAAGTTATTAATTCACTGAAACAATCTGCCCCAAAGAGGCTGAGATATTCTTTTTAGATGGCATATCAGGTAATATACTGATAGTACACTGGATTTATCCAAATCCTGTTGACTGATTTTGCATATATTCCCCATTTCTAATAACATATTAACATTCTATATAAATTTTCCTTAAGTACTTTACCTATTTGAAGATTATACATGGTCTGTGATGGGAAGCTGAAATCAAGAAACTGAATTCAGCTAGATTTTTGGCTATTTCTGTACATGGAGATCTATAGCAATGTGACCAAAAAGCTTACCCATTTCTTTTAGTGCTCATTAACCATTGCACAAAGTCCTGAGCTCGTCTAGTGTCCAAGTACTTGCTGTAATCACTGGTGAATGTGCCTTGTGAGTGACGTTTCACTTCATTCAGCTGTCTAGATTCATCTAATGGTTCAGACTGGGAAGCTTTGAATGATCTGTGAAAAAATTAGGACTTGTTAATTGGCAATGGTTAAAGTCCATTCTACAGGTGCATTGACTTTTCTTTTAAAAATACTATTTTATGCTTTCACAAAATAAAAGCAAGTGATCACTAGCTGGCTAGTAAAATGAATCAACGCAACAGATTGGATACTGCACTATTACAAGATCTTCTTGGATAACTAAGGCAGCTATAGTTTGTAGTTCCAATAACTTATGTGCTATACTTGCAATATTAAAAACTTTTGCCAATTCTAATGGTAGAGTAAGTACTGTGTAATAGCGTATGTAAAACTATCTTTAAACCATAATATGTTTTGCTTTAAACTATAAGAAAAAAGAGTTCAGGCCAGGTGTTTCTAGAAGTTTGATCTAAAGAATTTACCTTGATTTCTCCTCTGTATCCTGAAGAGGATTTTGCCAGCTGCCTTGAACTATCATTAAGAGGAGCCCAGCAACAAAATAAACACTTTTCATTTTCATTGCCTGTCAAAACAGAAAGAAAAATGTATCATCTTTACATACGTCTGAATCAATTACATCGAGAAGAGACATCCTTAATGCTGATCTAAACTTGAAGTTATTGAGACCCCATGAGAACGAGGTCCATGTCCAGTGGATGGAGACTGGGTAGGCATTCGAAAGGCATAGTCTCTGTTCTAGTCTTTAGGCTCTAGTCTCTATGCTAGAATGCAAGGTGAGCTGAGAGCAACTGCATCCTCACTTTCTCTTGTAATATGAGGATAAAGGCCTGTATCTCCTTTGCTCTGTGTTCTATAATATTGTTTTATTGCAAAACTAGGGTATTGGTGTGACTTTTATGTTTTTTTTTCCCAGCTCATTCACTAGAGAAAAAACAAAGCAAATCTCTATTGAGAATACTGTCTCATTAGTAGCTCCCCATTCTTTCCTGCTGACCTTCCACCCTCCTTTTTAAAGTTTTTTTGTTTTTTTTTTTTAAATAAAGTAGGCCTCTGGACTTAAATAATGACTTATTAATAGGCATGTTTCCTCAGAAAAAAAACAACAATGAAACAACACACTGGCTTGTGTTCAATGCATGATGTGATATGTGAAGTTTTGCTTGTTGCACTATTGACATAATACTTTATTACAGTTTAAGGGCTTCCATTATGGGGCTATATGG
Organism: Anarhynchus alexandrinus; assembly: GCA_008711295.1. NCBI lineage: Eukaryota > Metazoa > Chordata > Aves > Charadriiformes > Charadriidae > Anarhynchus > Anarhynchus alexandrinus. The sequence continues at coordinate 3,133,421 of VUYV01000080.1, forward strand.
GATATACAAGATATGGGGTATATACCAGATATTAATGGTAATAAACCAAAGCAGAAAATATTGTCTCCCAGATGCAATTCTTACTGTTACAGGTCATCTGTTGGCTTCAACCATGTAACAGAAATGGGTACATTATTATATGTGTCTTCCTCACGTGCACTGTAATATCTTGGCCGGTCTCACTGACTTTAATGTGAGATTATTCAATGTAAACTAGAGTATTAAAGTCTGTACAAATTCTTTGGTGATCTACAGCCAAGCTGCGATTCCCTCACTTGCATTAGTGACTGGATTACTCATGCAAGTAGTACAGTTGTAACTTCTAGTGAATAGTCACCAATGGGAATAAGGCATTCTCTAATTCCCTAATTATATGTGCTACAATTTTCATTATTTAATGCAGTATTATTAGTCTGTTGACACATGATCCCCTATAGGACAAACTCTGTTGAACAAAGTGCTATTCATTTTAAGCTCAGAAAACCCTGTGCAAAAGGGACTTTGAGCAGCTAATGGCTGATAGACTCAAAAGTGCTTTGCATAAAGAGGAAATGAGAGGAAATCTACTTATGAAATCAGCTAGTATATATTGTTAATTTTTAATTATTTTAGATCACTTAAATTTATGGAATGAATGCATAGAAAAGGAAATGAATTTAAAATTTAGTTAGATACTTTTGACCTTGACAAAGAAATTGAATATGGCATTCATTCAGTGGCTGAATGGTCATTCATTGAATGATGAATTCTCATTCATTCCAACTTTAAAATCAGTATGGATCACAATATTAATTTGCTGTAAAGCAACAGAAGTTGCAATGAGTTCACATCAGCAAAATGTCACTGGAAATAATTTCATCATGTACTTGGACTGATACTTGTGCATTTGAAAGAGCCCTTCTGCCATCCATGACACTTTCCTATGGAAGTTTATGTTACACTCTGAAAAACAAAGGGAGATAAGAAAGATGAGTGCATTGAAAGTGGTACGTGGCAAAGCAACACCCAGCCAAAAAATGCCCTCCCCGCTAAATGTAATCTGCACTGAACTCCTCCAGCACCACTGGAGGAGTTATTTATTGAAATTCAATGATTTATAAAGTAAGGCAGCCTGGAGAAAGCCAGGTTAACTTAACTTCATAACTTTCTTCAAAACTTAACTTCATAACTTTCCAGGAACTTTCCAGGAAAGTTATGAAGGAATGATGTGTAGAGAAGGCGCACATTACTCTGTCTTGAGATTTAGAGTTGGCTCTGCACTGAGCAGTGCAACTGGGGGGCTATATGGACATCTCTGAAAAAGTAAACTCCTGTATCAAAAACCTTACTGCTGTAGGACTTCTACTCTCCCCAGTAGTCTGCCCAGCTCCAGAGCAGATTTTTTTATGAAACCTGTTTCTTCCATCTATTATAAAATAACTTATAGTTGGAGATACAAAGCTTGACTGTTGGCAGGCATTTTACCTGCGGTTAGGAAGAATGTATTGCTTCTGGTACTTTGAGAGGCCTAATTCTTAAGGGAATCTTAATGAATAATATAAATATTTTACTAGAATACCTCACTGTCAGTACTAAAATATTTAAGTCAATCAAAATCTTAATCAAAACCAGGAAAATAAATTGATTAATATAAGATTTTCTGGTGGTTTGTACTATTAAGCAATGGAGTCGATTTCCCTCTCTCCCCCAGAAGCCACTGCCGGTGTTACTCATTTTTTCATCAGTGTGCGTGGACACTCTTTTCTGCCTTCTGTAATGTCCTGATATATGAGATTTGATTCCTGCACTTGCACTTATTCTGCTATAGTAGCCACAAATACCATAGTGGCCATGTGGGCAGCCCTATTATAACCCTAACTGTAGTAATGAACTCAGCGTTTCATTTGGAGTTGTAATTTGGTGGTGCAACACTGACATCCACTGTTTATCCCAAAGAATGCATAATTTCACGTTTCATAGGCTTCCAACAATAGAACAAAAGCTTTGCCTATTCTTTTGGAGAAAACTCTGCTGTGGTCACAAAAATGGGTTGATTGTAACGTAGTGACCCCCGTGCTAGCTGATATAGCTGTAAATGAGTTGATTTAGACACGAAATAGTCTGGCTATTGCACCATACATAACCAAATTTGCCCTGCTTAATGGTATGCTAGCAGTTTGGTATACTTTTACTTAACCTGAAAAACGAAAGAAAAATATTTTACAGTTGCCAGTAGCTTTATTAAACAATGATACAGATTAGACATAAACCTAAGTCACTGAGGTAGAATGAAAGAAATAGTCTAGTCATTAATCCAGCCTCCTAATAGTAGTATCAGACACCAAAAGCTATTCTTTTATATAAAACTTATAAAAAAAACCCCAAATTCAAAGCCCACTGTGGTCAGTAAACAGATTTTCAGTTATTTCAATATATCTTGGATCTAACTTTTATGCCCCAATCCTGTAGAGCTTTCCGATGTGAACGGTCCCACTGGCTACTTTATGCCTTAAGACTATGTTTAAAGTTAATTGCATGTTTAGCTTCTTTCTAAAATTTTCAGAATCAAAATCTGGGGAGATTACTAAAAAGAACAATGTATAAATGCAGTTTTAAAAAATTAATACAATTTTCAAGTAAGAAAATCCTTATTAATAAAATTAATATTTTCAAAAGCTATTAACTTTCTGTCAAATATATTCTTTTAAAAATCTAGAATCAGTTTTGTTTGTTCAACATTTAGTACTTGCTACTGGTAACCCAAACTAGCGACAGCAGTTTTTGACAAGTTAAAGAAGCTACAGTATTTAAAGAAGAAATTGTTATTTCCTTCTTGGGAATACAAACATGTTTTGTAGAGAAAAAGAGATGATCAGCAAAATAATATCGTTTAGTTTATTCCTGCTAATCAATTCGTTTCCCAATCAGAAGAAAGGTTTTATTTGCTCTACATTATTTATGTCACTGGTAGATACTGCTAAAACCCATGCAATCTTATTGTCAAGGTGCAGGAAAAGTAAGGTTAATCTTACACAGAAAATTTTTGTTCCCATGCATATTAGAATAATGGAAATGTTTTAATTTCTTTCTGATTGGAGACGAAAAACTTGACACTTCTCAGTTTGAACCACCAGAAAGTATGTAACAAATATGTCTCTCAAATCTCGGTCAGAAACTTATTTGAATACTATTTCCTTGATCAACCTCATTTTGCTAGTTTTGCCAACATATTTTACTGCAGATGTCTTTTGTACCCTATGTGCATTTTTAACTAGCTTAATTTCATTGAGTTTACAAAAAAAAATCTTTCAAAAGTGAGATTTGTATCTATTTCCAGTTTAAAAATAGAAATGGAGTTACAGTAGTAAAAAAGGGAATATTTTCATATGAAAATGTATGAATGAATAAAATAGATTTCTATTGACATGAAGCTGTTCGCAAATAGCAATTATTTCTAATTACAAATAAATTACTTTTTCAGGTATATGTACTTTACACCTAATTTACCTACCGTGCTATAATGCCTTGTGGAAAGTTCTGTAAAATACAATGCTTCTAGTCTAAGGAAATCCGTAGTAGGATGGAAGCCTAAATTAAATTTTATATGATAATCACAGTAACTATTGAAAGACTTGAATTTTTACTTTTGTGCTGTAAAATTTCATTTTCAGATCTTACAGTGATATGAAAATAATAGTTACTTGAGACAAACTAATCTAAAAGTAGGGCAGTGGAGTAGCAATCTGTAGGGCGATGGAGTGACAATCTGTCTTGGACAGTTTTAAATCACTGTCTATACAAACCCACTTAATTTGTTTGCATTCTGCTAATTTAATCCCTGTTGATTCATATTTAGGCAGTATCTATAAGGAGTGAATATTTTTAAACTCGTTCATTAAATATCTCTAGAGAAGATACTAAAGGAGATAAAAATATAAACATCAATAATTATCTATCTTGCATTTAAATTCTTACTACAATGCATGTCTTTCATGTTCTTATGGTTAATCTTCCTTCTTTCAATTGCTTCTGCAATCCAAACCGTTGATTTCCCTTTTTTGGATCATTCTTTGTTGAACCAATTCAATACATTAAAAGATTTAAATGACAATGTCATTAACTCCAAACATCATGAGTATAACCACAGAAGAAAACACCAATTTGCTGAAAGATCCTGCACCTCTATTGCAAACTTTGGGCAATACAATTCAGGTAATGCACTCAGCTTTCTCAAACAAATTGTACTGGTAGTTCATATAAATCTTACCTTTTTATACTTTGAAGTGATATGTAGCAGTTGCAGAAAGAGCTGCTACTCTCTCTTCTGGAACTATGGCAAGCCTTGAGGATCCTGAGATCTGCCTAGCTGCCTCTTTTGCACAGACTTATATATATACTGTTCAGCTCTAGTAAGCATTATGAGAGTGCATCATTGCTGACAGTTTCCTTGTTCAACTTAAAAAAAAAAAGTCATCATATTTGCTCTTCATTTCATTTGATAATTTTACAAGCAATTTCACACATTCATTCTGCTTACTTTGTGACATCAATGCTAACATGGATTTGCAAAAGGAGTGAGGTAGCAATGTCCAAAGAAGTAAATATCAAACAGAAGGGCATTAGGATGACAAACAGTGGGCTAAAGGTGCCTGGGATCAAGGCAGCAATTTCTCCAAACTCTGACTTGCCACATTTAACATTTAGCATTGGGCAAAATCCTGGTCCTGTTGACATCAATAGTATCAACTTCACTTATCAATTTTAAATGAAGGTTTATAAATTTAATACACTGTTAACAATAACCAACACAACTCCCCCACAGCCCTTGAATGAAACTTCAAGTAATCTTGTGCCAATATAACGAACATGAAGAGATGTGAAGAACTGCAGTGATGGCTACGCACTATGGCACCACTATGTTCTGTTTTACCTCAAACCAAGACAAAAGCGTAGCACAGGTCAAATTTTAAAAAAATTATTTGATTACCCTTAGATGTAAAGTGCCAACTTTGTAAATTCTACTGTATGAAAATTCATACTCACTTGAGAACTGTATGCCAAACATTCCTTATAAATTGAGTTTCACACTGCAGCCTACAGATTTATGCAAGATAAGCCTTTTCCTCACGTCTCCATTCCCTACAAGGGAAAAAAACCCCAAAATCAAAACAGTTTTGAGCTTTTTAACTGTGTATGTTCTATGCAACTATTGTCAAGGTCCTAAACCATTCAGTAATAGGGGCAATTTCATAGCTGTGGTGGGGCAGCATTGCCAAAGAAGACTATGTTCAGCCATCTGGTGACCACAGGTAGGAGAGATTGACACAAAGCTCGTCAGTGGCCCTGGCAGCTGAAAAACCTGCGCATCAGGAATATGGGTCTTTTATCCTGTCTATGAAGCAGCAAGTGAGCTATTCCTCTTCAAGGAATTCCTGGAGAAGTTTTCCTTTACAGACTTTTTCATACATCATGATAATCCTTTGTAAAATGCAATAGGGCACAAAAAATGAAATATGATTATTACATATTTAAGGTCCCAGGCACTCCAGAAAAGACATTAAATATGAAGGACTCCACCTTGAGTTTCAGTTCTGCTCAGTACAGGGAAGGGTCTGGAATCACAGTGGACATCTCACTGAACATTAATAACAGCCTGTGCTCCAGCCTGGAGTGGCCCATGGTTAATTTGTGGCACAAAGCACACATATTACAGCAAACCCTCTTATTTCCCCTAACACTGCTTCATGAAGCCAGGAAAGAATCTTCCTCACTGAGGTAATTTTCTGCTGGCTGACCACAGCCAGATTGGCATAGCCCATATGATGCAATTGAGGCAGTGTATAAACTTAAGAACCCTAATGTTAGAGTGACAAACAAAATTTAATGGATCCTTCCTAGAGCTCTATCCTAAATACCTTGCTGTGGTACCACAGTATGGGTTTAAGGAAACATTAAGTCTCACTACACAGTCCACATAATCAATTTAAAATATTTTTTTTTTTTACTGTTAGTATAATTTTTCTCTGCATTTGGATCCATCTACTGAGATTAATTTTTGTCACTTCTAGCTACAATGCAAGTGTCTACTAATGCTGCTGCTGAAAACTTAAGAGCACAGCTCTGTTCCTCTCGTTATTGCCTTCTGCTTGTAGCTTCAGCCATTTCTGAGTGCCTTATTTTCCCTTTTTTTACTCTCCTTTTTAATTACTACTTCTTTTCCCCTCTTTTCCACATGTTCCCTTCCCAACATCCTCTTTCTTCCTGCTCCTAATTGTATTTTTCACATCCATTCAAAGTCATGGATTCCCAGTCATTGATTGGCACAGGATATACAAACTTGCATACATATTTATCTGACTTGGCTTTTCAGACTTTCCTGTTTGAAAGTACCGAATTACCATCTCCATATACCAACCTTTTGTAGGCAAACAACTGTGTAACACCTAAGACATGGTGCCAAAGGAGACAAAATAAGCCTGGAAACAACCTTGTACTCCAAATCTACTTATTTTCATTAGATGTCGATTTCACTGAGATACTTTGTCATCTTTATCTCAGAAATATTTTTTTTCTCTACGTTCTATTTAAACATTATAAGCGTTATGCAGGGGATGCAAAATCACAGTTTAAATGTAAGTCCAGCACTAAATCTTAGAGGCACTGGCTCTCCATGGAGGTGGGCAGCTTTATGGCTGTTGCAGAAGGCGGCGGGCTGCCCAGCCCTGCAGTACCCCGACGGGACAGCAGATGGTGATCAACGGGCCTTTTAGACCTCTTTTACACCAGGATGACACATACACACTTGTTGAAATGGATTGCTACAGACAATTATCGCACTGCACGTTAAGTTAAAGATACATAGCTTTCTAAACAGGCAATACAGAATGTAAGACAATATCATCTCCTCCAGGAAACAGGCAGTTCTTTTCTTTTTGTTTGGCTCTGTTTATTTTCTTGTGTCAGATAAAGTTCCTTGTTTACAGTAGGATGATTTCAGAAAAAAATGTATGAGACAGAGCAGCTCAGTGCACCTGGTTGGGCAGGTTGTTACACAGGCTATATCATCTAGCAGGTCATCTAGCATCTAGAAGGTGACTGATTATTTGTTTTTCAAGTGATACACAGACAATAAAAAGTACAGGAAAGAAATGAACTGCCATCAAGAACGGTGCAACCTTCAGTTGCCATAACTGAATCTATAGCAATACATATTTCAAGAGCACAACAAACAAGAGTTACCAAACAGAAGCAGAAAATTGTAACGAGTGTAGAAAACATGCATATGCACTCAGTTTTTTTCCTCTCGTATTGTAAAATACAATAGTTAGATGGCACCTTTTGACAAAAGTCACGGGCAACCTCTCTATATATATTATAGTTCATACATGAGACGGTACTTCAACCGAGTCAGACTAAGAGGCAGAACCTGAAAGTGACCTGCCTTCAGGAAAGTTTCATCTTAATGTTTTTCATGATTCACTTGGAGTCATTAAAAAATCTGTATCTTGGTTTACTGTTTTTGGATTTGATCAAAGTTTCCTGCACCATCATCTCAGCACCAGGTAATGGCTGCTGTTAAGGACAGGGCACTGCACTCACTGGACAAAAAGTCTGTGGGGAAAGTTACAAAAGAAATAAAATGAGAAGCGGAATTCTTACTAGCTGCATGCTGAATGTGATGCTGTAGCAGTAACGATTCCAGTCAGCATGGCTTTTCAGAAAAATAGGACCAGTGTATTTGTTATAACTGGCTAGCATACTCTGAATATCATAATTTTCTAGGATGTTTCTCTCAACTCTTTAACTGTTGGTACAAGAAAAAAAATTAAATCGTAAAGATTTGAACATTTTAATGAATTAGGAAGTTGCTGACATTTGAAAGTACAAAAGTAAAAATATCCCCAACAAGGGCTTTCAAGAAAGTGAACCCCCCATTTTTCTGTGTATTTCTTCATTACGTATTTATTGTTATTGTATTATTATATTATTATCCATTACGTATCTAAAGAACATGGGAGGGAGGAGGATGTGTCTTGGGGTATGACTACAGGCCCACACCCTTTTCTTTCTCACATTGCACAGAAAGCATTCTCTCTCTCCCTAACCTTTTCAGCCATGAGTTCAGAGGCTGGGCTGTGCAGCCCCTTCTATTTTCCTATCCTTGCTACGTGATAATCAGCCCAAAGAGCCCTGCATTCCCCTTCTGGGAATTAGTGCAACATGTACAGGAAGAACATATGGGTAAACACATGCATACATAAAACATACACATCGTTACGTACATACACATGTACATGTACCTGACACACACATATGTGTGCATATATGTATGTATACAACTCCATGGCTACACTTTAGAGAGCCAGAATGGCTTTCCAAAACGGAGGATTAGTTTAGGGTGTCTAAGCCTTTCCACAGCGTGCTACTCCACACTCGCTGCCGTGGAATCCGATGGGTTTGTACCTCAGGGAAGAGAGCTATTGTAACTATGCTGTAGCCCACACTGTCTGCTCACATAAATTGGAATCGCTCCATTTGAAGTCAATGGAGCTGCATCAATTTGCGCAAGCAGAAGAGCTGGCCAAGTATGTACTAGTTACTTTACATTCTGAGAAGACAATGTTCATAATTGAAAGTAATACCAAATGCTCTTAGCAAATACTATGAATTATTCAGATTAAATATAGAGCCTTCAAATGACTCTATAAAATGTACTAAACAGCTGTGCCTTGTAATTGGAACTGACTGGCAAACTGGAAAGTATTGAATGTAGTCTGAATTTGACTTGATATCTGAGTAAAATGAGTGTTACACTAACCACGTTCTGGAGCCTGACTGGGTTTATACTTGGTTTTCTACTAATGCTGTTTTCTCTTCCGGTCTTTTCTTCTTTGCAGCTGCAGTAATCCTAAGGGAAGCAAAGCATGTAGCTCCATGTTTGAGGTATGAGGATTGCACGTTCATTGACATGTACAATTCACACAGCATGAATGAGGTAGATGATGAAAGTAGGTGTTGGGGAATGAATGGTCTGGAGTGGAACCAGTGGTTTTGCTGCTATTTATGTATGCCTCAGTTCCTAGAATAAAGCAGGTTTTGCTTTGCAGCTCTAGCTTTATTTTCTAAAAGCTAAAGAGGATTCATAGTGGAAACTGACTTGTAAACAACTGTATCTGTGGCTACTTATCAAGGGCCTGTCAACTTAATTCAGAACAACTATGTCCATCTTCAGAGGCTTGTATATATACTTTGTATATATGACAGATATTTGAAGACCAAGTTTCATTGTCTGAAGTGGTATTTTTGGGTATCTGAAGTGTGAGATTCTTATTCAAAAGGGAAAAGAAGGGCAGAAAGTGCTCAGCGTTTTCTGAAAACTGGATCCTCTAAAACATCTGAAGGTGGGAAGCAAAACTTTGAGGATATTCATTCATCAGCTTAGAAAATCTTGTTATAAAAGCTATCATTTCTTAGTTTCATAATAAGTTGTGTCCCATTGTTGGCTCTTATATACCATATTCTATGTCTGCAGTATACATATACACACACACACTTTTTATTCATATATAAGGCTAATCCTTAAACATATTTTTGTTAGCTTCAGCCCGATTCCTCAGGACAAGCCCTTTCACCTTGAACTGTGCTGAAGCTTTGTAACAGAAGAGCCTATACTGTAGCTAGATTAAAAAGGAAGGGGGCAAACAACTGTCCAGTAAATGTTTGTGGTGATGCTTACAACATGAATTGTGATTGTAGACAGCAATGCAGAATGGAAAAAAGTTCTCTTTCTCGACAAGAAAAGGCTTGGGAGGATCTTATCACTGTATATAAATATCTGAAGGGATGGTGTAAAGAAGATGGAGCCAGGCTCTTTTCAATGGTGCCCAGTGACAGAACAAGAGGCAACAAAGTGAAACACAGAAGGTTCTGTTTGAACATAGGGAAACACTTTTTTACTATGAGGGTGACTGAGCACAGGCAGAGGTGGTGCAGACAGGTTGTGGAGTCTCCATCCTTTTAGATATTCAGAAGCTGTCTGGACATAGTCCTGGGCTACCGGCTGTAGGTGACCCTGCTTGAACAGGGAGGTGGGACAAGATGACCTCCAAAGTTCCCCTCCAACCCCAACCACTCTGTGATTCTGTGATACTGCAATGGTAGGTTTGAAGTGCTCTGTACCATTTCTAATAAATGACTGCAACGTTACCTGTTATTAGCACAAGCCAGCAATTTGATGTCTGTATGTTTTTAAGAGGGTTTTTTTGACACTCACAGCATCCTAGGACATTTTCCCCCAGGTCATCAAAATACGTGGTTGCTCAATCATACAGCTTTCAGGTTAGACATTTTTCCAGCAACTCAGTGTAAATGTCACACTCTGCTGAAGACATATTCCCATTCTTTGGCAAGAACACTGTGTAAGGCAAATAAATTAACAACACAAAAAACAATGAAGCAAAACTAACAGCAGCATGATGCGCTTATTTTTTTCATGTTTTATCCCCACAACGGCTTCCTACAAGCCAAGCTAAATGGTGGACACTTTGGACGATGTGTACTCTGATTGCCTTAGGAGACAAACAAACATAAAATCAGATTAATAATGAAACAGCTAATGCATCCCTTGGGAAAGAGGTACCTTCTGTTATTTTATTTGACATTTTTTCGTGAAATGTCCCTTATTCCAAATACTTCCAGAAGCTTCTGACTACAGACCTGTGGGCAGTGTGTGAACACCACCACATTGCATCACTGTATTACTTATAGTATCCACAGAGGGCAAATTTATCTGTCCAAATGTTCAGAGCTTACAGGATTTTCAAAACTAGAAATAAAAATAAAGGTGCAGAAATTTAAAGAGAACTTAATATATTGATATTTATGTGAGACTGATACCATGCTTTTTTGAAAATTGCTCTAGGTTCCCATTGACATATTCAGGTACCTAAAACCTTTAAGCATCTGGGATAAAAGCTTGATTTTTCTCTCTTTCACCACAATTTTGCAATGGTTTCTGTGGTGTTGTATCAATATAAGAAACTGAGAGTTAAATCTCAGTACATTCAACTGAATTGTATTCCTTATTTGTAAAATAATCACATTACTGAGACTACTGTTGTGTGCAGCAAATGCACATAGGACCATATAATCAACATCTAATTAGCCCCACTTCATGTTATATTTGCTTAATGTTAACTTTCTTAGAGCTATAATTTTTTCCTTTAACCATTATAGCAGTTGAATTTTAATTACATTACCAACAAAAAGCTCATTAACGTCACATAATTGGCAGCATTTCCAAAAAAACCTGAACTAATTGAGTATTTTCTGAAGACTTCCCATCAAAGTATAATTTAACCATTACAAACAGCTTGGCAACTACATTTACATAAAGATGTGTCTGAGGAATGTTCTCATGTGTGGAAAATCAGATTTGATATTGCCATTAACAAAACGAAGGAAGCTGTTACATAGCAAATCACTTCCACATTTTAATGATTTTGGCTAAATCCCATGTTTTTGTCAAGAGGGTCAAATGAAACCTCTTGCTTTTCCACAAAGAAGCAGCAACCGATCTCTGACTGAGAGTTAGGAAGCAGCTTGTTTGTGGGAATGCTAATCCACAATCTTTTTCAGGTTGTTTTGTACTCTCACCGGTTAATAGCAAAGATGAGATACTGTGTTAGACAGACCATGATTCTTACGCAGTAGGCCAACTCAGAATTTTTTAAACACATGACCAGAAAATAATTTCATTGGCAATGGATCTCTTGCCAATTATCTTGTTCATATTCTTATATTATGACAGGACTGATTTAATTAATAATCAAAACAATACAAGTATTCCAATCATTATTAGCCTCTAGCATTTTAAAAAGACTCCCTAAAATAGTTTCACTGGAAACAAAGCAACGAAAGCCTGCATAATCCTTTGATCCTTCCCCTCCACTCTGGGATGAATGACATCAAGATTAATTTGAATGCTGAGGTGATGATTAGAGATTAAAGACAGGCTAATATGGCTCACGTATTCTGAATACAGGCAGAAAAAACACTGAGATAAAATAGCTATCATGAATGTCCTTTCATATTTAAACCTGAACACTGAGAGCTTTTCAGAATCAATGTTTCAAATAAGAGTTGAATAAAATTTGAACACAGCATTCAATATTCTCAATAATTATCCAAACTTCAGCTTTAAATATTGTGTGTTCCGATCCCTGCTTCGATTCTTTCCACGAAATTGGAAATAAATTTTGAGAAACTGGTTCTTGTTAGGATGCTAATTAGGTACTTGCACTGCTTTCTTTGTCCTTTCCTATTTTACAGTTGTAGTTAACAAATGCAAGCATATTCATCTGGCAGTGCGCCTTTGCAATGGACCACCTATCTTTGGATTGCAGAATATAAGTTTAAGCAAGATGGCAATAAATGCACATGGCATTTTACATTCTGATTTTATTTTTTCTATCAAACAGGTGTTAAATATGCCAAAACATGTATTAGCATAACATTTGCTAATATACAATATCAAAAGTGGATGTAAACATCAAGCTTAAAACTGTGAAGTTCCTGTTATCAATTCACCTGAAAACTATATAACCTGGGCACTCTTATCATTGCATTCTCCCAGAGATGTAGCAGATGCCTTTGCGTTCTGAATAGCCTACTTATTCTGACAAAGAAAAACATTGTTTGAGGAAGTGGGTCATATGTGTGTAGAGATGTTTGCTGGAAAGGCCTGGAATTCCATGGTTCTGGTCAGTATACCACTGAAAAAGAAAAAAAAAAGCCATAAACCCCCTATGTTTTCAATGCTGCAATAGTTAAAACAAGACAATAACCTTATTTTATTACCATATAGAAGAAATTGGATGCCTCAAGAAAACAGAGGGACATGCGTCGACAGCCAGCTGAATATAAGCCAGCACTGTGCCCAGATGGCAAAGAAGGCCAGTAGCATCCTGGCCTGTATCAGAAATAGTGTGGCCAGCAGGACTAGGGAAGCGATTGTCCCCCAGTACTCAGTGCTGGTGAGGCCGCATCTCGAATACTGTGTTCAGTTTTGGGCCCCTCAATACAAGAAAGACATTGAGGTGCTGGAGTGTGTTCGGAGATGGGCAACGAAGCTGGTGAAGGGTCCAGAGCACAAGTCCTGTGAGGAGTGGCTGAGGGAACAGGGGTTGTTTAACCTGGAGAGAAGAAGGCTGAGGGGAGACCTTATAATTCTCTACAACTACCTGAAAGGAGGTTGTAGCGAGGTGGGGGTTGGTCTCTTTTCCCAAGTAACAGGTGATAAGACAAGAGGAAATGGCCTCAAGTTGCATCACAGGAGGTTTGATTGGATATTAGGAAAATTTTCTTCACCGAAAGGGTTGTCAAGCATTGGAACAGGCTGCCCAGGGAAGTGGTTGAGTCACCATCCCTGGAAATATTTAAAAGACGTGTAGATGTGGTGCTTAGGGACATGGTTTAGTGGTGAGCTTGGCAATGCTAGGTTAACGGTTGGACTTGATGATCTTAAAGTTCTTTTCCAACCTAAACAACCCTATGATTCTATGACTTGCTAATTTTCTTTTCATCAGTTTCCATTATATTCATATTCTTGCTGAAAAAAATGTTCCTAAACCTTCTGTAATCTTGGAGTAAGCATTACTGCTTCAGTACTGATAAATCAGTTGTATCAAGTCAGGCAAAAGAGCTTTGAGATGCCCTGTCCTGGTTTGAGCAACACAGGACTAATTTCTCTTTTAATGTGTGGGAAAACCGCACTTTTAGAAGATTCTAGTGTCTGAATTTGTGAAAATATTATATTTACTTCATAGCCAGCTATGGTGTGTGGGTTTCAAGGTCTCAGTGTTTTTTGAGCTCGGCAGGTGTGGGGATGAGGAGGAGCGAGACCCGGGCACTTGACCCAAGCTGGCCAACAGGATTATTTCATACCATGAATGGCACATTTAATATAAATTAAAAAGTCTGCTGTGAAGTGCTCTCTCTCCCTTGATGGTGGCGATCCAGAGAACTTCTTGCCCCAGTGCCGGACCCCTGAGGCCTTCCTTTCCTCCCGAAGCTGCAGTGCTCTCAGTGTCCCACATTTGCTGTCACTGCTGGGAGTGCACAGCTTCCTACCAATATAATTGGCTGAGTATAATCCCTGTACATTTTATATTGGTATCGGGATCAATATTGGTTCTTTAGTGTTATTAATGATAATTATCTAGTCTTATTCTATTAGATCTATTTACATTTCAACCTCTGCTTTTCCTTCTTTTTTCCCGATTCCCCTTCCCGGGTAGGGAGGGGTCATTGGGTGATAGAATAATTGTCTAAATGACAATAAACTGTTGTGGGTTTTCTCAAACCATAACATGCTATTAAGGATGAAATGCTCTTGACCTGCTGCATGGCTTTGGCACATTTGGGTCACAGTCTTGCTTAGGAATACTGGGCTCTAAGCAACAAGCTTTCAGCTAAAAGTTGTGGAATTCTATTCAAAACATCTTGCATTACAGCAGGGCTATGAACATTATGAATGGTGTACTGCAAATAAAATTCACATATGAATTATGCTGACTCTTAGACATAACTGACATTCCCCTGTAGCTGAACTGGAATGACTACAACTGCACAGAATATTCCAGATACTTGAGAAATAACCTGGGTTTGCTAAATATCAGTGAAGGAGGCAGAAAATGTGGAATACATAAAAGGGCCTACAAACCCCAAGTACAAGTGGATCCCTGTGTGATCCCTTTTTAGGGAGTTCATGGCCCTGGGCAAGTGGACTCAGGCAGAAGGTCAGTATGTTTGATAGCAGGCAAATACCTTGGTCATTAGCCCCATGAAAAAAGGTGCAGCTGCAGAGCTTAGCATGTAATTCAGAACTACTTTTCCCCTGTTCATTCCTCATTTATATCCTCTAACCTGTTGCCTATGTGTTTCTCTCTTTGCCTGCACCTGCTGCCCCAAGAAGTTTTGTGGAGAACTTGTTTTTTTTCTGATCCTGGATATACTACTTGGATACCTTGTACCCTTTTCACTTGTTTCATCTTGTGCCTGTTGCAGGCATGTCCAGTTCAACATAGAATCCATCAGAACTGGTGATGGTTTTGGCCTCCCAGAAGCCAGCTCCTTCATCTTCCTCTCTTTTACTAGCTATCAGCTACTTTCATAAGGAGGCTGGATTCTCATTCTTCTCCCTGGCTCATTTTAAAAGCCTCTAAGTTATTCTTGACAAGAGAGAAATCCTGTTAGCATCCAAAGGGCAAGAAGGAAAAAAAAAAAGAGCAGACAAATCCTCTGAGAAAGAAATTGTTTATGAAGAGTAACAAACGCACTTGCAATTGCAAGATTTTGAAGCATGTTCAGTAGAACTGCGTTCTTAAAAACATTGCTAAATGTCAGATAAGCTTATTGATAAAGCTATAAACCACTGTTCAAAATGAAAAATAGTCTGTTATTTACCATTGCCTGGAAATCCACCTGTGCATTAACCAGAGCTTTTGCGATTTGCGCTGAGTTCTGAAAATGAACATTATCTGAAAAAGGAAAAACAGAGATTAGCTGTTGAAACGTGTAAATACCACAAAGCATAAAGTTATAGTGCATTAAGTTGTGTCCACTAATTATCAAGTGATACAGTTGACATTACTAAGTATGAGTAAGCATCTTATAATATGTCATATGGAAATCTACCAAAGATCTAAGTACTGACCCTAATCAAAGGCATAGAAAGATGCTTAATGTTTTTCAAACAAAGTGATTCTGGCTCTGTATTTGTACTGCCATTTGCAAACCTCACCATCTGCTGTTCCATGGATGAGAAGATACTCTACGTTTTGGAAATTCTTTGCTCTTGCCATCACAGTTGAATTCTGTTGAGAGGAAAAATGAACAGTTTAGCAGCTTCAATTTAAACCACTCAGTCACAGAGCTAAAAGGCTTTCATTACCTAGTAGAACAACAATCAAAGAGTTGGACTGGCATGACAGCAGTGACTTCATATCAATCTGAGATTATAATAGAAACCATATATATTTAGTGCCTTTTCTAAGGGCCAGTTCATGAAAAGCACAGCACTTGCCATGTCTCATTCCCTGAACACTGTAATTCCTGGCTAGCCAAACAGCTCTACCAGGGCAGTTTGGTATTGAGCATTTCTGTTCTTTAAGTTGGGATGGAGAATAGGTACTGAGAACATGATCCAAAATCTTTACTAGGAGTCTTTCCACTAACTTCTTTGGGCATTAATTCAGACCTCTCTATATCCAGAGCTGGTAGGCGTGTTGCTAGAGGAAGCTATAGACTTCCTATCAACGTGAAGAAAAGAAGAAAGGCAACCTGTTACAGGTAGGGAAAGCTGTTCTGACCATTTAGTATGCTTATGATATTATTATCAGAGAGCTAAATTTGCATGAAGCAGTTTGCATACCACAACTAACAGTACCAACCAATACATTATAAACATCAACATTTTAACCTCTCTCATGTGAGTTCTTTCCTAGGCTAATGGCGAGCAGCGACAGAACTGTCTGACTTGTCCAAATGAGAAAATAAGGATCCTTCAGTTTAGCATGTTTAGGATTGATAAATAAAACCCCACAAGTAACTATGGAGACATAAATTTCACAGCAGTAGCTTAGCTGCTACAGGACTACCACTATGAGAGCCGAAGGGTCATTTTACTTCTTCACAGTTCTACTTGTCCATGGAAGTGTGATTCAAGTTTAAGGGAGATCAACACAGAAAGAGAATTCTCACCTTGTAGTGCTCAAGATTATCAGACTCTACAGGAAGACCCATAAATCGTTCTGTGTAGATAGACGCTGTGATATTAAAGAAGAAAAAAGCTATAGATAAAGAATGTACAGATATTTTTGTGCCTCCAGTGACATGTAGCAAATTAAATGTTGTTTATTTAACTCTATCTGTTCTGCTTGGTTTCCTTATAATACACCAAATTTAAACATATTTAAAAATATGAACTATGAAAGTTAATTAATAAATGTCCTCCAAATCATCCTTGCAGAAATACTGGTTTGATACTCGTCTGTGGAACCAACAGAGGTTCTGTGGCTAAAGGTAATTAACTTATACTGCTTTATGCTATTGGGTTGAAGTCTACAAGTCAGTTGAATGAGCCAATGAGCCAATAAAGGTACATGGTGGAAGGATGACCCAGACTATTTTTGACCCTTTAAAAAGAGAAGATGAGCAGAATTCCAAGCTGGGATGTGTATGTGTATATACAGTAAATATGGATATATATGTTGTCCTTTTCCTATTGAATGCATATATGCAGCAATTAGGTGGAGCAGGAAATGATACAGGCTTGCACTGGAGAAGTGGTGCAATTGCTGTTCAGGTCTCTGTTCTGTTCCTTTTTCTAACTACAACAAAGACTGTTAACAGATTTGACAAAACACATGTGAATAACTGAACAGTATCTATCACCCAGAAATCAGTAGGAACAGCTATCTTTGAGCTGCCTGGGTATTTGTAATTTAACTAAGAGCTGTTAGGAAAATTTATGGAAAACTGACGCAGCAGCTGTCACTACCAGAACATTACTTTCTTTATGACCTTGCCTTGAAAGAGTAACTGACACATATTGAGCAGTCAAGCTGCAGTATTACAAGAATTTTATTTATTTAACAGAGTCAAGGCTTTCTGACAAAGAGGAGCTGGCATCTTTCCCTCCCATAAGAGAGATGATGGCCACTGTAATCTGTAAGGAATTGGCATTGTCTACCTTGTTGTCCAGTTTGGTGCACTGTATTAGAATAACTTTGTTAAAAAGTAGAAATGAGATTCTTCCCAGGAAGGAAAAATGACTCAATATACTCATGTTCCCATGGTTTATTATGTATCCTTTACATCTTAGCGCTGAGTGATAAAGATGTGTACTGTGTCTCCCAGATCAGCCAAGTAAGGCTCCTGAAGATGATTTGTAATAAACTAAGTACCAAAAAAATTAAGTAGCCTATCTTTTATCGAAATCCTTTATCATTCAATGAAAACAGAAAATGTGCAATATCTGTTGTCAACACAGTGTCAAACAACCATATTGGGCTTAAGTTTTCAATAAAATAAGACTCTTTTTGAATGGCTGGCATTTCTACAGTATTCTGAGCCAAATTCTTCACTCTCTTCTACCAGTATAGCTACAACAAGTCCACAGAGGTCAGCAGAATTACATTATAATGACTAAGTAGAAGATTCGGCTTGTCAATTACTGAGGAAGAAAAATGAGATAAATTGTGAATTTTAATAAAAAAATCACAGATCTAATTCTTTTAATGATACATTGTCCCCAAATGCAATTTCCCTTGCCATCTTGTAACTGTTCAGCTGTTATTAACTCTGACACAAAATGGAGGTGAGTGGGAGGATTTCAGAGAAAAGATTATAGTCCAGATTCTAATCCGTGCATCTAAAAGAGGGTGGGACAGAATCTAGAAGCTCTAGGGGCCAGTACATCCTCTGATATACTGATAATACTTAGAGACTCAAATACGTAGCATCCTGTAGTTTTGCCCCTAACAAAGTTCACCCTAATGTTAATATGATCTGTTTGCCAAAACTTATGACTCATGACTTCCTTCTGTTTCCTTCCTTCCTTCCTTCCTTCCTTAGTGGAGGTACATTTGCCTGTTTGGATTTTACAATGTGTTTTTAGCAAGATTCTTTAACTCCCTCCTGAAAATTCAGCTGAAGTAAAAATTTCAATGGCACAGGTCTAGTCTACTTTAACTTATAAACTTCATTCAATTTTCAATGCTTGGACAAATGTTTATAACTCTTCTTTTATAGGAGGACTTTTGCAAAAAATAGTGCTTTATGCCTGCATTCTGGAAATAATTTTGCGATCATGAGTGAAAATATCTTAAAAAATCTTGATGCCAGTGAAAACATGAAGACTATGCTTCCTGTGTCATACAAATGTTTTCCCCTTTGTTTGCAAAACACCATAAATACAAGGAATGTCTGTGTTAGCAGTCAGGGAAGGAATCTTTCCCATTTAACCAAAAAATTTTCTCATAACCAAGACTTCTTAGCAAACGACCATATGCTAAGTAAATGTGTTCAAAGTGCTACATTTTGCTCACTGAAAACATGCATGCCATGATTCTTTTTTACACTAAGGTTCCTTTACACCATGCCAAAAGCTTAACAGGTCTGCAAGTAAGTATAAGTGTGTGCCTGCTTTATTCACACAGTAAAGCCCTAGGAGCATACTCCTGGAGTTGTTTCCTCTGAACAGTTTGGAGCCTAAATCAATAAATATAAATAAAAATATGTCTTGCAATGCAACAACACAGGAGGTGTGCCTGAGAAACATCAAAAGGCAAAGATATTTAATTTTTCACAAAAATTATATCAGACACAACTGAGTTCCTCTCTTTTCCACTGCTTTTGGGAAATAACTTTGCAATCATATACTTTGCAGATACCAATTCCTGACAGAGATCATCTGCAGTATCTGAAGTTGAAGTGCACTGTGATTCCATTCCTGGCAGAAAAATAATTTCAGCTGTTTCTGAATTCAGTGATGCCGTTTTAACAGGATTTTTGGGGAGATCACTCCTGAGCATAGCAGTTTATCAAGAGGGCTTTACACACTTACTGTTACAGATGTGCATATGGAATTGTCTGGGCATACCTTCTTCTGTGATGAAGTCTGTTCCAAACTGCCAGTTGCAGTCAGTTATTTTCAGCAAGGAAAACATTAAGCTTAAGAGTTTTATGTCTAGGTAATTGCAATGTCTTTAAGTTTCATATTGCCAGTCTCCTGCAATGATTTCATTTAGAAAATCATTAAATGCTACATCTTGCTTTCCAAGTCAGTATTTATAACAAGTTTCCATACCGTAATATTCCCAGCTGGAAACAGGAGCCACAGCCATTCCACATTTAAATACTCCACTGCCAGATCCAAGTGCCAAAGAAGTTACGTATCCACCATAGGACTAAGGAGAAATCACAGACGGTTTAAAATTATTGGTGAAGTATTGGTGTTTTTCTGAATCAAACTCATATAAATTAATTCCAAAGTAAACATTTTGCTTTGAATGCATGGAGGACAAAGCAACAAAAGCTTTTTATTTTTTTTTTAAATTAATTTATTTCAAATGGATCTGATGTGATTTCTTGTGAGAGGGATTAGACAATTTTATTGAATCACTTCTTTTTTGCTACTTCTTCAATGCTTGTTGTAGGATACTGCTCTTATTACCACTTAGAATCATAGACAAAATTAAGTTGGTAGAGTCCTTCAAAGTAATCTAGTGCAACATCTATCTCAAAACAGGTTTAACCAGATGTAAATAAGGTCGATCAGAGTCACATTACACAGCCTCTCTACTCAATCTGTTTCAACGCTGATCACTGTTGTCTTAAAAATTTTTTTCCTAACACCTAAACATAACTTCCCTTGTGGCAACTTGTGTTCCTTGCCTCTCATCCTTTCAGTCTGTACCTCCAAGAAAAGTTATGTTTTTTCCCTCCCTTACCAAACCACCTAGATTTTGCTAATGATTGGCGTATTAAACCTACTCCAATATCAGCACCAATAGGCTCAGCTACTTGAGAACTTGAGGTTGGAGCAATTCCTCCCTACTGCCTCCCACTGTTCCTGTTATTTCCTGGCCTGATTCCTCCTTCCAGCAAGGAAGAATAAATTCATAGCTGGAAGTTAGGTAAAGTAGTAAGTAAGCCTGGATATCAGAATAGATCTGTGCAACTGTGCGGGGCTAGCTGCTGAGACAGGAAGATACTGTAAATAAAGAGCATTTGGTTTGGCTGTCCATAGGATGTGGAACTGGGGTTGGAAAATACTTGTATAAGGTCTTTGGGAAATAATGGGTTACTGTTTACTTTGGAATGGAGGGAGGGATAAAAATATGGGCTGTGCCATGAAGAATTCTGAAGATTATCAACCTCATCAGTAGCATATGAAAGACTAAGGGAAATAAGCAAAACTATTAAATATTTTTTGGTATAAAAGTACATTAGTCACTCCCTCCTCTTGACATTCCAGCTTGAAATGAGTGAGTGATATGCTAACGGAAACAATAATTCATACAATTTTTCTAGCTCATTTGCTTGGCTCATTTGATCTTTTAAAAAATCAGTCCACAAAGCTAAAAAGTAAAGGATTAGGATCAGGCAGATAAATCTACGCACTGTAACAGGCAGAGAGAGACAGTTCAAAACCTGAATTGCTTTAGTGGTTATTTAAAAGCTTTTGCCATCCAGAAGAATTTGGTGAGTCCGAAAGTACGATGAGCTGCATAGTTCATGCATACCTGCCAAGCTGTAGGCTATAAATAAGGAGACACCTTTCAACTCCTTTCAAAGGTTATTGACCAGAGTATGGTATAATAAATAGAAAAAAATGGAAAAAAAGACTGACAGGTTTGGCAGTAGTGCTGTTATTTGAATATTACATCTGCTACTGGGATACAATGCTTTAGATGTGTGAAATCTCTTAATCGGTTCTGGAAACACTGTGGTGAAATAAAATATGATGTGATTAAAAAAAATAAAATATTTTCATGTGGCCTTAACTTACTTAATATCACTTTAGAGTTACTCACTTGTAAGTGTCTGTGTCACTTAATTTCGCCATATGGTACTCCATTTTATCCTGGTGTTATAGCAGTGTCTGACCAAAGTAATTTAAATATTAGTTGGTAGAAGCTTCATAGAAAGATTTTAGCAACCCTGCTCTTGTGCTATCTAAGATCAGGCAAATTCTATAATTACAGTTGAACTGAATCTTATAAGATCCATCCTCTAGTGTGTTTCTGGGCAAGCCTCTTACAATGAAACTGGGCCAACAAAAACAAACAAACAAACAAAAACCAGCAAAAAAATAAACAAAACAGTGACAGATCAGAATAATTCTCCTGGCAAAGAAAGGCAGTTAAAGAGAAGGAAATAAAAGGTCTTTCTGAACGATAATCAGAGAAAAATGAACACGTATAAAGAGAAAAATATTGTAAAATGTTAATGAGTGCCTAACATACCAGTTTATTTTGTAAGCTTTTAAAGTTAGTGCTGCCTGTTACTGCCGGATAGCTGCTACAGATTTACTCAGACAAGGAGTAAGGGTGGCTAATATAGGTCTGGCCTCCAACCCTCTTTAGCATTCCTTACAGTACTGCCCCTAATCCATGAGACCCTCAGGCATTGCTTATCAGCTTGTTCTCCTGCATAGTATAATTCTGGTATGCTGAAGCTGCTGAAACTGGGTGGGAGGCAGGACTTCAGTTCTGTCTATGCATTCTTGATCCAGCCATTCACGATGAACATGAGAAATTGAGTCAGATGGCCTAAACATCTTAAAAATCTCTATAAAGGGGCTGTGTGGCATTTGTGCTGCCACTGAAGTTGTCTTCAGCTCTCCCATAACACCACTAATAGGTCCGTATCTCATTTCCATGAATCATCCTACTTTGAAGCTGACAGCACAGGAAAAAGAACCCCAACTATTCCAATAATTTATTTTACTCCTTTTAGAATGCAGTCCTATCCTAAAATTTGTACTTGAGGTATGCTAGTCTATTTCTCACTGCCTGAGGGTAGTGGAATCTGGCCATTTAATAATAAAGACTTGCAATACATCTGGCTGTAAAAGGTTCTGGAGTGTTACAAAGCAAAGTACATAAAAAAATCAAAGATGAAAAGTAAACTGGCTAATTATTTGGAATGACTCCTATACTGTCCAATTTCTCCACTTCTTGGTGAAGCTGTCAATGTTGTACACCCCTCAGATCCACATTCATCCCTACTGACCATTTTAAAGCCAGCCAAGTATACAGTGGTTCAGAATGATGCAAGGGTCACATTTTCTGATGACAGATATTCATAGGACTTTTCTCATTATTTTAATCTCAGATCAGAAAGGACAATGCTTGAATTTTGACACTATGCCAGTAATTCCCTAAGTTAAAAGTAAAGCCAATTAAACCATTTCAATTTTCCTTAACTTCAAGTCCAAACACTGTATTAGACACAAGTTTTTCAAAATTCCCTCTCGAGCTGCCAAAGATCCCTTTTCGAGGGCTTGCACTGTTGCAATTGCATGTACATAGGCATCAACAGGAACTGTCCCCTTTGGCATCAAACACTGGTTAAAGAAATTCTATACAGATTTAGGACGGAATAAGGAAGAATTAAAAAAAAAAATCATACAGCAGGATTATTTAAAGATATATACAAAAACCCTTACCACTTACCCAGCCCCATATTGCTATTCGTTTCTCATCAATAAAACCCATTTCTATAAATTTCCTGTGGAAAAGAAAATCACAGAAATAAAGGCATTATTACAAAAGATTGCTAATACTATAACAAATTAGCGAAAAATATTTCTTTCACTTTTTTTCCCACATCCCACCAATTTGAGCAAACTGACAATCAGCATAGCATGTCTGATTTCTACAAAGCATCAACTACTCAATTAATACATATTTCAGAGGAAAAGGAAGAATTTTTCTTGAATTAATAAAAAATGCTGAAATTAATACTTTCTTCACAATAGTTTCTGTTCTAGTGTATGACGACTCTGCCCAACTGGCTTCTTGGCAAAAAAGTTCTTTTTTCTTATACTTATAAACCACCTGGATATTTAGTCCAGACTGGATTAAACATCACACATTATACTGATGTTGTACATATGCGCATATATATGTGTGTATGCCTATGTACAGACATACACTCACACACCTGCAGAGAAAACAGTTCAAAAATGTGTACTACTAATAACCTCATTTCATTTCCCACAGCTCTACCTTCCCACAGACTATTATCGTTTTTATCATCTTAATGCCAAAAGTGCTGGATTACCGTTAACATTCAGACCTTATCCTGCAAGATGCTCAACATACTCATCTTATGAATTGATATTCTGATGTCTCAAGAGGTACACTATCAACCTCTGAGATTAAGGATTCCCTGGAGCAATAAGGTTTCTTTTTTATGTGCCTGAAAAGTGAAGAGCACATACTGCTTCTATAATAAAAGATAATAATGAGGAAAACATCTTCTAATGCTCCAAGTAGGTAATGAGCTTGCAATGGATGAAAAGTGCACCTTGCTCATGCACTCAGTAGTCAAACAGATGAAAGAGAATCATAAATATTAGGTCTCCTACAAAAATCCTGCATCAGAGTCTGAAGACTGTATTTCCAGAGCTGTATTAGTAACGCAAAGGAAAGGGGATAAGGCAAATCACCACAAAGGTTTGAGAGTGACAGATACAACAAAATAGGTTCAGATACATCCCAGGACACATATTAGCCTTATTTTACTAGGACAAGCACGAGTGGCTGACAACAGCCAAAATGCGGGATACTATCTGGGTGGGGCAAAGTTAGAAAAGCCAAAAAATGATTCAGCTTTATTATATTGCTGCCTTAATCCCTGGGGTTCCTCCTACAGTAAAAGCCCCTCCAAGAACTTCCCACTGGAGTATAGGATCCTTCTAAAAATCATGCATCTTAAATCATGTGTTAGATCAGGAAGATGGAATGCAATAATACATTTAACTGAATAAAAATTGAGTCTAGGTGCTGACAGAAAGCTGGGAAGTGCGAAGTCTGAGGTCATTTCTTCACAGCCTGTCTCAGCAGATTTTGCAACTGCAGAATCAGTTTAGGTTCCCTCTGTCTCTGACATTTTATGTCTGAGTGACAATTCAGAGTAATAAAAAAAATTCTCTTGTGATATTTTAAAGTGTGCCATTGCTGCTAAAAGTGTCAAGATAGAAAATCAAATAATAGATTAATACAAAAACCTAACATGATATACAGCTATTCTGTCTCATTTATCACTGAAAAGGATAATGATGGATATAAATCATTGAGGAGCAAATGAATTATCACAAAGCAGAAATAAGGAACAGATACCTTCCTCACACACACTCGTAAATACAGGCAGTGTTCTCAAGCGAGTAGAGAAAGCTGTGGAAACCTGGACTGCTATATCTAATTTCTATCTAAGCTACTCAGAGTCAGTTCTATTACTGGGGGAAAGGGGGTATTTACTATTGCACCTGGAAATCTATCCATGCTCAGATGGACCAAATTCCAGACCAAAGGCTAGACTAAATTCCTTATTCCTGCCTTGCACTCATCTCTGTGGGGTTCAAATTAACACTTCTTTAAACGCTCACTTTAGCAGCGCTACTGCATCTGTAAGCTTAACAGGCAGCCTTTCTTTACAAAACCTCAGCTTTCTCTCCCTCCCAAAACCTCTGCTTAGGGAATTCTTTTCCCTTGGAACACTTTCAAAGTGTTTCGATGCAAAGGAGCATCGAAAGCTGTTGGGGAACAACTACCAGAGGACCTCAGACACTTTCTGTTGTTCATAACTACCCTAAAATAGTACGGAAGGCAAGTTTATGACTAACTGTCCTCTAGAAGGCTTGTCAGGATTCAGTTTTGCTACAAACTTCACATTTTACCTTTAGCTAATCACTGTGATACATCACTATAGATCTTTGGCTAATCACTACAGTCACTGAGGTAGGTTTCCCCTTAGTAGTATATGGTAATATACCACACAAAACCTCACTGACATCAAGTACCTCAGTAATATTTTATTTCCATAAGTCTTTTCGTCTTATTCCCTGGAGGCCTCAGCTCTCTAGAAGAAAGGCTGAGAAGTATATTTAATATTTTTTTCACATTACCTCTTGTTGGTCTGTAAATGCAACACTTATATGGTGAGATAGTCTACTTACTTCACTGCTGAGATTTGGTCCTCAACTTCATAGACTCCCAGTCTTCGATATACTGCATGCAAAATCTTGTCACCTTGGTAAGCTGTCCCTCTGCCATCCACTAGAGCAACAATAATTCCCTCTTTGCTTGCAAGATAGGTTATCCAGCTAATGCTAAATGTTTCCTTTACATTCTGACTGCAAGGTCCTCCATACCTGAGGATGAAAGTTCACACATTTTCAACTCATATTTAAAAATTTATAAATGATTACTGGATACTGGACTACAGCTATAGGTACTTCTTACATTTCCTCCACAAGTATTTTGTTATATGGCTGTGGTTCAGAGAGCTCAGTAGACAAACAGTTCAACTATCATTTTCCTATATTTGTGAGATTTTGCTATCTAAAATCCATTTTAATCCTTTAGATCTTACGCCTACAGCAAATCATTAGTTTTAGCTCAGAATAAGGGATGCAGCATCAGGTACTTGTCCTAAGGGGAATCTTGGAAGAGTCATGCCTCAAAGACTCAATTCTTTCCTCTCTCCAAATTCCTTTGGTATAACAGCCCTTTTCGGTGCTTTCCTGCATTTGATCTCAACATGCAGTCAGCAATGACAAAGAAAACAGAAGAAAAAAGTACAGGTCCTTACACTTTCTGGCTATTCCCAGACCTTCTTTGTTTCAGTAGGGAGTATCATGTGCTTTTGGAGCTGTGGGCACAACACACCCCACACAGCTGAGCAATACTGAGAGGCAGTCCTCATGAGAATGGCCTAATCCAAATTACACATTCGACCTCAAGGACACGATTGACTTAATCTTCTACTCTAAACTCCATTCAAACATACTTAGCATTCTTGGACCTTTGTATCATCACTGGTTAAGAAAAAATGGTGTAAGGTTTATTACAACCACTCAGCTGTCCTTTCTGCCTCTGATTTTTTTTGCACCACTGCAATTTTTGTTGCCTTTACTGCCTGCAATAAATTAAACTCATGTCAAATGCTCTTTAGAAGGAACATTTGATCAAAGAAGCCAGTCTGCATGATTTAGGGGTGTTTGGGTTTTTTTCTTAAAAAATGAAGCAGGCTCTTGTATTTTTTGTATTAGCAAAACTGAAATCAATAATTTCAGACTGCCTTACGATAAACAGAAGCAGCAACAGAGCCAAGAACTCCAAGCAATAGCCCGCATGTTTTTATCCTTTTTCTTTCTCTGAGGAACTAATCCTTCCATGATAAAATTAACATTAAAAATTTCATTGATTTCCTTTGGGTTGAATTTCTATTCCAGAAATATATTAAAAAACCCACCACAACAAACAAATCAGAACTAAGTGGTTTTGCATTTGCTTCATAAAATGTTGCAAATGTCCTAGGTTATGTTAAATTATAAGAAGTACGTTTTCCGACAAAACAACAATGTTCAAAGAAAGGAAGTGTTACATACACCTGAATAAGCAGAGGGTACTTCCTGGATCTATCAAACTGAGGGGGTAGAAGCATTTTGTACCACAAAGCTAGAAAAGACATATTAAAATTATATTGTTAATGGTTACAATGATTCCTCCAAGCATAATCCAGAGTTTGGTGTAATAGTATATGAAAATGAATCAGCACAAACTACACAATGCATGAACTGTGAATCACAGAACTGATGCTCGTAACTGTTTATATTGACCTGTTGAAGAACGACTTTGAAGAAATAAAGTGTCCACTTTTATTTTAATTTAGTTATGCATAAAAGTATTATTTCGCATAACTCTAGGTTCTCAGTTTTCCAGGTGTCTAGAAAAACACAAATAGGAATATAACTGTTGTTAACATTATAAGAAAAGAGTTTTGGAAACTTTACACTGATTCATTACCATGGAATATTGTTTGTAAAGTCACTAGTGAAAACAACAGTGTATGCAAGCCAATATAATGTGTCATGAACAGCAGTTTACGTTTCACGTTTGATTACCACCATACTATAATGTTTTACATATTTAAACACTTTACCAATAGTATTAAAGAATTTTGTAAAAATTGCATTGTGAAGCAGGGATATATTTTAACTCTTATTTTACTGAGATATACCCTGAGGCACAGACAAATTGGTTGTTGTCAAACAGGGCAGAACCAGGGCTCTTCTTCCCAACCTGACAGGCTAAGAAGTTTGTTCTTCAGAAAGATGATACTTACTATAACAAAATGAAGGCAAAATATTAAAATGGTAGGAATAAAAAGTATAATAAAGATGTGTAATTCTTACTTATACCATCCACTTCAAGTTTATTAATTTCTTCTTTTGGCAGTTGGATCTCTTGCAAAGCAGACTGCAATTCCCAATTGTCTTCCAATACTCTGAGCTCTAAGTAAAAGAAATGCCTGAATTACTAACTAATTTATTGTTGATTCCTCTTCATTAATTGAGATTCCTTTATTTTGTGTTATTAGAACAGAAAGGGAATCTGTGAAATTTTACAAGCAGAGTAATGAAATCAACTCAGACACTTCTAATTTGACTCGATCACACAGTTAAATAAAACCAAGGCACTGGTGTTACAAAGCACAAATATTCATTAGATTTTTATAGGATGTAAATTTTGCAATGCAAATCATTTCACACGTTGCCTCTGAGTGCTAGAGTCCTGGATGTTATGAAGAAACTCCTTTCTCCTGCAGAGCCCTCATCCCTGTTTTGTAAAATGGCAGGAGTTGGAAATGCAAAATTCATCCCATCATGCAAGACACAGTCCTATATCTCCTCTCTTGCTTACCACAGTAACAGCAGTTTAACCTGTGAGACCCTTGGGGGGTGTGGTTAAGCACACAGATGTCTGGGAATATCTTGTTTCTGGGCTAACGCAGGAAATCCAGTTTCTGAAGGGGTTGTGGCAAATTCTTGCTTAACCACTGTACCTTATCTTCCTACACAATTATACTAGACTTACCATATAACTGACCTTAGTAATATGTTACTGCACACTTAGTGAACCTCTTTTGTTTTTTTTTAATCTAAAAAGTATTTAAAAATGTTTGTTTTACTTGCTTTAGACCCAATTTACAGTTACATAATTTAAAAATTACTATTTAAAATTTAATTAATTTCCAGCATAAACTGCAGAACTATATATTAGGAATCCACTGGGTATTATTTGTTTAGTTATGCATTTTCCCATGAGTAGTGATGGATGAATAATATTGTACATAATGGAAATCTGTGACTTTTAGCTTCACTTCCAAAACGGAAGAACCTTTTAAGACTGCAGGAGACTTTTCTTTGGGTTTTTTTTTTTTTTTAATTATTAAATGTCAACCACTTCTTGTTTCTGGAAATGCTCAAAAAAAATATAAGAAGTACTTCTCAGCACATCTTGAGCTAGATAGCGCTCAGGACATGCCAGAAATATAACACTGGAATTTGTTCTTTCAAAGCAGTCTTGACTAGTTTTGCAGACTCAAGGGGGTTTTTATGGCTGAAAGATCATCCAAGCTTTGGATACTCACCCAAACCCAGCTGAACCCTTTCCACACTTCCCCTCAAAACTCCTGAAACTTGCACGTTACCACAAATGAATTGTAGGCATGCCAGAAGGAGCTTCCAAACTGGTGTATGTTAGTTTAATTGCATGCCTCCTACTAAAATTAATGGGTGATCTATTTTCAAAATGCTGCCAACTGCAATGAAAATGGATCTCCTAAAAATAGTTTTGCACTACAGAAGAGATTATGAAAGCAAGGGACTTAAGGAAAATTAATCCAAAAAAGGTAATGAAAACGTCAAAGAGAAGCTTGAATTTGTTTTTATTCCTGAAGAATAATAGCACAGCAGAGTAAGACATCATGAAACCAGTGGCGAAGATCCATTAAATTAAACTGTTCTCTCCTGCAGAGAGTTTAAGAAACACGTATTTGTAGTTGGGCACTTGGCTGCATTTCATGCAATTCATACTTTGATAAGAAAGTAGTAGGGGCCCTTGATACACAAAGTCATAATGAATCATGGAAAACAGAGAGCTATGACAATGGATTAAATATAAAAAAATCCATGCATTAGCTGTATCTAAACCTTTAAACTGATTTAAACCTTCTGCAAAAGAAATACCAGGAGAACACAGTGTTTTTATAGCCCAATTGCAATAGACACGTTGACTGATCTTTTCCATCTGAAAACATTTTTGAGTGGTTAAAAACTAAGAAGTACCAACTCCCATTGGAGTCAAAATAATCTTACGTTGCAATTTGTTAACTTCTACATGAAACACCACTGATTAATTCAGCTTAACAATATTGCAGCATTTGTCTTCCTCATATTTTTTTATGTGTCTTCTGTTCAGACAACACTCAGTTAACAGTGGATTATCAATATGGGCTGAACTGTAAGGACCCTGACATTAAAACCACCAGTGCATTTCCACTGATTATTGGGGAAGGAAGGGGAAATGCCACATCACTGAAGTTTTTTACAGGACCGTGCTAGTTTTCATAACATTTCAGGACTGAGGGCTTTAAGTCGGAGAAGAATTTTTGGGGAAAAACAAGGGACACAGAGAGAAAATTCTCTTCAGAGTAATTAGTATTTTCATGACTAGCAAATTCCTGCGTGGCCTGGTTCCAAACAGAGCTCACTAACAGGCTACTTAAAGAATGAGAGCTGTGGATGTTTCTTGCTGGAGTTCCCATTTTGTATCAGTAAGTACACCTTGTCTGAAGCAGTTATTTGAACTGACCATCTGAAAGAGCTTCTGCTCTTCCCTGACATACCGATGGCTGAAAAGCAAGTCACTGATCCAAATTCTAATTAGTACTGTACAACATCTCAAACTGCAAACTCTAAATAGTACACTGTTGCCTTTTGTATGGGGTGAGGTTGCTTCATGAAAAAACTCAGAAAGTCTTGTGTTCATCCAAATGTGAAAAGGAATAGTTTGGAAATCGCAATAACGTTTTCTACAAAGTTTTACTCAATATTTGGTAGACAAAGAGTTGCCGATGTTCATTGCATCTATAGTGTGTAAACAGGAAAAACATCAGGATGCTATAAAAGTACTGAACTCAGAGATGAAAATAAAGGAATCTGTGTTCACTGATATTTGGATTTTACTAATTAACAAATCTAGAAAGACACTAGATATTTTAATAACAAACAAGATAAAAGGCTTCTTGATCACAGTCCTAAATATTGTATTAGGGGACCTGCATAGTGAAGATCCAATGAAAAAAGCAATTGCTCAGAAATAGGCAGGATGTTTGCAGTACCTCTATCACCATGGTTCTCAAAAAGAGTAGAAATGGGAATCCCAGGACCTGTCATAAGAATGGTAAGAAGACAGTTTAGAGTTTGAAGCTGGAATTTCATGGTGAAGTGTATGTTACATTAACATTGGTAACCGACAGTGTTAAAGAGCTCAAAGTTGATACACAAATCTGAATCTTCTCTGCTGTACAACCCACTAGTCCCTGCTGCATGAAATACATAAGGTACTGTGTGTACCTAGACTTGATACATACAGGCATTGCTTAGCAAACATAATAGAAGTAACTTTGCTTCTACTAACAAACTCTTCCTCCCTAGAGATGAAGTGACATCTAGTTAATACCTGAGAGGTGATTACATAAGGCGAATGCAGAATTAACAATGTGAAACATTCTTCTGAGAACATGTCACATCATATTTGTGAAGGTGAGTGGCCTTCATATGGTGACGACCTTACTGACTATTTTGTGCAAGAATGATTGAAAGGTGTTATTATTTGCTACATTTGCTTCTCTGCTCAACGGAAGTTCTAAGGAACTCTTCAGCTGATCAGTCAGTGCAGAATCAGAAGAACAGTAAACTTATATAAAATACGCAAAAGGAAAACCTTGGGTATTTTTCTTACCTTTTCTTAGATTGTGACTTCACTGTTCTTTGATTACACCAATGGATGAAACCTCAGATCAGTGAAATCACCAAACTTATTTCAACAGAGCCAAGACTTCATTTAATACTTCTGTGTTACAAGCAGTTTCAATGATCACTCATTTTGATGAATTTAATTTTTCTTAGTTATTAGTTATAACATTTTGTGGCTAACATAGGTTTAGTAACTTCAATTGGGAAACATATTGTAGTAGTTTCTCGTAGCTGACTTTGATCACATGAATAGGAACTCAGTGTGAGTTTCTAAATCCTGTGCTTGCTGCTGTAAGAAAAAGCATGACTTTGATAAGCCAGACTAGAATCTGTTTTGTGGCATGAAGGACTTTCACAAATTTGGTTATAATTCTAAAAATCCCAAGATTTTTATTGAAAAAGTAAAAAAATATAGACTAAAAATATTTGTATTTCGTGAAACATCTTCCCAAGGTTTTTGGACATGGAAAAGTTTCTTTCTGGAAATCTCTCCTGGTTCTTGTGAAATTTCTATGATTCATCTAGCTATCATTTGGGATAATCAGTATTATTTATGTCTCTGACATAAATTTCAAAGAACAACTGATTATATGTTTGCTCCCATGCTATACATACCATAACAGATCAAGGCATAATACTTAGAACGTTCACTGAACCTTGCTGTATAATACTGGCATCTCTCTTTCCTTAAATTGCAAGTAATGCATTGTTTTCTGATAGGTTTACTTCCAATACTGATTCTAGGAGGAAAAAAAAAAAAAGGCAATATTTATTTTGCTACAACTAACTTCACATGTGTCTGTTTTACATTCTAGAACACAGGCACTGTACTTTCAGAACAGTTCAATTTAAAAATAAATGTTTTCCCTTTTTATAATTTTTTTCCGCAAGAGTATATTTGAACTTTAAATGCTATTTCTCCTCAATTCTCAGATATAATCTGAGGTCATGATTTAGTTAAAATAGCTTGTGAAATTACACTTTAAACATCTTGAAACTAAATTATTTTATTGACAAATCCAGACCTATCTTCTGTCAACCTAGTATCATTAAGATAATGTTGATAACACTTACTTGTAAATATTCCTTCTTCCTGGATAGCCTTCAAATTCATTGCTTGAATAGAAACTGTAAATTCATTTATATGTTAATAAATAATCCATAAAGTGATGACCTATGAACCAGCATCAAGATGAAAAGCCGTCTTGGAAGTTAACTTAGACTTTTTGAGATTTCTGCATGTGATGGAAGAGTAAGTTAAGCTTATATACCTTTCATCTTAATAAATCTTTGCTCAAACTCTGATTAGATGACAAACAAACCATATAAATAGGAGTTCTATCTTAATTCTCATGAGCTAATCACTCCAATTATGTAAGATGTATCTATCTGTATAGTAACCTGAATATGAGGCCATAAAAAGAGAGATGATTGAAGTAATTGCAAATTATATGAGGGTTAACCACATGCTTAAATTTAAGTATTTCTAAATAACTCTCTCTAAGATAGGTGATTGAAAATAAATAGAAAAATGAGGGCAATTTGCAAAGAATCTCCCATAAGCAAACCAAGTTTGCAAAACTCTGCTGTGCCTTTGCATACAAATTTGTTGTGGATGCATTCAGATACAAACCAAATTATACCTAGTTATAAATTGATGAGTTAACAAATGCTGTTCCAATGATTAAGTGCTGCTTTTACTGACAACACTCACGACCTGTTTTCTTCATGATACTTACATTGCATCATTTGTTACTCTGAAAATGTATATTGCCTCCCATTCTCCACTTGTAATTTGGATTGCATTCTCCTGTGAAGCAAGACATATAAGTTACTAAATATTGCAGAATTATTTCAGGAACTTACAGTATATCATTGTAGAACACTGCTTGACTTACCACAGAGCCATTGATGTAATGAATATGCTTATAACCATTTTTGTCACTAAAAATTTTGTAGTATGAACTGGTGTCTGATGTAAAATATGGTGTAGAAACAAAGAACTGAAACAATGGAAGAAAAATGGTAGATGAGACATAAGTAAGAGCATCCAAGCTGTTTAGGAGATTATAATACACATACTAAAAGTAACAAGACTATTTAATCAATTCAGATGGGACAAAGTACTTTGCACAAGTGTTTACCTGTGATATTCAATCTCCCAGTCAGTAGACAATACAATTTCTAACCTGTCACATCAGATTTCTTAAGCTGATAATATGGATACCTCAAGTACCCCACAAATGCAAGCTCTCTACTTATAAGTGGAATAATATGTTTGTATATTCTGAATGACCTTTCTTTAGTTATTTAAAAATAGGTAGAGTTGATTTTTAAAAATTTTTTTTCTGAATAAAGCTAATGTACATGAATGTTGCCAGACTGAAAATCCTGTGGACCACAGAGTTTGGCTGATTCACTGAGCAAATACAGCACTAAGTAAATGGATATCTGAAGTTTCCCATACTATTCCACTAATGTTAAAGAACAGATTACCCCACATCAGACCATTCAACTTTTGCTTCCTTTCAAACCATGATCTCTTTACGAAAATTGTCAGTGAACAATGAGTTACTGCAACTAAGTTTTATGTTCAAAACATGAACACTGAAGAATGACCTGAAAGCACTTCAAACGTAGCACCAAACACTCCTGAGTGACTATGACTTTTGAATACTACTAACCCAAGCTTGACTAGAACCTGTGACCACAAGCTAAGTTGTTCTGGAACCTGCTTCTAATATTTCTAATGCCTGAAATCCTATAAAGGCTAAACCAGGGATTTATGCATATGTGCAATTTCTTTAGTTCTAATAAAAACATGTCATCACAACCTCAAAAGAATTGAGGAAAAAAAGAAGGGACCAAGTAAGATAACTAAACCCCGTAAATGTGTAATCTTCACTTCAAATAAAAACACGTCTCTTAAAGGACAGTGTACTGAAAATCAGAAGTCTCATTTAAGTCCACTGCAGGATATTCAGGCACAGTGTGAGGTTCCCCTTATTAAATTCTGGTAACTTCATCTGCCTGAGGAGTAAACATAAGCAATACTACATACTCACTGTTAGAATATATGATTGTAAACACTGATCTCATGCTCTTACAATTTCCTTGCAGGTTTGTTTTTACTGTGAGTTCCCAAAGATAGGTGTTATGTCTCTTCCAAGATAAAGGTTACTGGGTAGAAAAAAACTTCTTTTGCTTAGGGATAACTGCAGAGAAATATCAACTGCCCTTGTAAGTGGGGTATCCTACCTTGAAGGTTCCTCCCTAGCAGATGTGCAGCACTTGGCACTGAAACTCTGTTCTGAATGGACAGGTGTTATTATTAAAATGCTATGACTGATCTTATCCCTTGCCCTAGTGATGTCAGAGGAATTTTACATCTATTCTTTGACTCCAGGATGCTTCTAAGAATTACATTGCAATATGAATCTACCTCTTCATGACTTCCCTCCCTATTGTATAGTGTCTAATCAGTTGGTCTAATATTTGCAAAAGGAGACAGAAAAAGGGTTTTTAAACTCAGAAAGCAGGGAGGCAGGTACTATGCCTAACACAGCATTAAAAGTCTCAGTCCTACAGTGCAACAGGTTTAAACAGTAGTGTTGTATGACTCAGAATGGTGCTTCATGTTTCAAAACACTGCTGTGAAGGCGCAGAAAGCTGTAGCTTTTCATTAAATCAACATGAGTACAACAAGAAAACTTACTCCGCCTGCCCATCCTGTTTGACTCTCTTCTATGTGCTGTTGATTCTGAAAAACAAAATCAAATGTACACTCTTTAAGAAGTTCAAGAATGAGTTTATGGAGATTCAAAATCCTCAAATAAAAAATCTGTAGCTGCCTATAAAATAGAATTTTAGAATACTTGCTATGAAGGTTTAGAGACTTGAAGGTTGTCAGAGGTAAATAATATTACTGTATTAATACCATTATGTTAGTTAAAATATTATTTTTTAACAGCTGTCATCAGAGCTGAATAAAATCTAAAGTAATTGTTTTAACAATTTAATGTTAGACTTTCACATTGAAGAGTGCAATATCTTGCTTGTTGGATGGAGCAAGTGATTTAATATTCAACAATTCTGCATTCAGTAAATGTATTTCTTTTTTTATCTTGCAAACTTTTCTTTATACTGCTCATTTAATACAGTATTTCTTTACAGTCTGAAATAAATTCAACAAATTTGCTTTCTACAGAATATGGTTTGTATTTGTTATCCTCCACGTAATCTCATTAGCATTCAGAATTATGCTTTCTCCCTTTCAACTCAGTCCCTGCAAAGTGACTTATCTGAGCAAAAGTTGCAGGTACTTGCCTCTCAGAAGATTGTTTAGTACTTTGCAAGGGCTCCACTGAGCTATTAACTCAGAAGATTGATTTTATTTCTTTCAAGATAAGAAAAATGGGATGTATTGCTTTGTATCTGCAACCTAAATTTATTTTCCTTTCTTTAAATTAAGGCTCAGATCTTGATGACATAATACATTAAGGATATATTTAACTTCTCTCATATGAGTAGTCCCATTGACTTCTATGGGATTTTTCTGTGTATTAAAGTACTTACAGAATTTAATTAGAGAACTGGCATCTTTATAGGAAATCCCAATTTCACAAACACATGCCTAGCTTTTACTTGCATGAATAGTTCCACTGAAGTCATACTGGTTTCTATGGTCTATTCACATGAGCAAGACCTGAACGCGTGAACATTTTTGATGAATCGACACTTTAGGAACGTCTTGTAGATTATATTTTGTTATTATTTTCAAGTACGTAAAGCCTAGCACATTTATTGTACATTAGAGTCTCTATTTAATCTGAAATCAACAAGAGACCTATTTTTGCCAATGGAAACGTACGGAGATATACTTTCTAACAGCAAATAGAG
Source organism: Anarhynchus alexandrinus (assembly GCA_008711295.1). Classification (NCBI taxonomy): domain Eukaryota; kingdom Metazoa; phylum Chordata; class Aves; order Charadriiformes; family Charadriidae; genus Anarhynchus; species Anarhynchus alexandrinus. The sequence goes on from VUYV01000080.1 coordinate 3,169,917, forward strand.
CTAATGCAGCACTCCCATCTGTTCGCACTCCTTCAATTGGCCATTTGTGCAAACTTTAATGTGATAAAAGCATTGTATCACTGTATAAATATAGAATTATAGAAACGTCAGTAGTGACTCCATAAATAAGGTTTCATGGAGAAATGCAATTAAACAAGGATGATGAACACAGTCCTGCAAGATTTTAATTGTTCTGGTCTGGTTCCAGCAAAGCAATTAAGCACATGCTTAATTTTAAACACATAATAGACCTACTGAAATAAATAAAACTGCTTACATGCTTAAAGTTAAGCTTGTGTTAAAGTACTTATTTGGATTGTGGTAGAATCCTAGGACCCTTTTTTTTTTCACATTAAAATAATTAGTTATTAAAATGCAGGTTACCTCAAGGCAAGACAGAGATTCAGTGTTAATGTATTTATAAAGTGGAACAATTACTTAGGAAACCCATCAAATGCTGCAGTAAATATGTATTTTTTCCAAATAAATTAAGATATTTCTCTGTGGAAAAGTACTTCAATGATAATGTTTTTGAAAGAACAGGACCTTAACTTCCTTTTAAATTTGCAACAATTGTCATAGCATAGAGGAATAAGAATTATTTTCAGCTTGGAAAGGCTGTGTCAATAAACTCTGAATTTACAATTTATCAGTTATAGACTTTTATAAGTATTCTTGCCTTTTATTTCCCCTTGGTTCAAGGTTTCAGCCTAATGCTAGTTTTTATAGGTGTTCTGTACTGTAAACTCTAAAAACAAGACATACAAACAGCATCAATACTAAAAGACAATAAATGAGACTTCTGTACTGGAGTTACTGACATTCAGAGTTATCCTTTCCTTCAGGATCTATATGAATTTATCAGTGTCTACAGTCTTCAAGTTTTACAAGGTCTTTTAAAGAAATATTTTTCCAGAAAGGCTTCTGTACATAAAATCTTTAACTGTCTACATATCGGTATAGATAGCCAGGCCATCTAAGCTATCCTTCTGCTTAGCAGAGCATGGTTTTCCCTCCAAACTGTCTTAATGATAGAATGACATATTTAAACAAAATGTAGAGCTACTGTTGCAATTAGACTGAAGTTTTCTTTTCAGATCTGAAAAAGAGATTGTGTTTCTGAAAACTTGGCTGCTTTCTCCAACTGTGTGATTTGATAAAACAGAAGAATTTCTCCCTCCTGAAAACCTGCCTTGCTTTTAATCTGTGTGTTCTTTCAACTAATTTAACATTAATCATAAAGGACACGATTCAGTCAGACTTAGTATGAAATTTCAATGTAGTGTAATAAGATTTTCTTTTAAAAACAATAAAGATCCTATATGGTTCTACTTTTGAAGATGAGGAAGCAAGAAAGAACTAAACAACAGTATTGAAAGCTGCTCAGTAGCATTCTTCTTATTTTTGTTGCTTTGATGGTTATTTAAGCCTCAATAAAAATATTTTGGTGATTTTATTTCTTCTTGGTGCAATTTAATTTTTTTCATCCCTCCCCCAGCAATTAAAATATTGAAAAAGGTATCAGTAGTAGCTAAGAGATGAATGTGATCAAACACTGGAAAATTCAGGCACACAACTATTTTCTAAAAGAATTCAGGGCAAGATTAAATATATTTCAGCAAGTAAGTCAGAGCAACCTGTGCATAACGAGTAGGTGTTAAAATAGCTACGCAAATTGGATTAGAAAATGCTAATAATTTCAGCAATGTTAAATTTATATTTCCAACTTTATTACCTCTGGACAATCCCAAGTATTTGAATTTTCTTTGAAGTCACAAATAGCTAGGACTGAAAAATTCTGGATTCTCTTTAGCCATTGCACACAGATTCGACTATCTGTTACCCAAGTAAGCCAAGTAAAATAGTGATCACTAAAACATAAAAGAAAAAAAGAAAGAAACAGTGGTTATTAAAGAACAGGATTGTAGAAGCATTGCTACAGATTGTATCCCCCATACTGCTCTGTGGAAGATAATAGCAAAGCTTCCATCATCTTAGGGATGTTTTTTTGTCCTTTGTAACAACGTATCATATGGACAGGCGGAATCAAAATACAACTTTTCTAGTTAGCTTCTGTTCCATCTAGAAGATGAATATGGCACTCCACTGTTAGAAACAGAAAACAACTCAGAGGTTCAAGCATTTAAAACAAATAGACAGAAACTTTTTTTAAAAAAGAGAAGACATATTTGAGGGCACACTACCTGGACGCTATGACTGCAGGAACTGGCACCTCCTTAGGACCAAATGCTTCAGCGTTAATAGTATCGACAATAAACACTTTAACAGTAGGATTTTTAGCCCCAGCCTTCAAAAAAAATGTATCAGGTTATTCAAATCAGGCTCTGAACAATTCAGATCAAGGAAGATTACAAAACATTTTGCAGGAAGGGATATAGGTCACAAAATGTGTATTCAGTTGAGTATAATAGTGCAAATGTGGTCTTACAAGATCTCAGCATGACACTATAGCAGTAGCACGTTACTTAACTTTGCATCATTTCATACAGAAATAAAAAACCCTTTTAAACAGTCAAATTTAGTGCCTTTCTATGCAGAAAACGTGCTTGATGGGAACCAGCGTTCTATTTGCAGGGTGGATCTTTGCTGCGCATACTACACTTACTTTGGCATAAAACTCCAGGATTATATTCAAATGATTGCAAGTGCTCTTTGACATCCCAGCTGTGAAGTAAAATGGTTTAGCTTAAACTGATTTCATGCTTGCTTATTCATTGCATACATTATTAGTTTTTTAATTCTCCTCCATGTGTGGTCTAAACCATCCTGCTTAACTTTAGAACTGTAACCCAGCTGACAGCTGAGTAACTTCTTAAGATACATTAACATGATCACTTGCAATCATAAGAACATGACAAGAGTCAGGAGAGCTCTCTAATACATGCTGAAGAAATGCCAACCTAAAACCATCTTGCCTTAGATCTGGCACTTGAAAGCAGTTAAAATCCAAAGCCCCTTGAGATCAAAAAGCCCTATGAAGTGTGCAAATAAACTGAAGCTGTCATAGCCTTTATTTTTCAAAATAAAAAAAGGTCTCATAATTGATTTACTGTAATGAAAAATAACAACTGCATAATTAACACATCACAATGAGTAAACTGAATTGAAAAAAAGCAAGGCTCGATCATGCAAGCATGCACTTTTGTACATGCCTTTTACTTACATGAGTAATTCCATTTATTTCACTGATACTATTAAATATCTACAGTTTTGAATGTACCTATACCTTTTCAGAACTTGACCTAAGTTTGTTTTCTTTCATTAATTTAGGCCAAATGGATTTAAACACTGTAACATAACCATTTTTAAGCACAGTTGATTTTATCATTGTAATAACTCATTTCTCAACAGAAAGTAAGTCAAAAGAATGAGAAAACATACCTTTGGGTATGGGATAATTATTTTCCTAGGATACTGGTCCTCACCAAAATATGAATATTCAATAACTGGTATGTCAGAATCATTAAATTGTACAAATGCTAAATATTTTCCACTTGGAGACCACCACAGTGCATACTTTGTTGCTAGCATTTCCTCTGAGGAAAAAAAAAAATCATTCATAATAGTTTATCATTGCAATCTATCTATCTTCTAATCTACTTTAGCATTGTACTCTTAGCAACCTAGACATGTAAAGTGAGTTATACTAAATAAATAACACCAAACACATTGCAATACTTCTCAATTCTGAAAGGCCTAAAGAACTCTCAAAACAGGCACACAGATCCTATTTAACACACTTGGGTTTTTTATGTGTGCATGTGGATTTAAAAAATTTTTTTTAATGCACTGAAGTGCCAAATTTTCACCAAAATTAAAGCTTCCATTAAAGCTTAATTCCCAACCACTGCCTGTGCAGCAGAAGGAAGCCCAGTTTCTAAAGTTCTGATATAGTTTCAACAACAGAAGACTCAGGATTTTGGTTACACACTATGAATACAAAATGCAGTCATTGTATGGCAAATAAAATATGGAAATGAAGTAATCCTTAGGGGTCTAAAAATCATGTATCATCACAGATATTTTAGAATGGATTGTGAGAACCAAGTGATATAAACAAAGCATTTAACATGTTAGTTATTGCCCTTCAAGGTTTACTTACCTTCATAGACCCAATCAGGAATCCCATTAAATATTTCATTCTGTTTTCCATCACTAGTTATTTTAATTGGTGCCTCTCTTGGACTTTGTTTCAAATAGATATTATTCTCATATACATATACCTAAAGACAAGAAAGTATGTCTTACAAGTATAGGCACCAATAACAGAGGTTAGAGTAAGAATTGCAGTCAATGTTCTTACATTATACCAACAAGAAGACATAATGAACACAAAACAAGAAATAAATGCTACACTAAAAGCCCTTGCCTACACGAAAAGCCTCTGCAAGAGTAGGTACCTCAGTAGGCCAAATTCTATGTTCAGCTATGTCAGAATAAATCCTGAACAACTCCTTTGATTTTAATAAACTTCAGAGGATTCTGTGTCTAGCCTTGTTTTGGAAAATAGTGAAAAAGAAATATCTTTGAAACTTATTCAAATTGTTGTGTTTTTTAAAAGACCCTCAGACAAAGTATTTTGTGACTCTTCCTTCTGCTTCCACCAAAAGTAAATGATAAAAACAAATACACAAGAACTAAAAAGAAAATGATTGAACTTTTCCAAACCTGTCAAAAGGCCTAGGCGATGTGAGATGAGACAAAAAAAGGTTTTACTCTGTCTGGGCTGGTTTGTTTCTTTCTAGTAAATTAGTTATCAAAGGAGAGTTCTTGCAACAAATGCTTGCAGGCCTTGGGTATCTCTAAATTTCAATCAAATCAATGGACATGTGGTTAAGAAACCAGCACCAGAAATGTCACTTTCTTAGAAAATCATGCATTTTGAAGCTATAAGCATTTGTTAGCAACATCAGTGTAACATTTTAACTACTGTATGCTTTAAATGAAAAACAAAGCAAGTCATAAACCTCTCAGGTAACATACAAGGACTATTGTATAAAAACATCACAGACTACTAGTACTAGGAAGATAGTAAACTATTTTTATTGTGTTCTGTCTTCAGAATTCTTGGTAAAGAAAATAGCAATATTTAGTTTAATTGAGAGAACTAATACTCTCCTAGAAGATGGAAAAATTTTCCTAATAAATTTTCCATTCATATTAAGCCTACTCCCTGGTTATTTTCTGAAATTAGTTTGATATTTAAAATTTTTCTCTTGTGCAGATTTTTTGTCAATACTGGATAAATAGTTAAAAAAACACTAACAGTTATTGAGCTGATGCTTTGGAACCAAGAATAAAAAAGTTTATAAACTTGTTACCATATGCAATAGGTCTATTATAATTACTGAGAAATGCATACTTAGCTATCAAGTAGCTATTAAAAAAAAAAAACACCCACATTTTTTCTAATAAGAATCTGGCAGCCATTTCCTAGAGTAAAAATTTTAGAAAATGTTTTAAATACTGTATCTCTAAATCTCCATAGTAAACTCATGTGTTTTACAATGTCAAAGGAAAACACATTGGTTTTCAGGCCTTGAAACTACATATAATCCTATATAGAATTATGTTGGTCAATTCTTGATAAGAGACTGGCTAGCAAACTGAAACACATAATGTAGCTGAGAACATGTATTCTTCTACTGAGACACAGACAAGTTAAAGTTTAACAAGTTAAAACTGTTTTCTTTGTCATTCTTGCTGACAACCTAGGTTAATACACACAGGTCTGTCAAAAATATTGCCTAACAAAATAATAACCAAAGGCAAATAAATGTCTTCTAGCCACACAAAGCAAAATCATTCTAGAGCTTCATAATCTTTACTGACCAATTTGTGTCCCACGGGTGACCAGGATATATACTGAATTTTATGTGGAAGCTGATTTTCTGTTACAAAACCACTAAAAAAAGGAAAGAAGTTGAGATGGCTTTTTGTGCATACTGCAAATGGATCATTATACTGTACATTCATATAAATTCATGAAGGGCTATATTTTCTAACAGATTTTTGTTTCTTGAGCAATGCAAAATTAAGGCAGGCAGTGAGACATGCAGTAATGTTATTGGTGTGCATCAGTGCTGGTAAAGACTTGCAACTTAACCCTTTGAAAACATACTCAACAGCCCAAGAAGCCAGCCTTTATCTCTTCTACACACTGCACAAGCATCTACAGTCATTTGCTCTATCTGCAGTCTGTCTTACAGTCCCAGCAAGTCACTGGGAGATGTGAACTCAGGATATAGCATGCCGGGACAAGCATAACAGCAGCCGTTACAACATTTGTTAAGGATCACGACCCACATGCAGTACCTCTCTACTCACATTAACTTGCAGCAATCTTTTCCTGTCACCTTGAGCCAACCGTTTCCCAAGTATGGAGCACCTCAGTGCAGTCCGTATTGCTCAGAACTAAGAAGCATTTGGTCATGCTGCTACTTATGGCATAAAAAGGTGACTGGGGAGGCAGATGGCCTCCTTCAAACTTGGGTGGAAAGAGGGGTGGTTCAGGGAAGATCTTGGGAAAGAGACCAAATGCCATGGGAGAAGCTGTAAACTTTTGAAGAAAGCTAAAGATTAGATCAACAATAAAAAGGATGAATTAGATAACAGAAGGGCGTGGAGACATCAGGGGTGAGACTGAAGTGGACTCAAGCAACCAAGACAGGGTGGGAGAAAATTATGAAAGAAGAAAAAAAGATGAGAATCTTGAGCAGTGAAAGTTTTAGGATATGAAATATAAACCAGCCCAGATACCTGGATGAGTAGATGAAAGGACTGTATAACTTTCTTAGAGGCCATTTTTTTCAAGCAAACAAGTAACCTGACAGATTCAGGCAAAAGCAAAGGGGTGGTAGTCACATGACTATAGAGTTTTTCAGTGGAAATGCTTGCAAGCACATGCCTACAGGGTATTCATCATAGGTCTCTGTAAGAAATATGAGGCCTTACCCATAGATGAGATCATAAATGTGGTATGATGCTGTATAAGAATATCTCCACAGCTGCAAAAATTAATCAAGAAAATAATATTAACTTCGAAAAAGATAATCTAATTAAAAATAATCAGCTGCCTTTTCACAGCCTACCCCTTTCACAAGAAAGTACCAAGAAACATTTATCCATGGCAACCGCAATCAACAAACTACTAAACGAAACCAAAAGTTTCATTAAGCGATACATTAAAATAATTACCTTTGAATAATTGCTTTCCAGAGCTATGAAATATTTGTCTGATGACAACACATAATTTGAAGCATTAACTTGTTTCTGAAAGATTAAGAAGTAGATTAGATTCTAGTAAAAAAACTTTAAATAAGATTTGCTAAGTCAGATTTTAATCCACTCACTTTTACACTGGTACTTGAAATGCAAATGCATTTTGCTGCCTTTTTATTAATTGAAAAGATACGTACCATTGTGCTATTAGTCATGATGGTAGTTGGGTAGTTCCTTTCAACATTGTAAAGAATAATATCATCTTCTGCAGACTGATGAAGATATTCATTATCTTTGTAAAAAAGATAAAAGGGCTGTTAACTTGCACAGAAGATACTATTGAACAGATCCATTTATGAAAGTATTCACACTCCTGTCAGTGAATAGATTTTGAGCAAATACATCTCTCTACATAAATTTATTTTTCTTCTAATGATGCCAAGGTACGGAGTTATCAGCAGACTGTCTTTATGGTTTCTGAGTACATTCTCAAGATTACACACTGCACACAGAAACAGCTAGTTAACTTTATAATTAAATGCCAGATTTTATTGTCAGTAATGTCCAACCAAGAATACCAGGCACAGACCCATTAGAAGGTCAGTATTACAATGTAAATGTTTTAAAGAAAACATTCAAGATCTTTGCTTATAATTTCACCAGAACATTCTGATTTGTACAGATTCCGCAGGTAAGAGCAGTACCATCTAACTGACACTACATAAATGATACTGTCCTTACTCACAAAGGTCGTACAAAGAGAGGGTAAGTGGCCTTCAATGAGAATGGAATTAACCCTACGTGTTCTCAAGACCTGAGCCATAGTTTGATAGAGAATGAAGATCAGAATTTTAGTTTCACGTAATTATTTTTACTGCTATAAACGGAGAGAAAGAATTCCATAGCTGGTGTAGCTAAGGAGAGAGAGAGAGAGACTTTAGCAGTTTAAAAGTAGCCTGAAACATTGTATAAGGTGTTCATTTTTAGGAAATTAGATCACCAGTGAATCTTTTGAGCACACTGCTGTGATTTGTGTAACACCCTTTGTGGTGATCTCAGGTCCCCTTAGGAAGAGATACTCAACTTTAACTCCTTGCTTCAGAAGAAAAGTATGCGTATAGAATGTTGTAGGCATGACTATCTATGGAATTTATGGCATGACTTTTGCACAAGTTTTGTGACTGTTAAGAGGAAAGGTAAGTCTAAATGAGAAGGATATAAAGAGGGAAGGAGAATATTAGGTTTAGGTGATATGCTGCCTATGTACTTCAGATGGAATTCTAACAAATGGTGACCAAATTTTTAAATTGTACAAGTGATGTCAACATACTTCACATTGTTAATTGTAAAACTTGAACTGCTGCTAGCAATGTCCTGGAAGGCTTCAGTTCTGTTCTAAAATTGTGGGTTAAAATTAACTTGGTAAGACTCCATGCACTACGTTTCTTGTCTCTAGTCAGAGAATAATAATTGCTTGAGACAGTGCATAGTTAGGAGTGGTAGCAGTGTGTGGACAAGAAGGTAATCCAATCTAGCTCAAGCTTTTCGGTGCTGCTGCAGTTCCATGATAACAAGACTAGTATTTCAGCCACACACAGACATACATCAGCAGCAATTAATGTCATGTCTTTATCTTCCACCTTAAGGAACTTGCTTAGAAACTCAACCTTATTTTCTATGCAATGCATTGGAACTCAGGAATTTCAGCAGTGTCAGCATTTTCTTAAATGAGGTAAGAACAGTTGGGCTCATTGCAGAGCTAGGTACTACTGAAAACAAAGAACGGGACCTGTTAGGCTACCTCAATTATTACAAATGGTAAGTGAAAAAGTTCTGTGACAAACACAAAAAAGAAGATTGCTTAAGAAATGACTGACACATTGACATATTTTTTTCACTTGCTGCAATGAATATGACAGTTAAAGAAATAAAACACTGAAGGCCTGTGTAAAATTATAGTTTATACTTGACTCAAATATGTCTGTTGAAACATCAAATACCTGGAATTTCTAGAATGACTGACAGAAGAGTAAATTTTAACCATAAGTTTTGACTAGCAGATTGTTTAATTTCATAGTTAGCATTCATTCACAGTAAAGCTGGAAGAAAAATACATTTCTGAGTCTGTGTAAGCCAGTCTGGAAATACATACTAGAAAGGCTTATATACATTTGAGAAAAGGTTTTACCTACCTGACACCCAATATGGAAAAAATGTTTTATATTGGAAGTTTCCGTTCAAATAATCCTCCAATGTAAGAGCTCTGGGACCACCATCTGTGTTGACAACTAAGAATAAGACAGAAAGTTTCTGTTAATGCAATGCTGTGAAGTGGAAAAAAAAGAAAAGAAAAAAGAGGAGCAATTACTAGTCCAATATTTCCTTTTTTCTATATTTAGCACCAGGGAACAGCAAGGATAGCATAATACTGGAGGTATGCAGAGAGCAGGCACAGCAGAAAGGAACGTTCTCTGTTACTGTTCTGATAAGGTCCTTTGGCCTCTGAAGGACTCACCTTTAGGAATACACAACTAGAAACCAGACAAACTAATTTATTTCACCCAGTCATTTATTCACTCAGACGTATTTACTTGTAGAACCTGTGAGTCCAAGAAAAGCATTTTCTACACAAAGGACAGTTCAAATTTTTGTTTAAAGCATAGATTTCATGAACTTGTGTGGTATGTAGACCCAGCACATATTCAAACAACAAACAACAGAGTCAAACAACAGGATGTGCATACAAACCCCCTGCTGCGAAATTTCATAAATGCCTCATCAACCAGTGTTAGAAGATGGATATAAGGCTTGCAAAATAATCACCATCCACATACATTTCTTAGTAGCCACATGAAAGAAACAGATGAAGGTATGCAGGTAAAAATAATGCTGAAAAGTAATGAATGAGTGAACCCAAATTTCAACTTTTTATTTACTGCTGCAAAAGAAAATTGGCAATGATTCTGGAGAGAAGACAGTTACTCTGATATCTGATTTCTAAGCAGATCAGAGAGTCGCATAAAAATAATGACAAAATTATGGCTGGTTTTGTGGTTCTTGTCTGACTATGTTTCTTCCCAAAGCTAAACACCTTAAGCTAGGGCAGATTTTAAAAACAAAATTTAAGGACAATCAACTGGATAAGAAGAGGATAATGCTGTAAATGCTGGCTCGCTAAGTGCATGGAAATGAAAAATGCCATTATAAAAATGTAATAAAAAGCCAGTAAGAAAAACTATGCAGTTCACAAGAGAAAGAGTACTTAATATATTTAATACTCAAAAGACACAGGAACATTTCTGATAAAGGCCAGTTTTTAAAGTTCAGTACCATAAGAATGGCAGGTTTTAAGTCTAGGCATTCTGGAATCTATGCTTTTCTCCTTTGAAATCAAGGGGATTTTTGCCACGGTCTTCAGAGCTAGTGGGGATGTTACTCTGCAGCCTAGTAGATCTCTGTCACTTCCCCTGTTTGTTCCTTCAGAGCTCTCAGATGACAGCCAGATAATCAGGATGACTCATTGCCCTCAGGTTTAATATCATGCTCCATCACTTCCTCATTACAGCTGCCCTCTCTGTTAAGATCACACTGACTTCCTAGGAAATGTTTCTTCATATTCTCTTCTATGATACTTTGTAATGATAATACATGTTTTCTTCTGCTAAGTGACTATTACTTACTGTAGAATACACATGTCAGGTTGACTGTTGACACTAGCCTTGTCTGCACTAATGCAGAAGAAAGCTGTCATGAGAAATAAAACTGAATGCCAATCCATAGGCAAAAACCTATCAGGATAAACTCGGAGCTAGCAATAGGTCCAGAAAATATCCCAAGAGGTTCAATAAGAAGTTAATTCCTCTTGCTGATATCATAACTGAATAATAGAGACCCTTGATACGTTAATAAACAGCACAGAAGATGGCAAACTCTTAAAAAATTGCGTAGAAAATAATTCCAAAGAAGAATCCACTTCTATTTATACTGAGTGATGATACTTATCACTACCTTTCAGTTTAAATTCTCTAAGTGAATACGCCTATTAGCAAAAGAAATCCACTGTTAAGATCTATTTCCATGGTTGTGTGTATAGGAGGCTTAAATTTGCAGTCCTGTTTGATAGCTTAATCTGGTAAAATTTCCTGGTTCCTCCTCTCAGTTTAAGAGGATTTTTTACTAAAAAGACAAGCAATATCACAAATGTCTCATCTCTGGTCTAATTTTCACAGCTCTAATTTAAACTTTTACTCTGTTAGCCATCTCACTCTTACATACTTAATATTCTGTGATAATTTATTATGACTGCTAATGATTTTCAAAATGTGTCCACTCCTATCTGAATTTCTAACAGTGGACTGCAAAAAATCTGAACGCAACTATTTCTTACTTGATTACTTATAATTTTGAATGCTTGTTTCTAGGCAACAGAAGATATATTTAAATGCTTTAATTAAAAGCAGCATCTTTAATTGTTTCCTATAATTGTTGCCGATTCTTTCTTCTGTAACTAAAGACTGGTTCAATAATAGTATTCGAAATCTCTGCTCACAGAACAGACCCTAACACAAGAAGTACTCTCCATGTCTGCAGCACTATATAGACATTGATTTGGATGGTTGTTGGTAGGCTTGGTAAGTTCTTATGTTGTGTTTCATTTCTCTATGAAATAACAAAGATGAAAAAAGATGCCAAGGGACAAAAAGGAAGCAAATAGCAGAGCCAGCCACAGAAATGAAATCTTACCAAATTTCAGCTTTGCTCGGGAGGGATGCCATCCAGAGGGACCTGGACAGGCTGGAGAGGTGGGCCCAAGCCAACCTCATGAAGTTCAACAAGGCCAAGTGCAAGGTCCTACACCTGGGTCGGGGCAATCCCAAGCACAAATACAGGCTGGGCGGGGAATGGCTGAAGAGCAGCCCTGAGGAGAAGGACCTGGGTGTGCTGATTGACGAGAAGCTCAACATGCGCCAGCAATGTGCCATCACAGCCCAGAATGCCAACCGCATCTTGGGCTGCACCAAAAGAAGTGTGGCCAGTAGGTCAAAGGAGGTGATTCTGCCCCTCTACTCCACTCTCGTGAGACCCCACCTGGAGTACTGCGTCCAGCTCTGGAGTCCCCAACATAAGGACATTGACCTGCTGGAGCGTGTCCAGAGGAGAGCCATGAAGATGATCCGAGGGCTGGAGCACGTCTCCTATGAGGAGAGGCTGAGAGAGCTGGGGCTGTTCAGCCTGGAGAAGAGAAGGCTCCAGGGAGATCTTACTGCAGCCTTCCAATACCTAAAGGGGGCCTACAGGAGAGCTGGGGAAGGACTTTTTACTAGGGCATGTAGTGATAGGACGAGGGGGAATGGCTTCAAACTGGAAGAGGGCAGGTTTAGATTGAACATTAGGAAGAAGTTTTTCACTATGAGGGTGGTAAGGCACTGGAACAGGTTGCCCAGAGAGGTTGTTGAGGCCCCATCCCTGGAGATGTTCAAGGCCAGGCTGGATGTGGCCTTGGGCAACCTGGTCTAGTGGGAGGTGTCCCTGCCTATGGCAGAAGGGTTGGAACTTGATGATCTTCAAGGTCCTTTGCAACCTAAACCATTCTATGATTCTATGATTCACCACCCCACTGTCTCAGTTTTAAGCCTTTGTGGTCCATTTGCATGTATTTACAGGGTGCAGTTCTGTATTTCTCTGTGTACTGAATTGGTAATTTTGGTTCACAGTGTAAACTGCTTTATATATTCCATAATTATAATTATTCACTCGTGTATTTGAGTGTATTTGACTTACATGTATAATTGTGTTGGTAAAAGCCTGTAAGCATCTATTAATTGCCACTGGCTTTATGCAGATACCTTCTCCTTTACTGTTCTGCGAATTGTTGTGAGAGAGCTTAATAAAAGACAGAAAGCAGAACTATCAATTGTATTAAACTCAGATTAACTATATGCACACCAATCTATCACTGTGAAATTCTGTTTGTATCATGAGGATTATTCCCTTTCAAAGACCGGATGTGGATAGACCAACACAACCCTTGCTTTAGATTTCAAAGCCCTGCTGGCTTATTCCACAACATGGTCTAATGTGCATCCATATAAATTGTGTCTACTCCTGCCAAATTAAACCAAGCGTACATAACATATTCTGGTTTCTGTATTTGTTATTTTTATACACGTAGCTGTAGATATGTATTTGGTATGTATTTAATATATATGTATTTTATATGTATTTTATTTAGCATCCACTATTACACAGCAAATAGATAACTTGCCAAAAGAAAATTGGTTAGCATCTTGGGACAGCCAGCATGCAGATGGTATTATATTCTGCTTCTGGACTCAAATGTCCATTCTTCACTCTGTGGTCTGATGCTGAATAGCTAAAGCACAAGCTCCTTCAACATGCACAAGATGACAGCCTTCCACTTGAGGAAACCACAGCCTGGTTCAGCATCAGAAATTAATTCCAACACTCCTGATCCTGCCCCAGAACTTTGGGTCACACTCAGCTCCACATCAGTTGAATCTGCTTTTCCATACCTGCATTACATTCAGTCATTTTTTGTGGGGTGTGCCACTGCTTTGTCAGTGAAGGTTACTTAAAAACACCCTTTGGAATGAGAAGAAAAGATTAAGTCTGAACAAGTCATGTTCTGCAGTATGATCCAGCTCTTGTTACTGTTAGGAAAGAAACTGTATATAGAAAGCTAGAGAATGCTAGAATGAGAATGGTACTGCTGACTCTACTTCTACTTCTCTACTGCACAAGGGTCCGGGAAAGGAACAAAGCCTCTAATGATACACTGAGAAAGAATCATTATAATCCCTTTCATTTATTGAAAATTAAGTTTTCAGAAACTATAAAGAAAAGCTAATATAAAAATTTACCTTAGATCATAACCATCATACATTATTTCTAAGCATAGACTTGGAGAGGTAAGATTGTTGTGGTAAACCCTTTAAATTAGTCCTAAATCAGAGTATTTATTCTGCCACCAGCACGTGAATAAGCAAAAAAACTAATAGAGCCTGTTTTGGTTAAGCACTTCATGTTGATTTAAGAATCTAAGCGACAAAGAGTTTCTTCAAAGCACTAGTTAGATTTGGTAAGAAAAGGCCCACCCAGCCCCACAGTCCTAGGAGTATTGTCACAGACCACAGTTGAACAAGTACAGCAGACTGAACCCTGTTAACGGAATATAAACTAATGGAGTGTATTAGTTTTTGAAAACTTATCTAGAAAGATTTTAGTATGAATTNAGCTCTCCTGTAGGCCCCCTTTAGGTACTGAAAGGCCGCAATAGGAATATAAACTAATGGAGTGTATTAGTTTTTGAAAACTTATCTAGAAAGATTTTAGTATGAATTTCTACCAATTTTTATGCAATCTAAAGCATCAAACAGAAGAGGTTTAGACAAATTAGTCTAATCGATCCTAATATTGGTTTTTATTACTCTGTTCAAATAATGTTATGACAGCTCTCTGCCACCAGTGTACAGATCACTGTAGCTAGGTTTACACTATTACTTAGAACCAAGCCTGAACTCCTAGCTAAGACTGAACCACCAGACTTTGGTGGAAGCACAGTGTCACAGTAATCTATTGATTTTCAATTACAAGAAACTTCAGCAACAGCTGAGAGTCTATAATCTCTGTCACTTGCCAATTTTGATAGATGGCCCAGAAGATGAGAATTTCCCTTTAACTTTACCTCTGTTTTAAGTCAAATAAAACAGTCCAGGCTCACATTTCAATTAGAAAGCAGCAACTAACAGCACTGTCTCCAGCTGAATTCACTGCAGGCAACTGCATTCCTGACTGGAAGTATTTTTCTTCCACTCCACAATGTTGGAAGCCACACTGCTTGACGTTGCATCCAAACACAGGGAACCATTTGTTGAATCAGAAAATGGATTTGGCTGGGGTGTAGCAAAGAACACCACCAGTTCCTAAGAAACTGGCTGTTCACACTTCCTGGCTGAGAAGGATGCCCTGTGACCTTATCTGCAACATTAGAGAAAGGTGGTCTTGGTCTCAGGCCTAGGCCAAGTGTACAATAGGAGCAGAAACACTGACACGCAGGATATTCATCAAAAATAGCAGAAGAAAAGATTAATTTGGAGCCTAAAAAATACATTCAGTAAATTGTAACTCTGCCTGTGGATCCGCTCTTGCTTTTCAACTGCAGGCAGCTATTTTCTTTCTTGTTTAATGCTGCAGAAGAACAGGACTAGGTACACCAGCGTACAAGTGAAAAGAACCTTTCTGAAATGTTTAGAGTCGGGTTATCATAGCTGGGTTATTGTAGTAAGGTAAATCACACAGCACATTCCTAACTCAAAGAAATGTCAAAAAACTGTCACTAATTTCTTAGTCATAGATATCATTTGCTATATTGAGATTGCCCGCTTTGCTCTTCTCAGCCCCACACAAATTGTGTAATAACCACAACTAAGTACTTCCCCCTTGCTATCCTCTCCAAACAGAAAATTATTTTTCAGTATAACTTTTGAGAATTTTTCACATTTTTATACTCTCCATGTGTAAACCAAAACCAGCTACGACATTTTGAGAAGTTTGAAGGACATGAACTTACTAGAGACTTAGCAGATAAAACCAGAACTAAATATTTCTTCCAGTTCTTTCAGAATTACAGACATCTCTCTGCTGATTTCTTAAGCAGAAATTTAGTCGGTCTGTGTCTATACATTTCTCATATGTAATTAATTGTCTTTCTAGACTGCCACATCCTGCCAGTTAAGCAGTACTAAAGGTGGAATGTACAAACAACATTCCACCTCTGTAGCTATTTCCTGTCTGTCTTCCACTTGCAAAATTTGTAACTGCAAAATTAATTTATATTTCTTCCTTTAACAACTAATCAGTAGACTACTAAGAATTCAAAAAGGTTTAGGCATTTAAACAGATAACTGCAGCACCTGCAGTTTCACCTGAGAATAAGAGGCCATAATCAGATGTGTTCAACATAATTGTGTGTTCAACGTAATTGCGTGTTCCACAATTGTTTAAAATGCTCCTTCAAAACAACATTCTGTAAAGTAAGATAAATTCTTTATCACCCTACTGGATCTAAATGTCATGTCTAATATGACTGGTTACCAAGCTGCTATTCCAAGAAACCGCAGAGACAAAAGAGTTCTTTGTAGTGGCTCCGGTACTGAAGAAGCTCAGACTAAGACCAGTGAGCAGGTATGGGATAACTTCAGAAGGGAAAAATATATTCACTTCCTCCCACAGTACCTTCCATGGTCTTTAGCAATTTCTTCAGGCTGCCAAACCAATCCTTGGTCTCCAGCCTCTTTGTTTCCTCACTGCCCTTTTTTATTTAAATCTCATTAAAATATTCTGCCCTGTCTTAACATACAGACTTGGTATGAATAAGTCTGACTTGATACCATACATGTATCTAGTATCAAAAGCTCAGATCTGACCATGCTTAAGCTAGCCAAAAAATCTGGCACTCCATCACTGACAGTAGAAGTCAGACCTATCACTCTGAGGTGCTATCTCTTTCCAGCACTGCCTTCCACCTTGATATAACCTACCCTCATTGGATAGGTTATACTAACCTATTCACATGCTGCACAACAGAGTCAACCTTAACTGCTTCAGAAACCTCCAACCCCTCTCTCAGCGAAACAACCTGTGATAACCATATTCCACAGATATATCAGGTACGAAAGAGATTTCACCTTTCATAAAACCTGTATATTAACTACAGGACTTAACTTTCACAAGTCTTAAGCAGATAGCTGATTTTATAACAGCTAGTTGTAAATGCAAAACTTAGTTCTTCCTCTCAGTCACCCTCCCAACACATGAACAAAGAATAGTAATAGAAAAAAAATATTCCTTTAAATAGACACTGTTACTGGATTATAGGCTTTTTATTACTATTTTAACTATTTCAGAGGCATTCAATTAATCTGTTATAATGAAAGGGCCATGTAAATACTTACATTGCCCTTACTACACCTCTCATAGAAAAAAAATTACCATCAAGTCAGTGCCACTCAGGCTCTAAACTTCAAACCACACTCACTTCAAGCTTTACCAGAGGACTCAGCAGACCGAACTGTGTTGATTGACCTACAGCTGGCATAATAATGCAAACTATGCATCCTGATTTTATACAATGCTGACTTTAATTTTCAAATGCAATCTTAAATATGTTCATGGACAATTCATCATACCCTACCTACAACAAAATATTTAACCTGTAATTGGATAGAGAACTTCTGGAATTATTACACAACCATTTAAAACCAAATACAAGTTCACCAAGCTAAGGGAAATTAATAACAGTTTGTGAGAGTCTCCTAATTCCTAACACAAAAAAATAACATAATATGAGGAGATCTGAGAATTATTTTTGCAGTCTTATCTGAGAACATTATATAACATGCACAATAAAGTTAATTCAGGTGCTTTTCACTTCAAGGAGTTCCTTGTTTCAACATCTACTGGCATTTCAATCCTGCCTTCAGGATATTTCAGCTGTCAGTACATTTCTGTAAAGTGATAAAACCATAACAATTCTGACAGGACAATCCTAAAGATGATTTGACAAACTTTTGTGAACTTTAGAAGCCATAGTAGCTAAAGATACTGTGTTTTACACTACATTAGATTATAAATGCCTTACCTCTTGATGGAAGCAGTATAATACACATAAGTAATAAGGAAAGCAAAAGGCATATAACCACACCAAATATGATTTTTAGCCGGGTCTGCAGGACAGAAAAAAAAAATAATTACATTTCTAACATTGCCTGAAGCACACTTCTATGGCTTGTAAATAATTAAATCCTCCCCTTCTCTCTCCTCTCAGTAATCCATCCAAGCAACAAGCAAAAATGTCCCTGCAGTACATTTGAAAAGACTTCCCTTTCCTTTTTCTTTAAAACAAATACTTTCACATCAGAGCCTGGCCTTGTGCAATAGCTGACAGTTTAAAACAACAGATGCAAACGTTACCAAAAGCTGAATTTAGCAGCATACAGACCTTCATTTTCCTGCTGTATTCTAAAAGAATGTAAATTCTCTCTTCTGGGTGTTGGTCAGTGGATCTAGGAGAGGAGTTTGAAAAGGCAGTGTCTGTTTTCACAGTTGGAGGCCAAACCTCTGGCAGACTTTTTTTTTTCCTACATACTTTTGAAAACTGTGCCAAATTTCAAAGGGTTTCCATAAAATTAGAAACAGGCTTTCGGGGAAGTTCTTGAACCAGAAATGGACGGTGGGTGGTTATAGGGGTGGTGATTATATACTTCCCATCAATGTGAGCTGTAACCAACATCTGCTAACACTAACTTCAGGGTTTTATGACTCAACAGTTACTTGATATGTACTGTTTTTCTCTGAAAAGTATCTACTGTGTATTTTGGCAATCCTCACATTCTCAGGACATAGTCATGACCTTATTTCTACTCTCTACAGAGAAAATAAAAGAAAAATCCAATTGCTATACTGTTTATATACAATTCATGTATGTTTACTTTCTGAAATAATAAATGATGGTGTAAGAATGCAAAATAAGAAGCAGAAACAGATATCATTTAATGTCTTCCACATGTGAGAAGAATTACTTTTTTTCTCAGAAAACTACAAACTCCTACAGGCTATGCAACACAGCTTAGAGAGGCAAAGATCTACTGGCCCAGTGCAAATTCTGAAATAATGCTTAAACCCCCAGCTGAACGTTATTTTATTTAGGGCACTGAAATGAGGTCGACCGAAAACAGAGAAAACTTCTCTTGAGACCGCAGTGTCAAGTTACATAAGAGAGCTCTCAGCAGAGAGAAGAAACGCTCCAAAAGGGAAGTAAAACTATGCCGTCCTCGTTAGACTGACGTTACCCAAACAGTCTCAGTGCTGGTATGCCCCGGAGCCGCTCTGAGGAGTGCGGGGGAAGGAGGGGAAGGCGCCAGAAGACCGCAGCCCCGCTCCTTCCCTTCAGGCGGGTCCCCACAGCGGGACGGGGGGGAATAACGGGGGAATAGCGGCCGGCGGGGAACAGGCACGCTGCCCCCTAGCGGCCGCCCGACCCCAAGCGGCGCAATCCGGGCTGAAAAGAGACAGAAACGTTTAAACGAGGCAACATTTTCTGGGCTGGCAGCGCCATGTAGCCTGCCCCAGCACAGCCCGGTATCCCACGGGTACGCGGGTCCCTCAGGAACGCTCTGCGCTGTCGTTTCCTTTCTTCGCTGCTCGTCGCTCTTTTCCGGTCGTCCCCCCGCTCCCATCCCCGCGCTTTCAGGCTTCCCAGCATCGGTCCGTGAGGTTGCGGTGAGGTTGCGGTGAGGTTGCGGTGAGGTTGCGTGCTCTTCAACGCATCTCCACGCACCCTGCAACCCACAACTGCTTATTAGTGATGTCCGGGTCTCAGAAGGATGCTCTCAAAAAGGAAATCCTTCCAGTGCTCCTACCACACAGCCACCAATCATTCTTTTAGATGATTAACCTGAGCATGAGACTGGGCCAGGCATTTCAGATGTGTTATTAGGCAAAAAAAAAACCAACCCCCCCCCCCCCAACAATAAAAAAACAAAAAAGGCAGTCTCGAACCCTTTATAGTATTCATCCAGACCATGTGCTGTGGGGAAACACCAATGAAGGACTTGTGCAGAGTGCTGTGCCCCACAGCCATGACTTCAGGCTCTGTATTACGTACAGAAGGGCACCGGAGATGGCAGCAGCTGAACTGACCTACAAAATAAAGCCTGTCATCCACATACTGATGGTAGCTTCCCAGCCATTTCACCTGGTGCCCACACCAGCGGAGATGGCAGTGCCTGGCGCTGGCGGTGGGCCTTCCTCTGCTTGGCCTCCATAGCCTGCGGGGGGCGGCCCGGCCAGGCCGCAGCCCCAGGCCCAGCTCGGCTTCCTTCTTGCTGCCGCCTCAGCCCACGTGGTAAATGTCAACTGCCAAAGGTGGCCACAAACTGACTGAATATTCACTGGGTTTGACATGAAACTTTGCGACTGGTGACTGGAAGTTGCAGGTTGGGCTTAGGTGTTCTTGATTTTGCATGTGGAGTCTGCTGAATCACCTCATCTTTTTCCCTGCGGCAGTCTTGTATTTCTATCCTGTGCTTAACACCAAAAAGGGAAAAATAAGAGGGTGAGGAAAGGAGTACAGAATGGCGGTGCTTCTGTGCGGAAGTCAGGCATGGGGACTATGGTTTTTCAGAGGAGGTTACCAAGGACTGAATATCCAAATCTCACTGAAATTCAGTAGTAGCCGGATGCATCACGCCCTCTGGCTTCTTTGAAAATTGAAAATGTAGTAGATGAGATAAGTTTCCTGTCACACCAAAATGTCCAGTAGAACTTGCACTACTGTTTTAAAGAGAAAAAAACCTCAATGTATTACCACCAAAGGTAGTCAAGTTACCACCTTAGCCTAACAGTATGGGCTGGAATTTGAACACTAACTGTTCCACCAGCCTTGGTGAGGCAGCGGCTGATCTGGGCAGTGTTTCGGCAACATTCCTTACATAGGGGGATTTTTGAAAAGAAATTAAAATGAATTGTATGGAAAAAAACAGTGATAGGAAACACGCCTTATTTTCCCCCAAACTCAGTTCCCGTCTCTCCCCAGTTCTTGCCACAACAGTGACAAGTTATACAAGATACAGTTTCTGAATAAGATCCATCCTGTTGACATAAGCCATGCAGGAAAAAAAGGCTGAGAAGGCTAAAATATATTGTTCCTGATACACTGTATATGAAGGGCAGAACTGAGCTGAAAAACAATAGTGTTTCCTAACAAGATAAAACCGCAGCTACTCAAAATTTCCAAAACAGAAAGGGATTATGACAAAAGAATTTTTTTCCCATGTAACTCCTGCTTGTTATTCGTATTTCCAAACTGTTACTTATTTCCTAGCATTCTGTGGTTAATCCCATATGTATTTTCACTAACACAGTTCAGAGAAATCAACTTTTTTCCTACCAACATTGGTTGGCTAGTTTTCGTTTCCAAATACGCAGCTTCCTCTAATGAATGTACATTTAGAGAATGCCTCAAAGGAAATGATTCAAACTCACATGATCTAAAAGACTTTGCAAAATTACTATATGCTGCATACTATGTATTTTTTTAATTTGGAAGTCAAATTATTTATGCATGTGCTGTAGTAAGATTCACAAAAGTCGCAGCATTAGAATTAAAACAAAATTTACCTGGCAGAGAATGACCTCTACAAGCTTTGTAGATCTACTGCTCCTAACACCTGAAGTCCTTTCTCTCGACTGGTTATCCTAGTACAAGTGTAAAAGCAAACAGCAATTCTTTCAGCAGCCAAAGCTCTTCCTAACTTCTGCAACATCAGAACCCCATAATATAAGATAGAAATAAAAGTGTAGGGAAGGTAGAAAGAGGGTGAATCAGTTGTAAAATGGACAAATTATGGAACAGAAAATATATTCTGTTTGTACAGCAACTATCCAACCAGTTATACAACTACTCTAAGGTTACTAAAGCCTTTACATTTCCCAGATGAGGAAATGCAGATTTACAGGTGTAGGCTGTGCATCGCATCAGACCAAAAATAGACAGAATAATGAAAATGCAACTGAAGCTGAAACAGTTCTTAAGTAGCCGCACACAGCGCTAGACAAATCCCCAGTGACTAATAGTTTTTCTTCTTTCCACATTTGTGAACAAATAAAAGTTCTAAGTAGAAAATACAATCAGGATTTGTCACACTCCCTGGAGGACTTTGGGTCCATAAAGGCAATAAATGCAGAAGTAACTAGCAGATAAAATATGGCAATTTAGCTTGTTTTTTACAACTTCACACTTCCTGGATGAACAATATAGGCACGTTTTACAACCCCATTCAAAGACAATAACTTGAAGTGGAAATTCCTTATCCTACACGCCAGCAGGATTCATTTCAGGTTCATTACGCATGATGCTGAAGTGAGATTGTGCAAACACTCTTTAAGCTTTGATGACAACGTGGCTGAGTCACGCTAGGAGCTGGGAGTATAACAGCAGCACACAGGTGAACTGCAAGAAACCCAGGCACGTTTGTGATACGGCCCTGTTGAACTCAGCTATAAAAGAACAAAGAAATCCAGCTACATATGCTCTCATTGCTTCAATAAAGGGAAGTATCAAAAGCTCAGATTTCAGAAAATCTACTCAGCATGGAAAATTATTTGACTGAGGACCCAGCAACAATCTATGTAATGATACCATCTTTTTACCAGGGTTTTACATTTCTTTAAAGTACTGAATAAATTACTTCAGACACTTGAAAATGCTATGTACAGTGTATTATGTTATATTTACATAACTATAACAACTCATTAACACAGAAATACAGAGATGATCTGGATGATGATTATTTACGAAGACAGACTATTTTAATAATTAATTTTTAGCATATTTCATAGCATCTCATCAGATACTCAGCACAGGAACAAAATGCACCTTAAATTATAATCAGGTGTGATCTATCAATCATCAACATTTGCGAATAGTCAGACTCTTAGATCAATGTGTAAAAAGTGTAAACTTTGTCCTGCACTTAATGCTAAATCAGCAGATTCTAGCCAAAAGTAGCCAAAAGCTTCAGTACTAAGCAAAATACTACAATACAAGAAAGAGATTAAGTTAGAGGTTCTAAGAACAATAGATGAGGGGGATGGTTTAATTTTTTTTAACTAATGAAGTATCTAATGCTGAATAAAGAAATTGGTGAAGATTTCACATTTGTTCTGCCCTGCACAATACATAAAGGTAAGAATAGCATTATATATACACAAATGTAAAGTACATACTCTACAAACTGTTTACACTCCCTATCTCCCCCTGACTTTTCCTGTTTTAGTTGTATCATTCAAATTACCCACGGAATCGCTGTGTCTTGAAACATCTTTGCATATGTAATCTCTTAATTCTCAATAGGCCTGATTTTTTTTACAGCCCTAAGATAGTAGTTTATTTGTATAAATGATTGTTGTGCAATATTTTCAACCTGTAAACAAACCACAATTTCTGTAGTTTATGCACATTCTAATCTACAAAACTGCTATAGTGAAAACTCATCAGTATGCATATTTATTTCATAATGCTATAATTTATTTATAACTAAGTAGCTAATCCCAAAATGGACTATGTCAGTTCGAGGATATCTGAAATGTGCTGTTCTTCTCAGTCAGAAATTAGATTTTTTCCCTTCCCCCTGAAGCAAGGCCAGAAATATGAAAAAAAAACCACCCAAATCTGGTCCTGATGCAAACCTGAAATCAAATCTGATTTAAAAAAATGTGCACAGTATTTATATTCCTTTTAAAAATGTAGAGCAATTACAGATCTAGCCATAATAAGATTCTTTTTTGCTGGGATATACTTTTCAGCTATGTTGCAACTTAGAAATTTTACCTGGGGCTACTGAAGTGTTTACATGTCCATGCCAGTAAACATACCACTTTATCCTGAATTTGCAAAGCTGACTGTTACAACAACAAACAGACCTTCTTTCCACTCTCCAGTATCTTACTTGCAAATAGGGGGGAAAAAATCTGTCAATGAGATAAATACGGAGACACATTATGCTATTTTTACAGACAGAATACCACTATCCTTTAAATTGCTAGGGTGAAACTGTGGTATTATTATTGTCAAAATACTTACAGTGAAAGAGAATAAACAGTATCACAGTTGGTAAAGGTTAATCATTATAGTAATTTATTGAAAAAAATACGCACCTCATTATATAGCCAGTTTAACAATCCCATCAAACTAACACACAGAAAGTCACTTGGCATTGTGCTTTTTGGACATTAAAATAATAAATTTCAAGTCACTTTAAGGGTCTGATTTTTTTAAATGCCTTTTAATTTTAGTCTGTCAAAATGTATGAGCTTACAGCTAAAGGTAAGAGGGGAAGAACTCAGTCTTGAAAACACTGATGAAGCAACAATGATTCAGAAATAACAGCTAATCTGTTCTCTTTAGTGGCTCCTCTTTTGACACACACTATCTTGAAAAGGGTTGTAGCAGAAAGAAAAACAGAAAATAATCACCATGGCAAATCTCAAGATGTCTGTCCTATGTTCTGTGCTTGATGACAAGTCACCTAACACACTTTTGACAGTGTTGTCACCCCATGACAGACTGTAGTGAGTAGAACAGGAATTTGTTCCATGGATACACATGAATGCAATGTATTTGGTCATCTTCTTTGCCCTGGAGTACCACGTGGCAGACAGCAGCCATGTTACTTCGTCCTTCTCCTTCCTTGTTTTTTTTTCCTCCTCTAAACAGTTTTCTCATGCCCAGGAGCTTCCACAGCGTTTATGATGCAGCACTCTTTATGGGACAGAGAAGCTTCTAATCAGCAGTTAGAGAAAAGTTGAAAGGGCTTTTATTTTCATTCTGAGTCACTAATCTTCATCACTTGAAGGACAATGAGCTGCATAATCTAAACTAGGAAACCTGACGGGCAGTTCTCCCCATTTCTTAAAAATGTGCTTCGTTGTTTTCTTGTCTTCAAACACAACCACAAAATTTCGGATCTTTAGACAAGGCAGGTCAAGACCTCGGTGAACCATCATATTTCCCCAAGCCTGCAAGTACAAGGAAATTACATTTCAGATAAAATAGACAAGATCATTAGACAGAAATAAATACAGACAACAACAACAAGAACGAAGTATGAAAATAAGTTGTTCCTCACTTGTCCACAATCTTTACATATAATTTCCCCGTTTGTCTGGTAATCGGCATGCTTATCTTGCAGTGTCTTATTTTCTCTTGTATTGTAAAGAGTTCTGAAAAACAGTCAGAAAGCGTGCATCAGAATACACTGGTCATTCAATGCTACATATAGCCTTAAACACATGGTGACTACAATTGCTGAAGTCAGATATGAAACCTAAAAGGTCATAAACTGTCTGACTTTTGTGCACATTCAGGAATTGGAGAAAATGCAAGGTCCTATTTCATGCTCCTAAGTAATGATGAAATACAACTGTACTCCATGCCTCCTTTCGTAGCATTTCAGGAGCTGTATCCTCCCTCACACGTTTTGAAGGAGGAGCAGCAGGCTCTCTGTTATAATAGGGGATAGATCTAGCTTGTTTTTTTCAGGTGCCATGGAGCTGTCAAAGGAATGATACCTGAAAGTTAGAGGTTTTCTTTTTTTTCTTTTTATTCCCTGTAGTCCAACCTTACCACTTAACAGAACATTTGGCTCTGAGTATACCAAGCTGCAGAGTATGTGCACATTCTTACATCATTTAGTTTAGGGAGCACTTGATCTTGAAGATTACCATTAGCCTGTGCTAAGGGGTTATAAAAATTATTACCCTGTAGTTTGAATTGACTGATAACACTACGCTGACAAGATAGTTCCACAGTAAAAGCAGTTTAATGTTTAGGGCTGCGCTCAATTTTAATTTTTTCAATGTATGAGTACTAATTTCTCATTAACTCTTTAAGTCTTTACAAATTATACCAGAGATATATCTCAAAGAAATGAGAACTTTGGAGGGCAGTAACTTGGTTGGATAGTGTCTGCCATATAATTAGCAAAGCATGACTGATCTGTAGTCTGCAATACCCATTACAAATTTAGTGTAGTAGAACTGAAGTTGAATTAAAACATTTTCTTGGTCTCTTAATTTCCATTATGAGTGGGAAGAGAAAGTCAACTCCTGCCATTATGGCACTGAAAAACACAGTTTAACATAAATGTTTACCAAACTAGATGGCATCTCTTGCAATGGAGATAAGAAGGAGCAAGAACACTTAGAGAAATAAAAGGGATGTGTCACCAGTATGAACATCCTCTAAATATAAAATTGTCAATGCATAGCTCATGGCCAATATGTTGTTTGAGTCAAACTCTTATCCTGGGTTTGTTACTCGTGTAAGTATGTGCGCAACTGGTATTCATCTTTGGTTACAGTTATACTGTAGAATACATACCACATTATACAATAAGTGACCTAGTTAATACAATCACAGGACCTTTATCTTTTTCCAAAGTGTCAAACTCTGGTCATCTCAAAATCAGGGGTAAGAACAAACATTTTGTTCAAACTCATTAACTGTAAACTCCATAGAGCCCAGGACTTGACAATATTGGAATAATCTTCTCTTTTTTTTTGTCTCTCAGGGCCTAGAGGGTTATAGGACATGTACAGCCCTGCTGAAAAGAAAATCTGGTTTTGCCTGAAAGAGATAAAGTAGTTCATAAACACTTACTGGAAGTCTTTTTTCACACTGACATGATGCATGTTTTCAATAACTTGTATGTCTTCTCCAGAACATACCAGCTTGTGGCAATTTTTGCATAGCAATGTTACTAGTGAAGGATTTTTTTTGTATGTTTTGTGCTGGTCTCTCTTTGCCTTCATTTGTTTTTCCACTATACTTTGCAACTGCAAATTCTGAATCTAGAAATAGATCAGTAAGAGCACTGTAACATGCTGGTGGAATGACAGTAATAGTTTTCTTTTTCAGTTATTTTACTGAGTACACAGACAACATTACTTCTAGTCAATTTTCCCCCCTTACAAAAAGGAAAGCAGACTTTTCTAAGGGCCCAGAAAACATAGATTATAAAACAAATATTGGAAGAAGGATTCAAGGCCATATGTAGTAGCTAATATTATTTTAAGTTTTCCTTCCCTCAGTAGATTTCAAACAAAAAGTACTCCTCACAATATACATCAGTCTTCTTTAAAGGGAAAGTGCAGAGTTGCAGTAAATACCTTCTTTAAATACTCTTCCTGCGGCATGTTCTGGACACGCTGAATGGCCTTATACATCATTTTCTCACGGAAAATATTAACATCTTCACGTTCAACAGCTCCTGAGACACTCGAAGCCACAAGTGCATAGGTGCTCTCATCAGCTCGAGCTCGACCGCGAGCCTATAGTTTGCAAGGAGTTCAACATGAACAGCACAATGTTCCCTACAACACTGTACAACATTTGCTCCTAGTTTTGTAATGGAAGACATGTACTGTTCCTTACGCAGTGTCCCCACAGACCATTTTTTCCCACTTAACTCAGGCACAAAAAGAATCAGTGAATACCACATACTGTTTTTGCATTATCATTAAAGATACCTGTGAAATAGTACTCAGGAGATTTGTGATTAGCATAACATTTTGCAAGGCAGAAACTGTATTTTGTCACCAAAAATAACCAAACATTTAAATATTAATATCAATATTAAATATTAAATATTTGTGTTCACAAATTAAGTGAGAACATGGACAAACTGGTATTCTGATATGCAATTATCTCTTTTTAGCTGTTGGTGGTACAAATGTCTTTTATATCAACCAGTCTGCTGATGATATTCTTATACCTTTTCTATAAGAGACCTTACTGTTTGTGTAGAGCTTTAAATTGATGTTACGCCATTACACATGGAGGCAAATTTTATATTGCATACAAACTGAGGATAGCAACTGGAAATGAACCTTGTTGCAAGAACATTTTCTCTTTTACTATGCAAGTATTTCAAAATTATCTCCAAAGCCCAAGTATATGATTCACTATTTGCATATTGAGACAGAAAAGCACTTTTAAAAGTAAGATATGTATGCAGTAAACTCATACCTGCACCATAGCAATTTCATTGGTGACGAGGCCATAGCGAATAACGATGTTACACTCTTTGATGTCTAGGCCTTCCTCAGCTACAGTAGTAGCAATAAGTAAATTTACACTTCCACCTCGGAATTTATCAATGACTTCCCTTTGCTCATTCTGTAAATTAAAAAAAAATCAGTATATTAACTTTCAGTATTAGTTTCTGTCATCAGTTTATTCTAATTAAGAGGTTTAAGGAATTATAGTCCGATCATTTCAGAGTGGAGCGCCAAACATCAGTAGCTTCAACAATGGCATTTAAGTATCTTTAAGATTACAAACAAGGAGTTCCTATTGAATGTACTAGGTGTTCAGCACCTTTTTTGAGGGAGGAAGGAGCAGAAGCCAGTCTTTTTAAGGTAACTGATCTTGGAATTTTGTAGCCCGTGTCATAGGTGCTAGGAGTTTTGACAATATAGTTTTTAGTTCTATCATTTTCAAATTCTTTAAGTAGTTATTCAAAGGTTCTGGATTTCTACCGCTTCAGTAATTTCAGCTTAAAGTACAGACTTCAGCACTTCCAAGTCAAGTTCCAAAGCACTCAAAATTCCCCATAATAAATGGGGACCATAATTTTAGTGATCTGGGGAGCATCAAAAAGCACAGCAATGATATGCTTAAAAAATGCTAAATGCATTTGGATGCTAAAGCATCCAAAACATGGACTTCTCAATTAACTGGGTATTTCATTCACACAAGCTTGTGCAGAGGGACAGAAACTTCTTATTTGCTATATTCAGCTTCAAAATGTAGAGGCTATTGTTTTGTTTGTGCAATGTGGTGTACAGATTAAATACCTAATTTTCATACAAAACGAGCAACATTTTAGAGAATAATTCCTAACTTTTCTTTTGAAACTGAGAACAGCTGAGGGAAATGGACTCTGCCCAGCAGTAAACCGCACCATTTTTGCCTAAATGCTGAAGTGGCAATTTTATGGGGAGTAAAAAGCAGAATAGAAGAGAGGTTTTAGGACACTGAGGTACCTTGTTTTGAAAATGTTGGTATAAATCATCAGGGAGATGTTGTGTATGAAGTCAACATAATGGTACGAGACAGACTGTTGAGCGATCAGTTGTGAAATTTTCATTGCAAATTCTGGCAAATTCTCTTTCAATGATTATGCCTCAGTGTGAAGCATGCATATAAACTGGTATAAGTTGATTAAGCAATGATATCACAAAAAGACAGGCATAATCAACATTGTAATTGTAATTAATTTTATTTTTCAATTCTGCAACTAAAATATAATTTGAATTACTGTTGTCCTGATGAATATAAACTCATTTAACTATCACATTTTTTGCTATTGCATTTGGTTCACTTTTTCGTCTTATGCTCCACTACAGTTTGTGTCCCCTTTGACTATACACTCCTCTAGGAAATGGCTGCCTGTTACTCCTATTGCCATAGAATCCAAACCCAAAAAAGCTTGTTTCTTGTGGAAATAAAATTATTCTGACATTGTTATTCACCTATCCTGCAGCTTATGATGGTAAGTTCCTGGCAGATATGAAACCAGAACTCTGGGCTCCAAACTTCAGTCTGTTGTTCTAGTACTAAAGCAAGCTGTTTTCTCAAAACATGTATGAGAGTTGAATGCTGTAGTGTGTAGTTCTGTACCTGAGTCATGGGTTTAACTTCACTGTTATGTCCAGCACCAATAAGATAATGGGCCTTAATTCCCACTTCTTCAAATTTTGGGTTATCCTTAATCCACTGGAATAGAGCAAAGGCACTTAGCCGAGTCTTTGTGAAAATAATTCCTCTAGGTTCTTCAGTCTTCGTGAACTCCTCCATTAAAGTGTTTCGCAACTGTATTAGCTTCTCATTTTCATATTCTGGCTTTCTAGCCAACTCTTTCAACTGTTTCTTCTTTGCTTTAAAAATAGCAGACATAAATTAAGAAAAAGTAACCATATAAAATAACGGTTCTAGAAAAAAACAAAGCAAAGAGCAGCTTTCTATATAATTCTCCCAGGATGTCTAATTCACATCCAGTTTGAAGAGCTGTGGCACACCAATTTATTTTTCAAGTGAGTTTACATTAATTAAAAACACACTAATCAATCAAAATAAATCACCATTAACTTTTTAACATACACTTTGCCTATATTTTATGGTGAGACTAAGCAAAAGAAAAAACTCTGTCGGCATACCAGAAGTGGTACAGAGTTTAAGTGCACTGTATTAAAGAGCTAAATCACAGCTTACAATACCTGCAAAACAGTTTTAAAATAACTGAAAACGTCATACAATGAGAAACAGATTAATATGCACAGCCCTCAGTGCTGACATGTTTTTTATACATTTACACATAAGTTGTCCTTGGGACATTCATTAGAGCAGGAATCCTCACTAGAGACATGCAATGTAATAGACACCAGAACGGGCATATTGTTATCAGTATTGCAGCTTTTAGAGACATTTCCATAAATGACATTTAAATGAATGACTCTCTTAGGCACTATTGACCATGACCAGGGAGGATTCCTCATGTGCTTTAAATTTTTTTTTTTTAATTTCTAATATTTAAAAGCCTATGTCATTGTCAGATGATCATGCAAACACAATAATAACACTTTAAGGGCGGGACTGGTGTGTTAAGACATTACAATCATTCTGATGTCATCACCCAGGGCAGACTATTGCACTGCACCTTTCCCAATGCAATGGCAGTCTGTATCACAAACTACTACACCACTTAGGCAGTGACTTTCTGACTACAGTCTTATTCATATTTTAGAATGTAATTAAGCACATACAAATACATACAAAAAGTAGGTAGATGCAACAAACTCCCACAGTTTCCCCCCTTAGTTAAACCTACACTAGGGGCTGCAGTGAGTTTATCACCCAAAGATGAACTCTGGTCTTAAAAGTTGGAAATAGAAATTCAATAGATTTCCTCCTGACACCTTCAGAGGTAAAATTAAAACAGATTGGAGTATAATTTATTTTTCACTATCAGGTTCTTGGAACTTCATTTACCTGTGAAAATGAAAGCAATCTAGACATCTCCATTTCATTTTTTAGTTAATTTAACTTTTTGGTTCTCAGCAACAGCTCAGTACTGAAATTCTAAACAATGGAGCATAAAGACAGGTATGAAGAGTCATTAATAAACACAATGACTTTATCTAACCTAATCTATTTTTTCAAAAGCTTTTTTAACATTTCCTGAATTTCTTAACAATGGCATTCTAAATTTGTAATTCATAGAATACTTGAAGTTGGGATACATGCTGCAGTAAAACCTGTTTTCTTTTGCAGCACCCAGGAGCCATAGGCAGTGGGAGCAAACTTGCCTACCTCTTCCTCATTGTAAAGGCAGTAAGGGAAAAAGAGATGCAATGAACACCTGTGTGTCAAGGACACACAGGAATGAATCCTAGTTCCAAGGTGAATGATCTGAAAAAAAGGGAACTAACTCTGATCTTTGCAATTTAATCCTCTTTTTAATTCTCTCACTATCTGCTCTTCACCTGACACTTACTCAAGGTCATCACTCCCATCTCTTAGTATACAGACAAACAAACTTAGGTAGAAAGGGTTAGTTAAAAACCCGTCATTTCATTACTTTTGTCTTCCACGTGCTCAACTTTTTGCCCCTCAAGAGTGTCTACTGGAATACACATTCTATCTGTCTGTCAGAGTGTCCTCAGGGACACTTCATTGGAGAAAAGCCGAGAACAGTTTTTACTATCAGCAAAAATAAAGTGCCCTTGGGCCAAAGCTGAAGAACTTCTACCACATGTTGGGACATGATCACACTATGATGTTGTTTACTGTACTCCATACTCCACGAACTGGGACATCCAGATACTGTCATAATAAAACAACATGGCAATCTCTAGGATGTAATAATTAATGGGAATATGCAAATCATATTAGTGCATATTAGCTGGCCCTATGGATTTAAAATATTAAATATCACAATGTATTTCAAACTTACCATGAAATAAACCTATTAGAAATTCATCTGTTTCATCCTGTTTTGATACTGCTGGTTCATCATCATCATCATCACTCCTTACTGTCTTCTTACTTTTCTCCTCCTTATAAAAGTTATTTAGGTGATTGTATGCATCCACTGTTCGGATGGTGTCATTTATCTGGAGAGCATCATTGTATTTCTTCAAGTGTTCTGCACAGACACGTTCCTTGCGTTTTTCTTCTTTTGCAGCTAAAAGTGAACAAAAAATACAAAATCATGCCTGTGTATAGAATAACCCAAACAAATCCAAAGGTAGGATATTTTTGCTATGCGGTTACCTTTTTTCTCTTCTCTAATCACCCACTGTTCATATGGCTGAGTTCCAAACTCAGATTTTGGATAGAGTTGGCAATAGTTTTGAATGTCTCTCATGATCTCAGTAATTTTCTCTCTAAATGGATCCTAGAAATAAATTGATTACCAAAGTAAATAAGCATCTTCTGGCAATGAAAACATTGGCCCAAACTCTTCTAGCTAGTAACACATTAAGTAATTTTTTAAAATGTTAAACCTTAAATTAAAAAACAAGTAAGGTTGCTAAGTGCATTTAGAGTTATGGAAATAAACAGTTCAGAAAATTACAAGAATTACACTGTGAAATAACATATTTTTTGTGAATATAATGTCACTCCAATACAAACATTTCCACTATGGTTCAGAAGGTCTTCTGACCAGATACCTCAAAAATATAACTCAAATCTGTAAAAATTTAGTTCTATCTGACTTTACTGATACTTTTGCATACAGAGGGAAGCAGCAGATGAATACACACGTATTCAAATTAGCACTATGGATCACAATAAATCTATAGAAAAAGAGCATTAGCCAAAAGTTTTTGATACCATACAACACACTTTTAAAGGGCAATATAACTTCAACACTGATTTGTTTGGAAAAACCTACCCTTCTTTTGTCATCTGCAATCACAGTCTTCTTATACGGTTCCTTCACCTGATTCTTCAATTGGGAGGCATGCTCTTCAACAGTCATGATTCTACGTGCATCAAGATTGGCACAGATCTGGGAGAAAACAAAATGTTATTTCTTTTAATGTTTAATGAGTTATTGCACATGAAAATGGAATTAATGCAACAGAGCTTCTCATTCAGATACTGGGTTTTGTATAATTTCATTTTCTTCCTACAAAAATTGGATACAGACACTATCAGCATAAGAAAGGCCAAATCTTTGAAAAGCATTTGAGAGAAGCTGAACAAGTTACTTTTTAGGCCAGAAGTGATCCTTGCACACTGGAAAAAAACTTGCAGATCAGGGTGCAAAACAGATATTTTGAAAAGGAAAATATACCATCAATACTTTAGAAAAGAAGATTTTGGAGCATAAAACAAATAAACAAAACCAATGGTGAAATAGAATAAAAAAAAAGAAAATAAATGTTAAGAAGTAATTATAAAAGTAAGAGCTGGTCATGACTGTAGAAAATAATTTGAAATTATGTTTCTTGGAACAGGAAGAGATAGAGAAAATTTCTGTGCTAACTAAATGACTGAACTGGACTTTTCATTTGATCTCTTCCAAGAAGAAAATATGTACATTTCAGTCACTAAGTCTAAAGCAGTAAAGGGAAACGTTGAAATTTTCATGAGCAGAGAAAACAGGAAAGGAAATCTGGCAGAAACCTTTTTAATGTCTTTAGTGATTACATTTCTTTAGATACAAAACCCAGCATCCTATCATTAAGATTTCAGAGCTGATGAAAAGGAATTCTCTGCTTTTTCCATTGCCAGAAAGTTTTTGTCTCAAAATACCTCGCCATTCTATCTAGCTCAATACAGCATAAAAGCTTCTTGCAAGCATTACCTATTCAAGATCACATTCTCCTTCTTGTGCAATTTGCTAGTCAGGAGTTTTCACTGGAGCACTGGGCTAAATTCTACTTTTGTATTACTAATGTAAATCCATTGAATTTCAAGTAAAACATTTTCTTTAGAGTCACAGATGTTTAAGTACAGAATTTAACCAATTATCTTGAGTCAGGTATTTAGGCAACTACACAATACTCCCCTCTCAATGAGTAACTCTAACTACTGTAAAGAAACACATTTATATGCTACCTGTATCTCACAAATGGTTTCTGCTTGTTTAAGTATTCAACTTTGTTTTTCACTTTCCGGATCCACATAAAAGCCCAGCTCAGTCACTCCAGAAATACAGATATAAAATACTGTGATCTCTCTAGGATTTAGGAATACACAGTAAATTCTAATTCAGCAATGGAAAAATAAGATTTTTATTAACTAAAAAACCTCAGTATTTTGTGCATTTCTTGCCTCTGATCTTAACTTGCTATTTCTTTTTTTTCAAGTGAGGCAATCATTATATTTCCCTTTTCAGCAATCCTACTTTCCTGCAAAGTAACCTTTACTTGTACATGGATTTCCATTAATTTGCAGTGGATCAATTTGCTGAATGGCTATGAGCTGAACTCCCATTTACACATGAAAAAAAAAATCAGATTATATATTTGGGGCTGAACATTGACATTAAAAGTTTTACTTAAACAAGACAATATCCCTTTGGTGGTTTGGAAATGTGACAGCTATTTACTTTCAGAATATGTTCTTCAGCTTTTGAGTTGGATTTTGCACCTCCTACACCAGGTGAGGCTGTAAGTCCCAGAATCTGAGGCTGTGGGATCACTGGTTTGTTTTCTTTTTCCAGCTTCCTGTTCTTCCTCTTTTCTTTTAAGTAACGTCGCATTATATTGTTGTAGACACCTTCCTTTTGAGTGTGATGACACTCATCGATAANAAAAATGATTAATTTTCTTTCAAATGTAGAATTTGTGTGAGTAAATCTTCTTACAGGTAAGGACACTGTTGATGAGAACCAGTCAGTTTATCGGAGCCCTAACGTATTAGGAAATTTTGTAGCACTGAAGGAAG
Organism: Anarhynchus alexandrinus; assembly: GCA_008711295.1. Lineage (NCBI taxonomy): Eukaryota > Metazoa > Chordata > Aves > Charadriiformes > Charadriidae > Anarhynchus > Anarhynchus alexandrinus. The sequence goes on from VUYV01000080.1 coordinate 3,204,703, forward strand.
GCGTAGATGGAAGCTGTACGTATTTCATAGACCATGGAATCTTTGCTGCACTCCTGATGTGTCAAGGACTTTTACATTTCATGTAATGTAGGAAGCTTTTCTATTTTTGCAAAATCAATCTGATGGTATAAAGAATTTCAAAGAGACATTTTTAGTAACCGGTGGTAAGAACATACCGTAGTTTAACTCAATCCTATCTTATATCCACAACTGTATCTGACAAAATACACAGTTTGTTTATGAAAAGATACTTAACATGTTAGAGGCCTTTCAAACATTCTAGAAAGACCTGTCCTGATCAAAATATGCTTCTACTTTATAGCAACACAGAGATTTCCTCCCTAGTCCTGTCCAATGAAAAGATTTATATTACTTTATGGATGTGTCATTGGAAAGAACAAGCAGATGGTGAGAGCACTACCAATCATCTCTCCTTTGTAGCTGAGGAAACTGATGAAGATTTAGAGATGTATTATGTGCTTTTTAGTCAGATCATATTTACATGCAACAGGTAGAGTATTGTATGATAAGGAAAATTAAGAATATTTTTTGTTTGTTTTAAATTTATTACAAACACAGAAAACATCTCCTTAATCTATTTGCATATGCAGACAGTGACATATATTTCAAAGTTCTGATTTGAAAGACTCATGAACATTTCTCTGTTTCTCTAACAGCAAAGCTGGTTTATGGAGCTCCCACTGTTCCCCTAGCTGGCCAATAAACTCTGCATGTCGAATTCCCTACAATTCGACATTGCTTCCTACAACATGACAAATGTTTGTGCAAATGTCTGTAAAGCAGGTCACTGAAATGATCAGGGTTAAACTTTTTTTTTTTTTTTAAATCCAGACGATTTCCATGGTCTTGTTTACATATTAGCGTGCTCAAATTGTTGCATCACTACAAATGAGTTTGCAACAACCGGTAGCAGAAGTTGGAAACTAACAGAGAGAGAGAGCACATTCTCAGTTGGCCTTTCTGCTGGAGAAGGTATCATGTAACTTCATCTTTGAAGAACCCAAATAAAGGTGGAGACTGGACAAGAGAAGGCTCCAGGGAGATCTTTAAGCCTTTCAGTACTTAAAGAGGGCTTGTAAGAAAGATGGGGACAAACTTTTTAGCAGGGCCTGCTGTGATAGGACAAGGGGCAATAGTTTTTAAACTGAAAAAGGATAGATTTAGACTAGATATAAGGAAGAATTTTTTTTACAATGGAGGTGGTGAAACACTGAAACAGGTTGCCCAGAGAGGTGGTAGATGCCCAATCCCTGGAAACATTCAAGGTCAGGTTGGATGGGGCTCTGAGGAACCTGATCTATTTGAAGATGTCCCTGCTTACTGCAGGGGGTTGGACTAGATGACCTTCCAACCCAAACTATTCTGTAATTCTGTGTCACTGGGGAAATCTGATTGTCTTCACACAAGTGGTTCAGGAAGCTAGTTTGGACTGATGTGGTTTCAAACCTAAATTTATATTTATTTCTAAGATTTCTACATATTGCAAGACTTCAGAAGCAGTTTCTCAGATATTTTACCAACATGAAATTAATCCCTTTGATTTTGACCATCATCTCTGTAATGGATATTCCTCTCATTACTCAGGAAAGACCTAATGCACCAGAAGAGATGTGCTTCTACTAAGAAAGTGATACACAGCTTTTAGGAAGCCCACACAGTGACTTCAGTCCTTGGTAAAGAGGGTAAACATTTGGTAAAATGCAGCTAAGGGAGTCCCCTCCATTTCATCGAGGCTGGAATTCTGTGTTACCTGTAATGCAGACCTCTGTGGAAACACATGAAGAAAGTATGAACAGAAATTAGGAATAAAAACCATGTAACTAATTAGGATGGTTTATACAGGCTGCAAGTTAACCAAGTCATAGCCATAAAAATGGAGCTGGCTCTGTTCAGGCTTGCTTGGCTTCAGTTCAGCTGAACTTAGTAGCACAGGTGTAATAGCATGGAAACATGGCCCTGTTTGCAAGGCTACCACAGTTCTGGAAAAAATATAACTCTTTATGAAGAAAGCTTTGCAAGGTGTGAAACCTATTCAAAAAACCACTTCATTACACAAGCTGGTTGGGACTCAGCCCAATTCTGATCACGTCAGCAGTTCCTGTAGAAATGTTCAGGTGCCTCTATATGGCATTCCCAAATGATTCAGATTTGAGAAGGCTTATTAACATAGGTGTAGTGGAAAGGAAATCAATACAAGTAAATCTCTGGTACTCTGCCTAGGTTAATAAAAAGGCCTTCTGAAGGAGGGGAGGCAATTCTGAGGTACCCAAGTAGCTCTGCAGGAGTTAGTTTGGATCAAGCAGTACTCCAGTCAGCACTAGGCATTGACAGACACAGACTGACTCCTCAGGTTTCTCTGCTGTCTTTGTAACACCCAGACAAGTACTTCCTTTATCTCAGATCCATTATTTTAAATATTATAGCTCTGATATTCATCCTGCACCATCTAAAAGAGTTGACTGCATGCTGACAAGGGAAGAAGTTAACATCTCACAGAGGAGAGTCACTGCAGCCCAAATCCTGGAGCTGAAGCCATGGGCTGTTCCATTATTTGTACGTCACTGGTAGATAATACTATTTCCTTTCTGATCTCCCATAGATATGTGGCACTTTGGGATTCTGGGCAAACAATTTTACCTCATCTCATCTTATATCTTTTGTTTTCTTCAACTTTCTTCATCTGTTGTAGGAGACCATTATATCTGCCAACCTCAGAGAGATACAGTAATAAGTAATACTATTTCTGTACATTAGAAAAATTGTAAGAGTTTGAAGAATACAATGTTTATAATAGATTGACTTTTATCTTGTGTTCCATTGTATTTCTCAAACTACTGACTACATTTGAGTTTTTATAATTTTTTTCTCATCCTGTTTATGGTTTCTATCTGATATAACTTAATGTTCTACCAATCTTGCAGTACAGCTGCATTTGCACAAAGTTGTGCTTGAACTAGATAATATAGGAAGCATAAAAAATATTTAGTACAAATGAATTGTAAGAGTCTAATTTGGCTTGAAAAACTGCATGCTCGTTAACTAAGATCTGGTTTTGACTCTAAGTACAGCTTGCATTTATGAAACCAGTCAACTGAAAAAACATTAACTACTGAATGTGGCACATTTTTACTCTGCAATTTTCCTCAATAGAGACATACTTTTAGTACTCCTGTAAAAATTTCAGAATTAAAAACTTGCCTGATAAGTGGACACCTTCTTCATCTTCTTCGGCTGCATTTAACAGTGAATTCTCAAGGATCTGTGCTGTACTGATGATGACATCATTTCTTCTGACAACTTCAGGAAATGAGATTTTCAGCCGAGAATCACCACTTAAACCAATAACCTGATACCAACGCTTCAGGAATGGATTAAACTCCTTTCGTAAATGCTGTTCTACCAATGGTACCTGAATAAAGGTTTACAAAGAATTTAAACCAGAACATACATAGGATTAAAAATACATGCCTGTTTGCCAGAAATGTTATTAGGTCAACATACACTTTATGAAAAATATACTTGTTTTAAAAAGCAAACATCCCCTTATTCACTGCAGGGTAGGATTAAAAAAACCCCACCACATACAAAAACCAAAACCAAGCAATAAAAATCCCCAAATCAACCCCTTCCCTCCAACTGCGCCTACGAAACCTTTTTGTCCCAAGAACTTTGGATTAACTGTGCCTTAGAAAGAACAAATAAACCATGCATGCTCTGGCTCTTTAACTGAGCTTATAACATGCTATCAATTTTATTCTTATAGGAGGATATGGTTATCTTTTATTCTTTTAATAAAATTCTTAAATGTATTTCTATATTTTAATATTACAATAGAAGATTAATTTATATTCTATGTGTGAAATTTAATTGTCAAAATCACAGTAATTATCAGAAAATCTGACAGAATATTCCCTAACTACCGAGAGACTCATTAGGTGGCCTTCGTTACCAAATCCAAACACAGAATGTGAAAAATATTTTTATTTTTCAAAATATTATTTTAGTTCTATTAATTCTAACGTGAAATTGTATTTTTTCCAATAGTGTGGTTACTAGGGGCACATCTAAATTTGCACTTGCACCAGGGTAAACTAAAATCATTCATGCTTGCACCATGATGAAGGTGCAATAGAGATGAAAGTTGAGAGCTGTATGCCTTTAAACACAGCTACGTCTGGAGAAGCTGAGAAATGTGTTTATATTCATTTTACAAGTTCTATATTAAGAGTGTATAAGGTTTGAAAAATACTATTTCTTTAAAAATGGTCCAACATACCTTATTAACAAGTACTATAACTTTTCCAAGCTCTGATGCTCTTTTCTTCTTATCCAAGTGATCTTTGGTAATGTAAACAGCCACTCTGGTTTTACCACTGCCTGTAGGCAGACATATTATGATATTCTCCCCATTCAGTGCTGGCTTTGCAACTTCCATCTGGTAATCTCTCAGGATCAGATCTGGCTCAGGCGAAGCTCTGCTCTCCAGTTCATCTTCATCTAAGGGTACAAAGAAATATAAGTAGAAAACAGGAGGCATAGAACACTTATCAGAATACTGAACAAATGTCAAAGGGAAAAATACTAATTTACTATCAGAAGCATCTCCTGAATAAACAGAAACAGGGCATATTAGCATAGGCAACGCTGCTCTGTGGACCTGGATCAGAACTGCTTACATCCAGTCACCAACGAGGGCAGGTGTAATAAGCCACAGTGTGTCTTCACCCATCTATGTTGACATGACTATTATTATGTGTGAATTCAAATGATACAGTTCAGTAGCACTGGAACCAACAAGGGTTTTGTTCAGAGCTGCACTATTTATAATCTACCCAATCTTATGTGACGTTCTTTTTCATCCATACTGAAATTTATTTGGTTGCAAGTGAGCTACCTTATTAAATACTTCCCAGAGGATGAAAAAAAGGAGCCATAGAAAGAAAAAGAGATAGGGACCACTTAAAAAATGATGAAGGGAGTTATAAAGTATAAAGATCAAACAGATAAGAAAATTCAATTGCCCATACAAGATAGAGCTAACTGCAGAACGTATCACACCTATTCATGGTAGGTGTGCTGCTTCCAGACTGACTCATACATAATGCAATCAAGCTGTTCACTAAAAAGCCATATACACTTGCCATCTGAAGGCCAAAACATTCCATCTATCATATAAAATGCAATGGCAGAGATTTCAGATCTACAGCTCACAGGTGAAACAAACAGCCTTCAAAAATTAAAAGTGGAAAAATGCTGTTAAATTATTTCGGGCAGTAAGAAATGCATATCAAGTCTCTTGAGCTTACATATATTTAAGAAGTCAGAAATTATATGTATTAATATCAGAAGGATTTTTTCAATGGAGTTTTGGGCTTTTTTTGCCTCTACAGATCTGTTTAAATCACCCTCCAAGCATTAACTGTCCTCAGTGAAGAAAAGGCACAAATTCATTCTACTAGGCTAAAAATGAGGGGAAAAAATCCTATAGTTTTATTTCCTGATGATATCATTAAATGAAGAATCATGAGTATTTTATTATCACTGATACATTACACACAAAATAAGTGTATTTTTCTAGTATCCCTGATTCCATTAAATAAAATTAAACTAACAAAAAGTAATGAAGCTTGATAAAATACTGCTGATGGAAACATCCGAATGCCATTCTTAAGTGTTTTTTGCTTGTTTTGCCTTTTAGTGTGAGTGCAGTACTACCTGGAACACAGGGAAATTCACACCAGAGAGTACTTGCTGTTACTTATCTGACTTCTACTACTCTCTTTTGAGGAAGAACGTTGTTTGCTTTCTGCTTGGCTAAATTCAATCATATTGAAACTAGCACTTTATCACCCATCTGTTTGGCTAAATTTCAGTTTCTTAACATCCTCAATTAACTGTCCAGGCCTAAAAAATATTTAACTTAGCTCTCTCCTAGCTTCCTCAGCCCGTCTAGATAAAGGCTAATACAGAAATCTTTTCACAGGATATGATTCCATTAAAGAATTTTCATTGTGCACAGTATAACTTTAGGGAAGTTGTCTGCCTTCATACAAGGCTGACATGAATTGCTGCTCTGGGCTAAAAGGAACATTATAATTATTCTTCTATTTTCCTAATTCCACCATTTTTCTTAAATGTAAAATGATCCTTCCACAGAAAACTGCAACTCAATCCACATGATTCTTTGCATTAAAATCCAAATCATGTCAATGCACTAAGACACTATCCAAACATCTGTTAATGTAACTGCCTTATTGCAAAATTTCAAATTATAAAATCCATAAATATCACAAAGTCCATCTGTATCTCCTTAGCTTTTTTCTCGTAGTTGCTCTCACTGAGTTTACTAGGCATGATTAAAAAGCATGAATGTTTTTTAAAACATTTTAACTAGTTGTTTTTAAAGTCCACATGTAAACAGAACATATAGCAAGTAAACATTGGAAAAAAATCTATTCTGCGTTCCTCACATTAATGTAGTGATTTATTGTTTTCTGCTGGACTGCTGGATGTAACCAATGCCCAATGTACTTTTCAGGAATCTTAAAGGATCAGGCCATACATATTTATGCGCTGCCACATAGCAGTAGCCTATATCAGCCTGACCAACTGATACAGTGTGACTGTCCACAGAACAGAGAAGTTTCTGTGCCCAGACATTTCATGTGACATAGTGAGGAAAAAAAACCAATGTGACTGATGAGTCACCTCAGTTGATGCAGAAGTGCAAAGTATGTTCTTCAGGGTTAGCAATTCATAGACTAAAACCCTAGCTATAGGGTAGCAATTTAGATCTGAGATATCCTGAATTTTCTGTGTATGTATAAAATACTTGGATTTTAATATTTAAAAAGCTTGAAACTATTTTAAAAGCATTTATAGTAAACACTTTGCAGACATATGATATATAACATTTACATTGACTTTACTGATCTAATAGTAGCTTAATTAGGCAGAGCTGGCCTGAAAGGTACCCAGATTATTTCTACCCCTTGTACAAGACACAGTCTCAGCACGAACTTTATAAAGGCTATATTCCAAAAGGTAACTGGTTCCTCTTGAATTCTGTGTAGGCAAACACAGGCTGTTCCCTATGGTGGACAGCTGCAAAATTGTTCTGCCTGAAATCTAAGATTAAAAAGAAATAATAAAAAAAAATTGGGATGTCTTTTACAACAGCAGTGTTTAATTGGGCTCAGAGTATATAAATAGCAAGTTTGTATCTGTCCGCAAATTATTATGAAAACACAGTCCAATATTTAGCTTAAAACTATATTTAGAACTTGCATATATGCTTAAATGTGAGCTTTGCAAAGGTCCTCAGATAGTAACCTCCATTGATCACGTTCTTTTACAAATAGGGCTACTGAATTACTTAGGTCCAAAGGGGACCTTCATCACTGTTCTGCAGGTACCCTGGAAATGCTTCTCACCCTTAGATGCCTCTAAAGCATGTGCTATTCCCTCTCACTTACCCTGTGCAGTGGCCAGGCACAGTCTAGCTCCTCTCTGAGAGCAAAAGAAGCACATATATGTGGCAGCATTATGAATATCTGTACAGGCAACTGCACTGGATGACTTATGGAAGTCCTTTCCAGCCTATGTGATTCTATCATTCTGCATCACTGACCATTTTGTATGACGATGATGTCTAGAGACCTATTCAGACAATCTCAGAAAATCAACTCTTTTGGGGCTGAGGCTTAAGTCCACACCCATAAAAATGGCACCTGTTTTCCAAGAAAATAAAAGGCAGTCTGGCATCTGAATGCTGTGAACTACAGTTCACAGTGAAAGCCTTCCACTGATTTTTGTTCTAGCCCATTCACAGAGTGCTTACCCTTATTTTGCAATTACTAAATAACAGAAGGGAAACATACCTGAATCACTGGTAGTGCAGCTCTGTCCCAGGTTTTCATTCAAGTTACCAACACTTCCATCTTCTATGGAGACATCTGACTCTAAATGAAAAACACAAACAAATGTTGTATAGTATATTTGCTATACAAATATAAATTGCAAAAGCATATTGTTTGCTGTCTCCCTAAGTTGTTAAAATAGGCTAGACAAATGTCTGGCAGGGATGGCAGAGGTATAATTTCCTTTATTAAACTTTTTCTTAGGTAAAGAAAAAAACTATGAACAATATAATTCATTTTCTTACGGAAATAAATATGGATTAGAAGATGAAAATGCAGAGGTAAGGCAATGTGGGTCATGATTTATTTTTGTCAGGCATCTATGTTCTGTTTGTTTTGAAGCAAAGGTCCAGACATGACCACACACATGATCCCCTCTAGTCCAATTTTACTGTATCTTTTCAGAGGCAGGTGCAGGGCCAAAAAAAACCACCTCATGTTGGTCTACTGGATAAAAAGTGCTGCTGGCAAACTGAAGACATTATCTTTTACTCCCTATAAGCCACATGAGTTATATCTGTCATAGAAGAAAATCAAAACCAGAACTGTGATTTTTTTTTTCCCCAAAAAGTTCCTTCATGTAACATGAAAAGAGTAAACCATAGTCCCCAGGTAAATAAAAGCAGAGGGGAATTATTAAATCTTCCAAACTGTTTGCAAGTAAAAGCAGAGACCAACAATTTCGTTACACCCAATAGAAGTCTTGGGACACTCCCACAGAAATCTTGCAATTTTACTGTACGTATTCTAATGTCACGCTCTCCCTCTGCTGGGCAATCAATATATTACACTGACTTTTTTTCAGTCACAAGTGTAATTTATATAGCTAGATTTTCCAAAACTCAGTTCTGTTAATATCTAAAGAGATACACAGTTCTTCTGGGAAAATNTGTGATTTTTTTTTTTCCCCAAAAAGTTCCTTCATGTAACATGAAAAGAGTAAACCATAGTCCCCAGGTAAATAAAAGCAGAGGGGAATTATTAAATCTTCCAAACTGTTTGCAAGTAAAAGCAGAGACCAACAATTTCGTTACACCCAATAGAAGTCTTGGGACACTCCCACAGAAATCTTGCAATTTTACTGTACGTATTCTAATGTCACGCTCTCCCTCTGCTGGGCAATCAATATATTACACTGACTTTTTTTCAGTCACAAGTGTAATTTATATAGCTAGATTTTCCAAAACTCAGTTCTGTTAATATCTAAAGAGATACACAGTTCTTCTGGGAAAATCTGCTGCAAATAGCCTCACCCTGCACTTTCATCTTCTCATAGTGTGCCTAAGAAATCAGTCAGAATAATAGCATTGACCTATGTTTTGCTTAATTAGCTAGTGAACTTGTGTCCTATCAAGTTTTTCATAGGTTTTTCCAGTGAATATCCCATTATGGTCCATATCCATATTGTCCCCAACTTATTGTCCCCAACAAATAATTCATAAAGCAAAATACATGCTGTGAATGAGAGTTTAGAACTAAATGGAAGTTCTAGTGTCTTAGAATGGTACTCCTGAAATAAATACAACAAAATCTTGGTAAGTGAGGTGGAAATTAAACCTAGTCTGCGTTCAGTAAAAATATGAAGCTTTGACATTCCTTTATGCAAGTTTTGGTCTCCTTGAACGGTGAATGAATAACAGAAACAAAACTGCTACTTCACAGAACACGTGTAACAGAGACGACGGAAATGAAGCTACCGTAGCTACCGCTAGGAGTCAAGTATGCTTAAGTATTTTCAGTTTTTCTAACATAACCATGAAAAGTAATGCAAACATCTGTCTTACTGTCCTACAGCTTTCATCATTTTTTCCATACAGACCTCAGAATCTGATCCAACTATGAATCACCACCATCTGCAGGAAGCGTTATGATGGGCAAGGGCATTGAAGACTTTAAGCACCTAAATTAAAAGCCTAGTCTCCTAGAAATCAATGCAATCAACAGAAACACACTTAAAAATATATATTCACAGAAGAAGACTGATTTATACAAAATTTCCCTGTTATTATATAATAGCATGCATTTAGTATCACATTAAAAGAGAACACTGTCCTGAAAAAAGAAAGAAAACCTCACCAGTTATAATCCATGTTCAAAGACATGCAACAAACTATTACATAGCATTAGTGGGAATTCCAACTATGAAGATGACACTGAAATCTCTTGTTTTCACTTTCTAGGAATAGATGTGGATAGGAAAGAGAGGACAAAATTAAAATTCAGTGAATCCATTCCATGTGGTCTCCCATCTAAAATGACCTGAATATACTGAAAGATGTATATGCAGCAGAGAATATGCATTCACAAAGTGTTTTGTGCATAATTATCTGAATTACAATGTGCAGCACACGTTACAAAATAATCTGGCTGGACAGTTGCACTCAAAGAGTTGTGGTCAACGGCTCCATGTCCAAGTGGTAAACAGTGAACTCCTCCTGGTGTTCCTCAGGGGCCAGTACTAGGACTGGTACTGTTTAACATCTTTGTTGGAGACATGCATGTTGGGATTGAGTGCACCCTCAACAAGTTTGCCAAGGACACCAAGCTGTGTGGAGCAGTCGACATGCTGGAGGGGAGGGATGCCATCCAGAGGGACCTTAGCAGGCTTGAAAAGTGGGCACATGCCAACCTCATGAAGTTCAACCAGGCTAAGGGCAAGGTCCTGTACGTGGGTCGTGGCAATCCCATGCACAAACACAGGCTGGGCAGAGAATGGATTGAGAACAGTCCTGAGGAGAAGGGCTTGGGGGCGTTGGTGGATGAGAAGCTCAACATGAGCTGGCAATGTGCGCTCACAACCCAGAAGGCCAACCGTATTCTGGGCTGCATCAAAAGAAACATGGCCAGCAGGTTGAAGGAGGTGATTCTGCCTCTCTGCTCTTGTGAGACCCCACCTGGAGTACTGCGTTCAGCTCTGGAGTCCCCAACATAAGAAGGATTTGGACCTGTTGGAGAGGGTCCAGGGGAGGGGCATGAAGATGATCAGAGGGCTGGAGCACCTCTACTCTGAAGACAGGCTGAGACAGTTGGGGTTGTTCAGCCTGGAGAAGAGAAGGCTCCAGGGAGACCTTATAGCAGTCTTCCAGTATCTGAAGGGGACCTACAAGAAAGCTGGAGAGGGACTTTTTGCAAGGGTATGTAGTGATAGGATGAGGGGTAATGGCTTCAAACTGGAAGTGGGGAGATTTCAGTTAGATATTAGGAAGAAATTTTTCACTGTGAGGGTGGTGAGGCACTGGAACAGGTTGCCCAGGGAATTTGTGGATGCCCCATCACTAGAGGCATTCAAGGCCAGGCTGGATGGGGCTTTGAGCATCCTGGCCTAGTGGAAGGTGTCCCTGTCCATGGCAGGGGGGTTGGAACTAGATGATCTTTAATGGCCCTTCCAACCTAAAGCATTCTATGATTCTACATCTCTCAACAGAAAACATCAGTGGTGAAGTGAATTGCACAGTATTTGTCTTCGAAATGAAAGGTGAATAGTATGATGTTTTCCTTTTTCAACTGTGGCAACTTTCGTGAATTATTTTAAAATAAAATAAAATAAAAACAGTAAGCCTTTCCAAAACAATGAAGTTGATATTCTAACTGCTGTTTTCAACCACTTTCACTAGTCTTCCCTTACAGTGCTACTTGGATATTCCACAGAAAGATTTTCAGTCACTTTGCACTGACTAATAAGTTTAAAGACAGTGGAATGCAATGAAAAATTACGGATTTTAAAAAGTATTTCTTTACTGTCCTGTGCTACATTATGTCACAGAATAAGTTTCAAACATCAGGAAATCTAAATGAAGGACCAATGAACTTTCAAACTAATGGGCAGTTTTTCTAATCTAAAGCATTAAGGGACATTTTGTAAGACATTATTGAAATCTCCAGTTAATTACAGTGCAATTATTTGTTCCAATCAACTTTTTTTTTTTTTTTTATGAAACAGGCCTTGAAAAACAATTTAAAGCATTGTTTATACAGGTAACTGTAGCCTTAATCCAAGTGTTTCATTTCTGACCTTGCAAACTTACTGCTTTTTTATTGTTTTTTGTGTGTGCAGTTTCTTGTCTGTGTTTTTGCATGCACGATTTTTCTCTAGTTTTCTCTTAGACTAAATTATCTATTTCTACTTTTGCTTTATGACCCTACTGCCCTCATACCTTCTGACTCCCTCTGTCTCAGCTACTCCAATAAAGGGTTCAGAGAATGCTTTAGATACAATGCAAATTGCAGTAATTTCAAGTGACTTGAAAAAGCTTCTTTCTTTCTCCTTGAAATTTGTCCTTGTCAATACATGAAGGAGTGGTGGGAGTGTACTGCAAAACTGACAACACTTGACAGCATCAAATTGCAAATTAGGTGGGTTCCCAGCCTACTTGGAAGTAGAATCCGGACTCCAGTTGTATTTTCAGCTGCCTGGTCTAAAAATACAGTCTTAAGAGATCATGAGAAAAGATGGAAATGGAAAAAGACTTGAGTTCAGTTAAGTCTGTGTGTACAAGTGCATAGTGATCAAAGCTTACTGCACTTCAAGATGGCTGAATGTGAGCTGGTTCCTCTACAGCCATCTTCATACAGCACTGTCTCCTGGCAGCCCTGGCTACGTTGCTTCTATTCTGCTGGTTTAGTTCAACTCAGAAGTGTGTGTTTGCAGTGAATCTGTCAATTGTCCCCACTTACACTACTTTGGTTCATATCACAGAGCTGGTTTGGATCAAAAGAAATGAACTCCTGTCAGTTGAAACCAAATGAGATGTGTTCCAGCCACTTGCAGGCATACAGTCCATACCAGACTGAAATCAATCTGAATCAAATTGCCAGAATTCATGTAGAATGTACACCCTTAGCACCATTCCATTCCACTGAACACATCTGCTCACCTGCACAAACTGCTAGTACCCACAGTACAGTTCAGTGCTGAGGAGACCATAGTTTTCAGGCTAGAATTAGCTTGTGGCAGGCTAGTTAATTGCTAATACATCTAGTTATCTGTAACCTTCAACCTGACAAGAGTCAGGTAAAAGGTCAGGCTACCAGCAATGAAAACCTACCCTCAGTGGCTACAATTAAGAGGCTTAGCCTTGCCCTGAAAGGATCCTAAGAGTGAGAATAACTCAGTCTGATCCATTCTGAATCATCATTAAATATCTCACACCTCTTCTTTATACTGCCAAATTATGTTCTAATCCAGGAAAACCAAGTTGATATTTTTGCTGTAGTTAATAATTCACTACTTGCTACAAAACATTGTGATATGCTGTTAATATCATGCTAAATGAGAAATAGGCTACTACTGTTGCACACTGAAAGGCTGCAGTTCTCAGAGCCAATTTTTTTTTTATTTATTCATGTTTGACAAAAAAAGAGCAGCCTTAGCTGTCGTACTCCTTTGGCTGAGTAAGCCCACTAAAATAATTTCAGGCAGGATTTATCTCAGTTTTAACTATTGTTTGAGCTCCATCTGAACTTAGAATCATAGAATGGTTTAGGTTGGAAAGGACCTTGAAGATCACCGAGTTCCAACCCCCCTGCCATAGGCAGGGACACCTCCCACTAGACCAGGTTGCCCAAGGCCACGTCCAGCCTGACCTTGAACACCTCCAGCGATGGGGCCTCAACAACCTCTCTGGGCAACCTGTTCCAGTGCCTTACCACCCGTAAAGTGAAAAACTTCTTCCCAATGTTCAATCTAAACCTGCCCTCTTCCAGTTTGAAGCTATTCCCCCTTGTCCTATCACTACATGCCCGAGTAAAAAGTCCTTCCCTAGGACCTTCCCTAGTCCCTAGAAGGACTTTTTTTTTTTCCCCAACTTGTAACACATATGAATGGTTCCTTAATCATACAGCATATGTTTGAATCATTGGTTCTCAGCTATGTCTGCGAATTGTTGCTGGTAATCGCTGTTGCTCATAATCAGCTCCCAAGGCATGTAAAAGTGGATCCATATGAACAACAGGCCACAACAATTTCTAAAAATTTGTACTAAAAAATGTACTTTTGAGCACGTGATGTAAGTGACAAAGGTTGTTTGACACTCTGTAGATATAAATCCTTAAAATAAACAGAAAAATTACTCGCTGGACAGCACTAAAGGACTTATCAAAACCAAAGATGTTTTCTGATATAGAATTACCAGCCTTCTAGACAGAAGTACTTAATACAGTTGCAGTTATAGTGGTGCAGAAATGTTCCTCTTGACTTAAACTTTGTCAACACTGGGAGGAGTTGTCAATGTAAACCTAATGTTTTCATGGGATAGTATAAACCTACCATGAATAGGTCTGAAAGAAAGTACTACAGAATCACAGAATCACAGAATTTTCAGAGTTGGAAGGGACCTCTAGAGATCATCTAGTCCAACTCCCCTGCTAAAGCAGGATTGCCTAGAGCACATTACTCAGGACTGCATCCAGGCGGGTCTTGAAAATCTCCAGAGAAGGGGACTCCACAACCTCCCTGGGCAGCCTGTTCCAGTGCTCTGTCACCCTAACTGTAAAGAAGTTTTTCCGTGTGTTGGAACGGAACTTCCTATGTTCCAACTTATGCCCATTGCCCCTCGTCCTGTCACTGGGAACCACCGAGAAGAGTCTGGCTCCATCCTCCTTCAACCCACCCTTTAGATATTTGTAAGCAGTAATAAGGTCTCCCCTCAGCCTTCTCTTCTCCAGGCTAAAGAGTCCCAGCTCTCTCAGCCTTTCCTCATAAGGGAGATGCTCCAATCCCTCAATCATCTTGGTTGCCCTTCGCTGGACTCTCTCCAGCAGTTCCCTATCCCTCTTGAACTGGGGAGCCCAGAACTGGACACAGTATTCCAGTTGTGGCCTCACCAGTGCCGAGTAGAGGGGGAGAATGACCTCCCTCGACCTACTGGATGCACTCTTCCCTATGCAGCCCAGGATTCCATTGGCCTTTTTGGCGACAAGGGCACATTGCGGGCTCATTGACAATTTATTATCTACCAGGACTCCCAAATCCTTCTCCTCAGAGCTACTTCCCAGCAGGTCCACCCCTAACCTATACTGGTGCCCAGCATTCTTCCTCCCCAGGTGCAGGACCCTGCACTTGCTTTTGTTGAACCTCATTAGGTTCTTCTCTGCCCAGCTCTCCAGCCTGTCCAGGTCACGCTGGATGGCAGCACGGCCCTCTGGAGAGTCAGCCACCCCTCCCAGTTTGGTATCATCAGCGAACTTGCTGAGGATACACTCTGTCCCCTCATCCAGGTCATTAATGAATATATTAAACAAAATTGGACCAAGTATCGACCCCTGGGGGACACCACTGGTTACAGGCCTCCAACTAGACTTCGTGCCACTGATTACAACCCTCTGAGTTCTGTCACACAGCCAGCTCTCAATCCACCTCACTGTCACCTCATCTACCTCACACTTCCTCAGCTTCCTAATGAGGATGTTATGGGAGACATGTATTCATTTAATACTATTAATATTTTTAATTCGAAATATTAAGTATGTTTGAAAATCACTTGTTTCTTCACACAGTACATTAAAAAATAATAATACAAAGTTGTTAGAAGTGTTATTAAAAGGAAAGGAAGATCATTAATGTTGCTTAACTATAAGAGAATCAAGCAGCCCATAGTAGATAAAAACATCATCACTACAACCAGTATACAGAAAATGTCTACATGAAGGTTGCACATAGTGTGCTACAGATTTTTTGGCCATATCCTCTTAAGCTATTCTGTACGGTGCCAGCAAATTGGTTTCTGAACCAGCTCCTACCTTTCAGATTAATTAGTTCAAGTATGACAACATATTATTGTCCTAGAGCAACAATTCGAACTGAAGTGAAAAAATTTGTAGATCTGACCCTTAAAATTGCTACTGCTGTTAATTCATAGCAAGACATGGAATTTACTGCTTCAAAAACCCCACACTTTACTTTTTCCATTCATTCTCTTCACCTTGATAGTGCCATACATTCCTGAATTTTTGAGCAAGACAGGAGCTAATGCACCAAGAATGTTCTCTGTTACTTACAGTTACTAAAGTTTAACTGGTACCAGCACAAAATGCCACTTAGTGGACATACCTGAAACTCCAGAATTCTTTCCAATAGATGTTTCCAGTACACTGTTCTCACTGCTGAAACTATCGTTCACATTTTCTTCTTGTTTCAAATCTTTCACTACAGCGTATCCTGGTTGGCTTGTAACTTCTGTTTCTTCACTTGTACTGTTTTTCATTCCATTTTGTCTATTCTCTGTTCCTAGAAAATAAATAGAAATTCCACAGCACTATAAAACATTTAATTTCTTTTAGTGTGGAGCACAGAAAACATAAAACTAACCTGTATTCATCATGCACATAACAGCATAATATATGGTCTTGGTCTTGACTTATAGTTTGGAATTTTGATGTTTTTATAGATACTTATTAAGAAAGTTGTTGGTCATAAATCTCAAATATTTGCTGTCACTATAAAGATCTGAAAATTGAACTTGTGGACTAGACCACGTTTCCTACCTCCTCACAATTCCATTGGTCCTGTAAGCTCATAAATGGATGTACCTTACAGCAGGACTTCAAAACTTGCTCATAAAACAGAAAATCTGACAGATCTTTCACAAAATGTTTTGCTTCCTTCCACTTCTTTGTCTTATTTCAAATATGGAAATAATTTCTCGCTGACTTCTCTGTTTTTTTTTTATTTTTATTTTTATTAGACTTATGTGGAGCTAGGCATGCTCCAAAGGCAAAAAAATGCTGTTCAACAAACTATAAAAATTTTTTACAAAAACTGCGTGACTGCATTCCAGGGTGTTCCAGATTTGGAACTCAATTACTCTGCAGTTAGAAATGAAATTCAAAGAAATTAATAGATTTCATTTATTTTTTATAAACTTCTCAATTTCTGTGTGTAGGCGTCTGCTAATAACAATGTATTTTACTGTAACAAATCATTAGGGATCAACCTGGAGTGATAAAATGTAGCACCACTCTTCTCCTTCCAAGGTACCCAATGAACCTGTTCTTAGTGTTTCCTGTCTATGACCTTATATCAGTGGATGTTCCAGCAATCATACACTTCACATATCTACATAAGTACAGGACTGTGTATGTGGAAAATTTCTTATCCTCTGGTGAAAGCAACACAATTTATGCTTTACGTATTTATCTGTACAGTTTCTTTTAGGGCCTGCATTGCCCAAGATTACTGAGAAACTGTGGAATAAAGGCATTCATCGTGTATCAAACAATTGAATTAAAATTAAGTTTTACCCTATACGGTCTGCACTATACTGAAAATTCAGAAATGCGAAGTTTGAAATGAATTGAAAATAAAAATATGAAAAGAATTTTAATAATTTCCATATAAATATTTATTACTTTGTTTACCTTACTGATAGCAAAGGAACAAAGAAAAGAATTAAAATCTGACAAAGCTGCAACACAAAATGAAAATTAGGCCACAGTAGGTGCTGAGCTATTCCAGCACCTGACTTTCACTCAGAGCTATCTTCTGAGGCTCAGATTTGGTTGGTCTTGTCTGCAGGCTGGAACGCTCAACCACCTTTGAATTGTATGCTCAAACATGGCAGCTACTTCTCTGTATTTGGCAGAAAACAGGTTGATTTCTGTCCTCAACTGGAAGGGGCACCTTCACGCCCCTCTTATCCCAATCTTAATGCATTGTCCCATAGGCAGCAACTAAAAGTAGAGAGACAGTTCTGGTGAGCTCCTCAAGCGAGAAGGCTGAAGCTGCTAAGTGGGAAATCTTTTAAAAAACTTTAGTCTCAAAAATCTTATAAAACATATGTGGAGCCCAGTAAAAAATGAGGCATAGAATATTTGGGGGCTGCTTCCTTTTTCATATTCTAGAATCCAGAGGAGCACTGCGATAATTTCATAATATCATAATCACTGTACAGGAATAAAAAGTAGTAGCCACAAAACCTATAGGCCTTTTAGTTTCATTTCTGTAAATAGTCTCTTAACTAGCTTATTCTATTATTTACAGTAAATTTTATACCATGTCTTGAGACTTATGAATGTCTTATCCCCAAGGAAACATACTGCAGTATACTTTAAAATGCCGCATATATTTGTAAACCATTCTATTAAGGAAACACTAATCCTTGTGTTGAAGGAGAATTCCAGAAAAGGTTTGCTTTGTTTGTTCAAATTAATCTTCAGAATATTTTTTTATGAATAATTATAAAAACATCACATTGAAAAACAATGGGTTATAAAAGGTAAGGACTCAGTTTAATTACAACTACATACATGTTATTTTATTTCTGATATAGCTTAATAAGGATTTTTAGTGTTTAAGAATTTATTGAATAAACTGTAAAATAACTTGATTTTGAAATCCCTGGACAAGTGAAAGTATTAGTCTCTGTCACAGCAAAATCAATATGGTGAGAACCCTGCATTGTTTCCTAAGTAACAGTAAAAAAAAAAGATATTCAAACCCCACACATTAGTACTAGTGAAATAAGACGATTACCTTCTGTATTTCCGCTTAAATCATCTGCAAGGTCTCCATGTTGGGTTTCACGCAAAGCACTCAAAAAAGGAGAGAACCAGTCTTTCTTCTGCACTATTCTGCTCAGTAGCTCCCTTGCACCATCTCTGTTCCCGTGATTGTCAGTAACAGCGTGGATCTGGTGAAAATGAAAAAACCCAAACAATCTTGAGACAGACTTAGGAAGTGGTTCAGGGAAGTTAGTAAGAATAGCATAGGTACAAAAGCATTTCCCTATCATCATTAAAACATACTTAAAAATAAAGATATAAAGTGGGCCTGCCACTCATCAGAAGATACTTACTGCAGTTTTGTCCAACTTCATGTTTATCCCATATGGTTTCAGGGAGGATATATAAAACTTATTTAATTGGAGAGACTAGCAGTACTGGACAATGGTTGTAATAATAACCACTATATAATAATAATTATTATTATTGTGGTATAAAAAATGGTGTTCACACTGTTCTAGGGAATAGCCAACCTTGGTTAAGGAGAAGTGATGTCATACACTGTACCAGAGCTCAGACTTAATCTGTAGCATGACCTCATACATAAAATGGAACATTTCCCTTCTTAAACTTTGGCTTTAGCATCTCAATTCCCACTTAAAGATACAATAGCTAAGGCTCTTGAAAGTGGCCATTGCCATCAAAGAAGCTATGGAAAAGTGTCCCAGGCCTGTCAGGAGCAGAACTTGACATGTGATCAGATGAGGAACAAAACGACCATACCAAAAGTAAAGCAGCCCAAGACAGGTGTTTAGTCCTCAAGAGCAATTTTTTCGAAGCTCGAGAATCACCCATCCTGATATGCAAGAAAATGGTCAGGCATAGCAGTGAGAACCCCTGGCTGAGATTCATAGAATCATAGAATGCTTTAGGTTGGAAGGGACATTAAAGATCATCTAGTTCCAACCCCCCTGCCATGGACAGGGACACCTTCCACTAGGCCAGGATGCTCAAAGCCCCATCCAGCCTGGCCTTGAATGCCTCTAGTGATGGGGCATCCACAAATTCCCTGGGCAACCTGTTCCAGTGCCTCACCACCCTCACAGTGAAAAATTTCTTCCTAATATCTAACTGAAATCTCCCCACTTCCAGTTTGAAGCCATTACCCCTCATCCTATCACTACATACCCTTGCAAAAAGTCCCTCTCCAGCTTTCTTGTAGGTCCCCTTCAGATACTGGAAGACTGCTATAAGGTCTCCCTGGAGCCTTCTCTTCTCCAGGCTGAACAACCCCAACTGTCTCAGCCTGTCTTCAGAGTAGAGGTGCTCCAGCCCTCTGATCATCTTTGTAGCCCTCCTCTGGACCCTCTTCAACAGGTCCATGTTCTTCTTGCGCTGAGGACTCCAGAGCTGGCCACAATATTCCAGGTGGCATACTGCCAGAGCGGAGTAGAGGGGGAGAATCACCTCCTTCGACCTGCTAGCCACTCTTCTTTTGATGCAGCCCAGGATATGGTTGGCTTTCTGGGCTGAACACTAAAACACTTCTGAGATTGAACACTAAAAGGAACGCTAAAACACTTCTCAGATTGAACACTAAAAGGGAGTGCACGGGAAGCAGGAGTAGGGAGAGGTTAACAAGAATATAGAAGCGCATTAAGAAAGCCTATGCGCTATTGGAGTTGAAACTGACAGGATTGTCAAGGGCTTAATGGAAATACCAATAGCAAAAAGATTACCTGGGGGAACATGTGGACCCATTACCAGCGAACCAAGCCAGTAACCTCCTAAAAGGGCCCTGCCTCTGCCAGCTATGTTACCATGCTTGGCTCCCCATCTCTGAGGGTACAGCTGGCCCTTACTGCTAACTTACAGTCAGCAGACAAAATTATGTCTGTGACTGTCATTTAGTTGAGATGGAGCATTAAACTACCTAAAAAGTGGATGCAAAAGCTCAGAGTGCAAATATGATATAGTTCCACCCTTAGTTTGACAGTTTTTTCCTTATTGCTATATAGCAAGTACTATTTTAATTTCTCCTTCTAACACTGTTTCATGGTATCCACTTTTTTGGGTTCCAGGTAAGTTTCACACTAGTCCAGGCAAGTCATTCTTAGCCAAACGGAGTAAACACTGGCAAATGTTTTCATCAAAGACTAACACTTGCTCTCTCCTGTCAAATTGGTATTTCCGCTCAGCTTCACTGTCTAGTATAATACTCCTTAGTGAACCTATGGCAAAAAAAAAAAAAAAAAAAAAGGAGAGAGAAGCTCTTGCTTTATTTTAACTCAGATATTCTCCAGGAGTTTACAGGCCATTGCTACTTCCTGGTATGGTTCAGGGGGCAGAAGACTTAATGACCTTCTGAGCCTAAGGTCTGTGGCAAAATGATAAGTAACAGTAAAGCTGGCCATATTCCTTCCACTTTGACACTGGCTTAGACTAACCCTTTGTTTATAGTATTTTTCTTTCCCTGGTTCTTAGCTCGCAACCCACCTGCTGGCCCATTGCCAACAGTCTTCATTAGCTTATCTGGAGCACCATTTCTCTTCCCCCCCCGAGTTTGGGTACTCCCTTCTCATTTTTGCATTTACAAGGCCATTTCTAGTTCCTGTCAGCCCCACAGCTCCTCGGGGTGGCCAGTGTCTGTGGCACTGGCTGGTGCCAGGCCTGGCAGGTGTGCCACTTACCCGATCCAGGTCGTCATCCTGGAAGATGCCCATCTGCAGGCACTTCTCAGCCACCTGCATGGTCTGCATTCTATCCACCAGTGTGCTGTGGAGCAGCTGCACCAAGTGCACACAGAGGTCATGGTCGGCCTCCTCGGCTGGCGACGGCAGCTGGTTGAGGCTGGGGTTCACATAGCAGGCAGCCAGGCTGCAGCCCCCCTGCTCCAGCGCCTGCAGGAACTCGTGGAACCAGCCGCACCCGCGGGGCCCCCGCTCCACGGCCCGCAGCAGCTCCTCCGCCCCATCCACGTCGCCCCGCTGCAGGGCGGCCGCCCGCACCCTCTCCCGGTCCTCCGCGCTCAGCGAGGGAAGCCGGTCCAGCACCGGCTGCACCTGAATGACCTGCTTCAGCCGCGGCCTGAAGCAGGAGATCATGTAGAGGAAGCGCTCGTCTCGGGACTCCTCCGCCATGGCCGGGCTGGTGGCGCCCGGGACTCCGGGGCGCCGCTGCTGCCACGGGAGGACGCCGGGGGGCGCGGGGGAGTGGGTACCTGTAAGGGGCGGCCGAGGGGCTCCGGAGGCGGCGGTCGGGCTCGGTGTCAGGGGGGAGCGCGTCCCCCGTCCCGCTCTGCACCTCCCCGGGCTGCTGCCGCCCCCGCTTTATTCCTGCCCCAGCGCCGCTTTCGGTTTCGTTTGCGCGTTCCTGACTATTTAAAAGGAAACCTTTAACAGAAACCGTGAGTTTAAAAAACAAACTCAAACCCAAAAACAAACAAACGTAAACGGAAGTCTACCTTGCACTTTCCAGTTTAGGAGTTTCTAGGGCCAGTGACTGGTGTGTCAGGGCTTTCTGCACCAGTGGCTTTCCAGGCGTGCACCCACAGTGAAATGACAGCCCCAGATGACCGGAGTGGTCCGCCGTCATTTACAGGATAAGCCTTTTTGCAGAATACAGACCCACAAAAGGCTGGGGAAGTAAAGCCGACGTGTATATTGTAATGATTTACTTTGGGTGTCTCTTAAAGAGATTGGGTTTGTGCCTTTTTTTTTAGGTTGAAGAATTGTACCTTGCATGCAGAGCTGGAGACTGTGATGTATGGGATAAACTTCCTAGAGGAGTTTCTTGGATAGTCTGAGATTGCTGGGACAGTCTCTCCCTGAGATGTGGTTTCACCCATATGGTAGGTGTCACTGAGCTTCAGGAGCAGGCTTGGTTTCCATCGTGGGGTTTTAGGGAACCTCAGTGTGATTCCAGGGTAAGGCAACAGACCCTTGACTCAATTTCATGTTTTGTGGCAAAATGATAGAGTAAATAGAGAGCACCTGGATGGATTACTGTGTTCAGTTTTGGTCCAGTACAGTTCAAGAAGGAGTGAAAAATCAGAGAAGGTCCAGTGGAGGGCCAACACGATGCTTACAGGATCGGAGAGCTTGGCACATGTTTGAAGGAACTGGGTTTATTCAGCGTAGAGAAAAGGGGGCTTAGGGGACATCCAACCACAGTTTTCCAGCTCCTAAAAGTTGGATCCCTCTTCACAGGGGTGCACAGGACAAGGGGCAATTGCAACACATTTCTTCAGGGGAAAATCTGTCCAAGTATAAGAAAAAAAAAATATCCACTATAAAAACAATTAGACACTGAAATATATTGCCCAGAGAAGTAGTGGGAATTTCCTCAATAGAAATACTCAAGACTTGGTTTGACAGGTCCCTTGATGTAATGCCTTGCTTTTAAAAGGAAGCCAGGTATCTCCAGAGGTCCTTTCCCAGCCTAAAATTCCCTGTAATTCCAATCACGCCCTCAGCTGCTTGTCATGCTGGGACGTGCTACAGCATTCTGCTCTCTGCGGAGCTTCCTTCAGTTGGAGGCTTCTTTTGTAGAACTTGTTTTACTTTCATTTCATTGTTGTCTCAGGTTTCACTCTTATTACTTTTTTATTCCTGCTTTGTGCAAGTTTCCTTTGAAAGACTTCTGAAGAAAGTCTCACTGCTTGTTTTCCCCACTACTTTTTTTTCTGTCGTCAGCACCTTATTTGGGTGACACGTCAGTCTTTTATGTAAGGCCTCAGGAGCCCGCAGGAGTTTACTGTGGTGCAGTGTGTGTAGGTAGGTTGTTTGTATGTTTGATTTGTTTCCCAAGTTGTGTATGTAGCAGTGGTAAATCAGGCCGTGTTTTTATACCACAACAATCCTTTACCGGTTCTAAGAGTTTACAGACATTAAAAGGACACTCGTGACTTACTGAAGATTTAGAGAAAAAGAAATCAATGCTACTTAGGTGTTATTCCAGCTACTGCTAGGTTGCATAGGGATGATGTCCAAGCTCCTACACTGTCCGTTGATGATGCAAATATCCTGGCTCCCTTGCTCTCTTCTAGCTGGATGCTTACACTCCTCATAAACCCAGCCAGTTCTGAGGCTTTTGTCCCTTTCGGGTGCGGCTGGCATTAGTCCCAGGGCTCACACGAAGGGGCTCTGGCAGAGGCAGGGCAGGAGCACAAGGCCTCCCTCTCTGGCCGCCTCGGCAGAGAAGCTGCCCAGCGCCAGCTCCCTTCCCCGCACGGTGAGAGGCCACGGCCGGACAGACGGCTCAGACGCAAAGGCTGAAGCACACGCAAAAATAACACGGGCGGACCGACGCCTCCAACAGTTACATTCAGGGGTTACTCGTACCAACCGGCAGCCGCTCGCCGCCGCAAGAACCTGAGGCGGCTAAATCGCCTCAGGCAGCGGCAACGGAAATCCCCGACCAGCGCCGCGCACGCGCCCACCCCCAACGGCCGCTCGGGGCTCGCGGGCCGCGCTAGTGGGCGGGGTTTCGGCTGGCCAATGGCAGGGCCGAGGCCGGTGAGGCGTTGCGGGGTTGAGGGGGTTGTAGCCGTTGCGGCTGATTGGCGGCGGCCGCCGCCGCCCCGGCTTGCGGGGGTGGGGGTGTGTTGGCGCCGCCGCCGCCTGGCAGGGCCCCGGCTCCTGGGCAGCGTTCTGTGCTTCCCGCCGCGGCGCCCTGCCCTGGGGCTTGGCCGTGCCGGGCCGTGCCGGTGAGGCCGGGCCTGTCCCGGCCCACCGCCGCCTGCTGGGGGGCGGCTGACGGGGAGCGTTCCGGCCGCCCCTCTCTGCCCGCGCACACGGGCTTGGCTGGGCTGTGGTGGAGGGTAGCGGAGGAAAGGGTTTCCTCCCGGCGCTAGCTGCGGAACCGGACCGCTCACCCGGCGGTGTCTGAGGGGAGGCGGGCGGTTCGGCGACCCTACGCCCTCGGTGGGCCCTGGGCCGGTGGGCAGAGCAGACGCCGTGCGCTAAATAAACTCAACACAGAAGGAGGTGGGGACCCCTGGGGTCGCTGCTTACCTACTGCCGGATCCTGGAGTACAGTTTTGAGGCGGTTACTGACCTTACGCAAAACAAGTGGCGTCCTGTTTGGTGTTTCTTGTGCCCACTGGGGGGCTGCAGGGGCCACAGACAGTACACTACCGTTTGTAAAAACACCGTTCTATGACAGACTGATAGCTGCAAACACTGGTAGTAGTCATTAGAAAATGCGAAACACTTAGAACAACTACAGCACAAAGAGAAACATGTAAGAATTGGGTGCTGTTTGCATTATGTGTCCTTGAGCGAAAGGGAAGCTGCTCAAATACATTTGGTTGTTGCATAAGACATGAAAATATTTTTCTAAATTGTTTAGCTACTCAGTGTAAATACAGTCACTACGGAGGCTTGTTGCTTAGTTCTCTTGGCACTGGTGTTCGGTAGCTTCCATATTAAGCAACCCGGACCTTTGTGTGCTTCTCTGTCATTGCTAGTTAAAATTAAATATTTAAATATTGATACTGTGTATTTGGGGATCGTGAAGTCTCGTATGTTCCTTTGAAATTGCCTTGCAGTGCTATAGCTGAAAATTATTGTTGTTACAAAACTGGCACAGATGACAACTAGTGATGGTGATGGCTTGTCTGGCTTTGCTTTTTCCAGGGCTATAGATCTGAGACTGTTTCTGCAATATAACAGATACTTTTTTTATACATGATCTGCAGGAGCCATTTGCACCTGTGCTAAGGAGTAGCACTGGCGACTTGGAACAAAAAAAGATGCCTCTCTTCCCAAAGATTTGCTGATCTAGTTAGTTCAGTGTAGTGTTTATATTTACAAGGCCTTGGGTTTTGTGTTCTGTTACTTCTTGTTGTTTGCTGTAATTCTGAGGTTCCTCTCAGGTGATTGTGTGGCATGACAAGCCTTGCATTATTGTGTCTGGAAAACTTCAACTGTGTAATTGTATTTTATTTTTCTCAGTCACTTAAGTGCTTGGATAAAACATCCCATGTTTAAATATAGGTAAATTAAGCTTTACTTTGCTGTTATAAGTAAGGGCAACATATCAGCACAGTAAAATCTATGAGCTGCTCAAAAAATTATAGTTTTTGGATTCTCAAAGCCACTACAAATT
The DNA here is from genome assembly GCA_008711295.1 of Anarhynchus alexandrinus. Taxonomy (NCBI): domain Eukaryota; kingdom Metazoa; phylum Chordata; class Aves; order Charadriiformes; family Charadriidae; genus Anarhynchus; species Anarhynchus alexandrinus. Next base: position 3,230,190 of record VUYV01000080.1, read on the forward strand.
GTACATCGCCCAGCCTGAAGAAGGGTACCCCTGCCACATGTTGTGGTACCTGCATAAAAGAAAAATACTATGAAATCCTGGCATAGATAAGTGACTGAATCAACCGCTTAACACTGAAAAGAACAGACTGATCCAATAGCAAATGCAGGGAAAATTAGATGATTAAAACTTAATGTTCAGAACTGCATTTTTCTTTAAATTTGATTAGCGTATCTAAAATAGTGACTACAGTATCCTGCAAACAATATCACTAGTGTCCATAAGGTTTAAAAACAAAACCACCTCCGCACCCCCAAAGCGAAAAAAACCCTGAGAACTATAACAGTAACTTCTATGTTTTTCTTAGAAAGCTTCCTTGGTAATGCAGTCAAAGGCATGTTGAGAGCACTGAGAGCAGCGCTGAGGAGAAGGACTTGGGGGTGTTGGTGGATGAGAAGCTCAACATGAGCTGACAATGTGCGCTCGCAGCCTGGAAAGCCACCCGTATCCTGGGCTGCATCAAAAGAAGCGTGGCCAGCTGGTCAAGCGAGGTGATTCTGCCCCTCTACTCCGCTCTGGTGAGACCCCACCTGGAGTACTGCATCCAGCTTTGGGGCCCCCAACATAAGAAGGACGTGGACCTGTTGGAGAGAGTCCAGGGGAGGGGCATGAAGATGATCAGAGGGCTGGAGCATCTCTACTCTGAAGACAGGCTGAGAGAGTTGGCGTTGTTCAGCCTGGAGGAGAGAAAGCTCTGGGGAGACCTTATAGCAGCCTTCTAGTACCTAAAGTGAGGCTACAGGAAAGCTGGAGAGGGACTTCTTACAAGGACGTGTAGTGGTAGGACGAGGGGTAATGGCTTCAAACTGGAAGAGGGTAGATTTAGATTAGATATTAGGAAGAAATTTTTCACTGTGAGGGTGGTGAGGCACTGGGACAGGTTGCCCATGGAAGTTGTGGATGCCCCAACCCTGGAGGTGTTTAAGGCCAGGCTGGACGGGGCTTTGAGCATCCTGGTCTAGTGGGAAGTGTCCCTGCCTGTGGCAGGGGGTTGGAACGAGATGATCTTTAATGTCCCTTCCAACTCTAACCATTCTATGATTCTATGTGGAACTGTTTCGGAGTTACACTATTCTGTTTTGTCAGCAAGTGTCTTCAAAACTCCTTTAAATGGAGGTTGTTTAATAATCAGTTGTAGGACTGAGTCTGAAATTGATTTATTTTTTCAAATAGTGCAGCAGGTAATTCTTAAACATGCATAAGGTACATTTTTGTTGTAAAATTGAAGTATTTCAGGCTATGGAGGTGAAGATACTGATTATTTTTTTTTTCCTCCCAAAGTATTGCAGTTAGAGATGCCTTGAATGCCAGTGACAATGGGACAGCCAGTGCCAGGAGTGGTGCCAAATATGCCTCATGATGCACACTCTGGATGTTCTGCACATGCTGGTCCTTACTGTGCTGCTGCTGACCCCATGTTGGCTCACTGCTTTAGCTGGACAGGTAAGATAATATAAAGAATATAACTATATAATCGGCTGTGAAAACAACCCCTTGTAAAGTTTTGTTTCATGCTTTTTTTCTTCAGTAGATATACCTTAGCATAATGTTCCCAGTGATAATCATTCCTCTTCAGGTAAAATACAGAGTGTTCAACAATAATTATAATTATAGTTGACATTACAGTTTACAGTACTACAGACTTGATAGACATGTTGCTGTTTAATAAGATGAAATGAATCAAAATATGTTGGCAGTTCACGTTCAGATTCTCACTGCCATCTTGAAATAGTGTTTCTTCTTTAGGTTCTCTGTACCTTATTGTACATGATGGTGCTATAATTCTGTATGCAAATAACAGAATCTTAAAAGCCAGTCATGAAACTTTGGAGACTAGGATTTCGATTGACTTTATTCTGTACTGCATATGGAGCTTGGCTAGAAAAGTATAATACAGACATAAAACTTCCCAGGTTAGCATCCCAAGGAACTGGAGTCTCCAGAATGTTTGGTATGTGTTTTGCCAGGTGTTTCTTCTGGCATGAGGTCCTAAATCTGACATTAATGTTCTTTAGGATCATACAATTTTTAGAGTGGTGGATGGGCTTATAAATGCTGTGAGACTAAATCTATTTTTTGTAGATGGGATGTGGTGGCTTTGAAAAATTACATGGCTTTTTTTAAAAAGGAAGTATTAAATACTATAGCTATTTTTATAATGTTGTTAATAGATAGTGATAGGAGTTGTTGTGTTCCAAGAGTCTGTGATAACAGCCATATGACTTACAGATGGTAATATGATCACTGCAATGTCACATGTTAAAAAGAGTAATAATCAGGGAATTCAGTAGTTCAGACCAATGGAAGGTGACAAGGATTCACAGAGGTCATGTGTGCAGCCCTGCAGGTCATGAGATGGTTCTGGCTTCTGTGGTGCTGACATACACCTTCTCAAGACTGTGGATTTGCAGAAGCAATGTATTGGAAGATTTCCAGTTAGAGGTGAGTGACCTTATTTTTTAGATTTGAGGGGCTTCTTTTTTTCTTGTATTTTAAATTGCATAGGCTCTGGACCTCAGTGCTTCTATTTCCGCTTAACATCCCTGCACTAGGTGAATAACAAGAGGGGATTTGATGGGTAAAAGGAAAAGCATCTATTAATTATTTTGAAGTGGAAATGCTAACAATTTGGATACTAAGTATTGAAAACAAAGGTGTTATAATTTTAATGAATTTGCTGATTATCTTCACATGTAAATTCTACATTAGAAAAATCTATAATAGTGTTTTTGAATATGTTCAGTGGATGTTTAATTACCTGTTTACCTGCTCACTGCCATTGATCTACTTTAAGCATATTAATGTGTGGCTTCATTCATGTTAAGCTGATCACCAGCAGTATGAGCATTAGAAATCAGAGCTCCCATTTAACACTATTTCTTGAAGGGAAAATTAAGATAAAGGTATGGTCATCATTCATGATGGTTTGTTGAACTTAACGCATGCAACTGTAATGAAATCACCAAAATTTAGAATCATAGAATCATAGAATCATAGAATGGTTTAGGTTGGAAAGGACCTTGAAGATCATCGAGTTCCAACCCCCCTGCCATAGGCAGGGACACCTCCCACTAGACCAGGTTGCCCAAGGCCACGTCCAGCCTGGCCNTGCAACTGTAATGAAATCACCAAAATTTCTGTAAAAATAATTTATCTTAGTATTAACATATAATTCAATTTGCATCTTAGTATTGAAAGCATAATTCTTCAGAAGAGCAGTGAGTATCAACTACTCTACTGCAGATTATTACTGTGAATAGTCCTGCTTTTTAGTGGTATAACTACTTTATTGCTATGGGAAGTCATTACTGGATCACCACAGTAGATTGTGGAAGTTATCAGTACAACATAGGTAGCAAGATGTGAACTGTTCAGCTAAATAATTTTTGGACATGCTGTAACTAATACTATGAAATGAGATTGAGGAATCAGTTTTGTTGCTTAAAAATCCAAAAGCAGAAACAGCCTTGACTATCTCTTCATACAATTTTGTGAATGCTTTGCATCTAGTAGATAAGTTATTTCTAATATTTAAACTTGTGGGTCCCTCCATCTGTCAGGATGGAAATAGGCCATTCCTTTTGAATCTCACTGGTAGTTAGTGGCATTGTACTGTTACACTTCCAGAATCTCCGAACACTGACTTGCCTGTTACTTTCTCTTCCAGTTCTTGTGGTGTGCCGTGGCATTCTGAGTGCTCAACTGCTGGAGGAAAAGAGGATCACCAACCTGTCAAAATTCGTGTTTAGAAGAACTGCTGTGAAAGGAAGCTATTGTAGAGTTTTTAATCTTCCTGCCTGATAAGACATGCGCTTTGAATGAATACTTTGATTGTTTTTAAATGCACATTCACAGCAATAAATATTTTTTGCATTTTACTATATTTAGAAGGATGGCTTTTTTTTTTTGTTTGTACACGCATAATTCCAGACAAGTCATCTTCTGTGTTAAACTCAAGACCTTAATGAAAAGGAAAAGCTTATGGTCATACATAATAGGCCGTGTCTTATAAATGGGTAGCTTGCTTACTCAAATAAAACATCAGAGACCCTAAATGCTATATGCATTTTTTTCATTAGTAGTGGCATACTGTCTCAGATGGCACGCTCCAAAAAATTCTGCTGGTTTAGAGAAACTAGATCAGTGGACTCGATTAAAAAACCAAAATGTTCTAGATATGACTTTCTTACTGCTCCAGCTTCTTGCAATACAGTGGTGTTTGCGTGAGGCAAAGTCAGATAATACTATTTGAATACAGCTGGAATGACCTTCAACTGATTGTGGTTTTTTATCCCACCTAGGGCTTTTACCCAAGGAGATCTGTGGGTGTGGTATTCTTTTTGTTTGGTTGGTTGTTTTTTGTTCTGTTTGGTGGTTTTGTTTGTTTGTTTTATTTTTTTAATTTTTAATTTTTGTCTTTTTAAGAGCTCAGTTTATCCAAGAAGCTTTTGGTGGCTTTTCATCTGGATCAGTAAAATCACTTGCTGAAGAGGTCTTGCATGGTAAACCCATTCCATGGTTCATTCTAAATTCTCTAAAATAAAATGATTCAAGCAACAGAAGTGTCTGGCTTGAAGAGGGATATTTAGACAGCACTTTTGATCAAAATATTCTGTGAAAATTTTGGCCTCAATGGATAACAATTGTCAGCTTTGTTACCCAGATTTTGTAACTAGAAGTTATCTTAGATTTTTGAATTCCTCGGTCGGTGAAGTTAAGGGGGTAGACATGGATATAACTTCCCATTCTACTTGAGGGATGGAGCCGATATGATACATGGAGATTGCTGTGTGCACAGCATTTTCTGAAAAGGTCTAATTTTGTGTGTCTTATCTGTGTGCTTCAAGCCAGTGAGTGGTGTCCTGTGTAATTCTGTGCTGTTATGTTTATTCCCATGGTGTTGTGAGTATACTAAATAAAATTACTTATTTTTTTGTTCCGTGTTTTTCATTCAAACTTTTTGGATCCCTCTTAGTGGTGTTTGCATTATAGTAACTAAATTCAAGTCAGTCACAAAGGAAATGTTCACATCCTGTTTATGACTGAAATTAGCGTGTTACATTTATTTGTGCATGTTTAGATTTCTTGCAAATAAGTCTTTGTGGTGATATAAAATACTGAATATACGTACAGTGTACAAGTGCTTTTATTTGTACAGTAAACAATTTTCCAGGAGATCTTTTCTGAAAGCAAAATAATAACTTGCATTAACTGCATTGTACAAAAACCTGTTATACAAACAGGATTTGCTACAGCTCATAGTAATGAAGTATTTATCTAGATTCAGTTTTCAAAACTTTCTTTTTATTTCCAACTTTACAATATCATAAAGTTTCAGTATAGAAAATGTAAATAATGCATAAAAGGGGCAAATGCCTCCTGTGGGAGGCTTTAATTTGGTCCATCTAATTTCCATTCCAAAGAGAATAGCCATGTTCTGCATTCATTAATAATCAAAGAACTTCCCAAGTGGGCATTAAAAAAACCCCCAAGTAGCTAGATGAAGAAAAATGTTTTTTCATTAATAATGCAGTTCTATCTACTACTCGTACATAGAGGTACAGTGAGAAAAAGTAAGCTTGCCATAGTGATGCGATGCCTTCATGCCATTCCAAGCTCTGGGACATGTTCTTTTAGTATCATTGATAAAACTTGGTGTTGCCTTGATTTTCAGATGTGATTTATTCTGTAGAGCTTGTTTATTTTTCTCTCATTAAGCTATTTGCTGTTTCACTTCTAATAGACTCTTTTTCAAGTCTGGAAAAAAAATTACGTATAGAGTAGATGCAGTATGTAAGTGATACCGGGACTGCTGTATGATTTAAGAACATATCATTCCTCATAAAACTGAAGGAAATTTTAGGTTCAGAGTAAGTGTGTTTTTGTGGAGAAAAATTCTTAGTATAAAAATTGACTTTGTTAAAGAAAACCTATCTCAGTGATATTGAAAATGCCACTATACTATTGATGCCACAAAAACATTTTAGAAACATCCAAAAGCCAGTTTCTGGGTCTGCAGAAGTATTGTTAAAAATAACAAGCTATTGCTGTGTTTAAGACTGAGCTCAGTAGATGGGGGAAAAAAATTCTGTGTGTAAATAAAGAGCGAGCCTGTAGATGAATGGAGAGGAGATGTCCACTAGACCCAATTCCCAATCTGATGAAAAATGTGGTAACATGTAACTACTGGCTCTTATTTTTATTTAAGCCAATGAACGAAGAGTCCAACCCTAAATACTAGCACCTGGACACCTATTCTACGAGGAGAGGCTGAGAGAGTTGGGGCAGTTCAGCCATGATGAAGAGAAGGCTCCGGGGAGATCTTATTGCGGCCTCCCAGTACCTAAAGGGGGCCTACAGGAGAGCTGGGGAGGGACTTTTTACGAGGGCATGTAGTGATAGGACGAGGGGGAATGGCTTCAAACTGGAAGAGGGCAGGTTTAGATTAAACAGTAGGAAGAAATGTTTCACTTTGAGGGTTGTAAGGCACTGGAACAGGTTGCCCAGAGAAGTTGTTGAGGCCCCATCGCTGGAGGTGTTCAAGGCCAGGCTGGACGTGGCCTTGGGCAACCTGGTCTAGTGGGAGGTGTCCCTGCCCATGGCAGGGGGGTTGGAACTTGATGATCTTCAAGGTCCTTTCCAACCTAAACCATTCTATCATTCTAAGAGTATAGAAACATCAGGGCTTCTCATCTGCAGGTGTGGCATTACATGCAGCTTTCATTCAAGGAATCATGCCTTCCGCTACGCTGCTGTTCTAATAGTGTCCAGGCTAGCTCAGCAGCTCTCAAACGGGAGGGGACACAATTCATCTGTGGGCAAAACTCAAGTTGCTTCACCTAAACAGGCAGCCAGAGGCCACGTGAAGGAGTGCTTTTCAGCTGTTTGGATGTTACTTATAATGTTGGTGAGTTACACAGAAGCTTTGATGGGTGACCTGCGCTCACCAGAGAGAGGAGATTGCCAGGACACAATCTGCAGCAGGAAAAGGGTAGACAGGTTCATCCACTGTGATACGGGAGATCAGAAAACCTGTGTTCGCTGAGTGTACAGAGTGGGAACATAAAAGGAGAGGAAGGCATGCAATTGATCACATGCTTCCTGGAAACAGCAGTTAGGGCACATGCAAATGGCGCAGGTTGCTGCGCAGTTTAAATATTGAAAAGCATCGCAATCTGTCATTTGCTTTAAACATTGAACTAGAACCATAGCTGGTGGAAGCTAATGAACTTCATGAAGAGCTCTGCTGATTTGTACCGTCTCACCTCTCACATTTGGAGTGATTGTCCCAAATTGCTTTGATACTTCAGCTACATTAGCTGTTCTTGAATTTCCAGGATACTTCTCTGTATCTACAGCTTATAATTTATACGTATTTTGAGCCACAGGTTTTAAATGTAATACCCAAGGTGAGTGTTCCTAAGCTCAAGCAAGCCCAAAACATGTCCTAAAGTCCTGAAAGCCTCTATGGATATGTTACAGCTGCGTATTGTGATGTGTGGGTATGCAACCTTTACGTTATTCCCAGCTTGATTTGGATAACACAGACCCATTTCTATCAAGTCAGAAACAGACTGGCCATAAAGGGAGCCCTCCCCCCCCTCCCCCCCCCCAAAAAAAAACCAAGACCAAAACAAAGAGAAGAATGTTTGCTGTATAGAAAATCAAGACATTTCCAAAAAACATTGTTTGTACCTGTTTCTAGAAGAAACAAGCTTGAAGCAGTGGGTCTTCATGTGCTTCACTGTACCGCAACAAGAAAAGAAGATATCTGAGAAGGCAGATCTTTCTTTGTCAGGGAAAGGGCAGCTAGAGTATTGCCAACCAAGTTGTCATCTTTCATGTTGTGTTTCTTCATTCCCTGGCAGATGTCTAGGGAGCTTAGAATCTCCATAACTTTGCAGAATCTCCCTCAGTTGCCCCTATTTGAGATTTTTCATCTTGATAAATACATACAAAGAGAAGGGAAGGAACAAAGCTTCTTTGAGCCAAGAAAAGGAGTGAGGGATGGAGCTTTTCCTTCACTTGGACTAATTGAAATAGTTGTCGCTTTTCCTCTTCCCCAATGCTCCTTCCCCAGTCCACCTGTTTTGCTCAGTCTCTTTGCAGTAATGTGAAATACCAAGTGATGAAAGGCATTTTGTAAAGCAATGCTCATGCATTATACTTTTTTCATTAATTTTATTTTTAATTTGTACCAGACTTTTTCAAATGTAGCATAACCACAAATACTTTTTTAGAAAATGTGCTAGCTCGTTCTTTGTAACAGACATTAATATTAGTTACTAGACTGAGATAGAGCAGAAGTTGTTAACATTTGCTATTTAAAAAAAATAAAAGCAGAAGCTATTTCACTTTGTTATTCAGCGCTCCTGTTTGAATGGAGTGTGTGCAGGCAGAGACTCTGACTGGCCCAGTGTTGCTGTCACCTAGGATCTGATCCTGAAGGCACTGAGCAGTGCAGACCTCCCGTCGTCGTGACAGAAGTAAGAGCAGCCCGTTGTAGCATTTGGACCTTTCAACAATCATCAGTAGCATCAGACAGGAGAAAATTTGATCTCGTATGGGAAGGGTTGGTTTGTCTTTTCACTTCCAAAGGTATACAGTTAATTCATTGTCGTATCTTTATATGCAAAGGTAAAGCAGAGCTCTGCTCAGCAGCTCAACGCTCGTGCTAATTGTAAATGAGACAAGATTCAGCCACCTTGGATTTCTCTGCTGGCTGTGGATGACTAAAAGTGTTGTATGTCATTCTGACCCCCCCATACAAAAAATGTACCTATTAATGTGAGGGTCGACCACTATTGCATTGCTCTGTAGCACTGGTTTAGAACAGAGGGCTTAATTGGTACTAGTTAAAATTTAACTGCTCCCTCACTAACTGGGTTACGTGCTTTTCTGAAACCAGTTCTCTTCCTAGAGCATTTCGCATTAAAGCTTTAAGATTAGAAAATAATGTGAACATTTTAAAATATTTAAAAACAGTAATAAAAAGGTCAATTCCTTCTAAAATAAACACAACATTTGAAGCAGAATAATATTTTAATAAAATTAAATCTAAGTATTCACAAAGCATTATGCACATACAGTACATACTGTATTTAAAGCCTACGGACCTTAAATCATTTTATTCTAATGTAGTCAGCTTTGGACACAAGCTAAGCTTACTCGTTCTGTAATAAGAAAGTTTACAATTGTTCCTGAAGGTGATTTTACATATATACATATATATATATAGCTTTATATCTATACTCCTACATGTAAGTGTAGGTATATACACACACTTATGTGTATGTGTGTATATAAATATATACACGCATACATACACACATATGTACATATATGAAATACACACATGCGCACATACAGGAACGTGTGCACGGTGTATGAGTGTGTCCACATACATATATATATACGCCATCTAGGATCATTGGAGAGGGGCCAGTCAGTAAAAACAGATAACTGCAAACAACCACCCTAAGAATTATAAAACAAAAATGTGTAAAGTATTTTTTAATTAAACAGATTGTTAATAATTTGTATTGAACAAAAGGAACATAGTCTTCTCTATTATATATAAATTAGATTTATTGCATTTGATTATGTTTGTGTGACAGATGAAGAGTACCTGCCTGCTCATGACAGCTAACTTCTGTGATGCATTTTTTTTTTTAAAAACCAAATGTAGTGGAAACAAATTATTCAATTAATGCAGTTTTGTGGATGTGGCCTATGGCGATACTTTCCAGCATGTGGCAGTTTTCCTGTCTGTTAAAATACTGCCCTACTTTAATTGATTTGGAAGGAGGCTGGTTTCTCTGTCCTAATTGTTTCAAACCCAGAAGTCTCGTTTACCTTATTCTTTCTCTAGATTCAGAATCATTCTGATTTATTATAAAAAGCTCACTACAAGAAAGATAAATCAATTTTCGAAAGTGAGCTAGAAGACGGTTTTGCTTGAATTTTAGCTTGGTCATGTAGGAGTTTTTTCTATGTGAATTATTGTTATTGGTCTCCTATTTGCTCTGAAGACATATTCACAATAAAATACTATTTCCATGACAGCAGTAAATGGTAATCTCCATGCAACGTAAACTGTAATTTGAGAACATGCATGTTATTTAAAAAAAAATAAAAATATAAGGTGCCTTGAGAATGCTGGCAGTTTTACATTTGGAACATACAGTTAGTGTGTGTGTATATGTATATATTTACATCAGAACTGCTCAACTTTACCTTACAAGCTTCAGATTTAGGAAAATATACAGTACTTTTGCATATAATTGTATATTCCTTGTAGCCCCTGAGTCAAGTATAGAGGATTTAAATACAAAAAAAAGGAAAAACAGCCATTAAAAGCACTTACATTTTTATGTGAAGTAATAGTATAAAAGTATTATTTCCCAGGAAGACCAGGATCAGAAACATGCCTATGAAGACTCAAGATTCCTACAGTGCTTAGTGAAGATTCTGGCAAGGAAGGGTGCCTAATTGGCTGGAGATAAGTTTTACAATGCTGTGGGGGACACTCTGCAGACTGCTCACGTTCTTGCTCTAAAAAAGAAACCAGGTTGTCTTCTGAGGCTGTGTTAAGATGCACTCCGCTTGAGAGGGATTCTTTGGATTTAAGTTTTGATTTTTCAAGGTCTAGAAATTCAGGACACTGGAAGGGAGGAGAAGAAACAAGATGGTAATAATTAAATCGGTCTCTTCCAGGCTCTTGTTCTGCTCAAAATTAGTACATTCAGATGGTTGCTGGAAAACCATGTTTGAAAATTAAGCAGTGTACTGAAATACTTTTATGTGGTATTGCCTTTGATTTAATGTAATTGAATGCAATTCTGTTGATTAATTGTGGAAGCCTGGATATCTTGTCCCCTCTTCAGACTTGCACGTGTGATATGAAAAATAGGCATATGAACAGCTCTTTCTGAAGGACTGAATGATCTTGAGACCTGACCTAAGAGTATGGATCTCAACATTCTTGAATTTGCAGTTTTGTTTCAGAACATAACTCTGGAATTGCATCATTCCAAACATTAAAACCATTTGGATTCCAGTCTCAACACTCAGTTCGTCTTCACTTTCAAACTTGGAAATTGTGTGAAGTGTGGCTATATTTCTGTTCAGGCAGTGATATGTCTATATTTTTTGTGCAGGTATATGCACAGTGGGTTTACACTTCTGAAAACTTCTGCTGCACATTTACTGCCCTCATAATCTTTATGCTTGTGAACTGATGCCTTCTGAATGTGTTGGACTTACCGTGCCCACATGCGTTCCAGCATACGTATGAGGAATCTGACACAGCCAGGCACGCTGGATTTACTAATCGTATGCTACATGACTGATTTGGGATTCCTAGACATGCAGCAGCCTGTTTGGAAATAATATGCCACATTTCTGCCCAAGCTGTTAAACTCCAGAAATCCCAAACAAATTTGAAAATCAGCAGATGTTGCCCGAACAGAACTGGGGTGGAAAACATGCATTGGGAAACGCAGATATGTCACAGCTCTGTATGTTTGTATTTCCACCATTAGCAAGGGACTGGACATAAGAATGGTTTTAGCCCCTCCCACTTCCATATGTGTATACCCATTGTGCAGCATCAGCTGGACTTCTCTGGCCTGTACCTTGAAGAAAACCTAGTCATGGTGTTTCTCAAGGCTTCATGAATGGGACCTATGGCAGATGCACGCATGCAGGCAGGTCTGATGCTTGGAAAGTGTTTGTGGTTTACAGCTGTGTCTAGTATTTGTCATTTCTGCTAACTTTTGTGAAGAGCATGATAATAAAGTAAATCAGTCTGATTAGAAGATCATTGTATGAATCTCTACAACCCTCATAGATAATGTGGCCTCTGAAACCATGGTATCTAAGTCCACTGTGGAGATGCTAGGTCAAAATAGTAATTTCATGTTCCTTTAACTAGTGAACAAGCACCTAGATTGCTACACGTTTCTTCCATCACAAGCTAAAAAGATTAGCAAACCTATTTCAATCTTATTGAACATGTACATACCTGAGATGAAGGACTGAAACTTCTGTCTGTTTTGATTGATGCTGCAGGCTGAAGCTTTTGTATCGCCCGGATTGCTGGCTGTTGGTACTCTGCACCTGCAGTCACCATGCTATAGGCAGGTGGAATGAGCGTTGACTGCCTTTGCAGAAGCTGCAGGATGGTTTGGATATCAGCAGTCATTTGGGATTCAAGCCTGGAAAAGTAATGCAAAAAGAGTTAACTGGTTAGGAATAGGTATATTTTAACGTGCTGGCTACATAGACATTGAAGAGGGATCTGCAGCTTCTTAATAAAACAAACTATTGCTTGTTATGACATGACCATGTCTTAAATAGGAAAGAACAGAAGAGGGAGTACTGAGCCCTTCCAAAGCTTGCTGGCTCTCCCTTTCCTTCACAGAACATATCTGCATGCTTGTCTGATCTTTTTGCTACATTAAGAATGATTTCATTACTGTCCCTTATGATTGCAACAAAAAGTAACACAGGGAACCAGGTCTTTGGTTGAAATTAACTGGAATAAATGTACTCTCTTCATTGTAACTAACTTGATATGTACTGGCTGAGGATGGGACACTATTTCTGATACATCTGGCAATTAATTTTGACATTCCCAATGCTAATACAATGCACTGAAATAGGCAGAAAACCACATTTGTGTTTTTCCACAGTTAGAATATAAAAGATGATTTCAAGATCATTAAAAACCACAACCACCCAAATCTCCTTACTGTGAGAATTTATTCAGACTTATTCAGGCCTCAGAATTAATGTCAACATTTCTGACGTTCAAATTTAGTAACTTTTTTCCTTTTTTTCCTTTTTCACATATTTGTATATGACTTCTGAAACACTTGAGCTGCTTATGTTGTTCAAACTTACAGTTCCATAGCACTGAAATGATTTTCAAATGGTCTTGCCAAGATCTGTGACAAACTCAGCAATAGGTAATGCCTGTTGTGCCTCCCAGCTGCTGGAAGGCTACGGAACGTGCTATGACAGACTGTAATACAGATATACAGCCTTCTGTATTGCAACTCTTCTGACAGAGTAAATAAATCTTTGTCAGCAGCCTTTAATGTTGTGAATGTTACTACTTGGGCTCCCTACAGCAGCAGAATTGATCCTGTGCTGACAGATTTTTGCTTTCACCAGGTGCTTCACTGATACAATTTTTTATCATGTTGGTGTTGTCTATTGCCTGTGTAATTTATTTGTAAAAGTATCTATGAAATTAATCTGACAGGTATGCTCAAAGTATATTTAGGATGCTGTTTCTTCCTTTATTGGGAGAAGCTGGTTTTGTGGTGTCAGCTCTTATGAAGAAAGGGCCAAACCGGGGCGTTACAGCCAGTCATGCCCTACTTGCCCTCTTGTTCAGCTCCCTGGGGTTCTCCGCTACTTGCAAATGTGCTGATCTCACACCAGCATGATGCTGATGCCGCCATCCAGAGAGCTTCCATGTGCTAACCTGGGCTTTAACATCTCAGTGAATAAGAGATTTAGCACTGGAGGACTTATATTAACGATTGGCCTGGAATTAACTCTCAAATTGCTCCGTTCTTACTTTGTTAGCACTTGATGGGAGTTTCCTGGTACTTCAAATCAAAGAGTACCTCTGGTAATCTTTACTCATCATTATTGCAAATATAACTTCTCCCTCCTTTTTCCAAAATTTAAAACAACTCCATGTCATGCCACCCAAGGATGAACAAACAGGAGAACCTTAGATGCTTGGCCCAGTCTCCATGAAATTCCAATTGCTTAAAGAGGAGAAACAGAGATAGCTCTAGGGACATATTCCTTGTACAGTGACTTCTATATCCATTTAGTAACTTGAGTGTAATGGCAAGCCTCTAACTTGGCATGGAAAAGTTCAGGAAGAAACGAACATGCTTTTTAGTCCAGCAGGTCAGATCTGACATAAGCAGGAAAAAATATTGTCTGTTACATTCATAGAAGTCCCAGCAAGGCCCAAAATCCTGGAAGCAGGAAAAGCTTTAAAAACATGAGAAGAGCTAAAGAATAAAATGATTTAATAAAATCCATAAGAATTTAAATCTTAATTTATCAGCAACCATGATATTTTTTCACTCAAGAAAATACTGAGATCTTGCATGACAATTTGATAAAACTATGGGTAAATTTGAGATACAACTTCAGTTTCAAGAGCTTAAGTTTTCAGGAAAAAAAATGTAACCAAAAGACTACACACTGTTGATATGGAATATGCAGTTTAGTTATGTGACATTTACAGTTACTTAGATTACTTGACTTTACTGCAATTAGAAATTACAGCAATTTAGGCTTACATGTTAAAAATGTCTTTTTAATGTACTATATAGTATCCAGAAATGAAAAATACTATGGTTTGATTGGCTTATGGTAGATGAAGGAAGCAATATGCAGTTAACCTGGCTTTAAACTGATTGCTAAAATATATAGCGCAGAATGCCAATGAAGAGCTACTAAAGTATAATTAGGGCTGAGTGTGTGTCATAGTATTTGTCATGGAAAAATATTGAAAGTAATGGAATTGCAGAGTGAAAATAATAAAAAAGCCACAGACCTGAGCATAGGGCAATTTAAAATTAAGTGAAATTACATGGTAAATTATAGCGTAGGATGGATCAAAATTCTGTAACCATATTTTTAAGATGCTATAAGCTATGCTGCTTAGCTGCCAGCAAAGAGTAGTATATCAGAGAGCAAAAGAGAGAAGGAAGAGACATTTTATTAAGCAAAGGTAATAATAGATTCTGACAAAGAAAGCATCTGCTTTCTGTTGTTACAGGTATAAGTATTTTGCCTTAGCATATTCCCGTGTCTTACTTACAGAGACGATGGCAAAATAAGTTAATTCACCAAAAAGGGAATTTGTCTGCAGTACTTTTTTAAAGGAAGGCAGCTGGCTTACTTTGGGTCTTCAGGAAAGAAAAAGTACTTCAGATCTTGAAGATACTGAAAATTGCTATTTTTTGGACATGTAAATATCTAGGAACAGCATTCTGAGATTTAAATTTAACAAGTTTAGGTGCCTCAGTACAGCTTCTTGGTTAAAAAGCTGGTCTCCTAAACAGTAAATTGAGGAGGAAGGCACTTCTGCAAGGCAATTCAGAGGAGCTAATGTGGGTACCTAGAGGTAAGTGATATGAATAGCCTGGCAATGAATTAAAAATTTTGTACCCGGCATTCCCAGAATAGTTTTTTCCAAGAATTTGGAAGGCTGAACTTAGGTGATATTTAGGCTTCTCAGAATACATGTAGACAACAAAGTGATATTCCCATCAGGCATATTTTTGTACTTTTGAGCTTCTGAAAATCTGAATGCTTTTGTAAACTTCCTGTGCAAATTCATTCCTCCTGTAGCTTCATTAATATCAGTTGTATTATTAACTCTTTCACACATATGTTTTTTCTGGTCGTATCTCTGTGTTTACCTGTTGAGTTGCTCTTGAAGTAAATCTAACCGATTCTCCACTTCCCCATAAATAAAGTCACTTTCAGTTTCACAGATCCCCCATGTAACATGGGGTAATGCTGACTGAACTGGGGAGTCCTGGTACTCCTGGATGTTCTCCTGCTCCCAGTTTCTTTTATCAGTGATATCTGATGAAAAACAAAACATATAGAAGTATAGGTTTATATACATGCTGTTAGATAGAGGTTGGCACCCCTTAAGCATCCCACTTACTCGTGTTTCTCAAAACCTTGAAAGTCAAATGGATATGTTGGCACACTGCCTGAACAACTCCCCTTATTCCTTACTACTATTTAAGGAAAGATAAAAGTGGTCACATCCATGCTAACATTATGAAGCTGTAGATAAACAAGCAGCTTTGTCTAGTCAGCTTCATCAGAGATCTGCCCCTGAATGGCTCCTTTTTCTTTAGTTTTCTCTTTATTATTTTGCCAATCAATCCCCAATTTTCTCAAGGTGTTTTTTTTTAGCAATTCATTATTTGTTGAAATTAGAAATATTTGCTCTAACCTAAATGCATTAAATGATATACTTGAATGTCTTTGTGTGTTTCAGAGACCTGGTTAAGACCTCTTCTCTTGCCCTTGAATGTGCTATTGAAGTGTATTTACTGTGTAGCTTTTTGGTGTAAAAGGAGGACTTGCTGCATTGCCTTTACAGCACTGGGCATGCATTACAGTGCGTTGGAATGCCGCCTCTAGAGAAAGTTGCCAGACCTCAGCTAGCTGCCTTTCTTGCCAATAATAGTAATACTGCTTGTCTTAACAAGGTTGGTGAAGTGTAATATGTTTTCTCTGAGACAGAGGCCATTTAATGCAGCTCATACTGCTTGCAAAAGGATACTGGTTATTATTTTCAAAAAGGAAATTGTTTTTCATTGATGTAGCTTTCAGCATCACTAGTCTCCAACCCAGCCCATCGTCTCGTAAAGCATGTCTCAGAGACTCTTACAGTACTGTGGGGTGAAAGGTGCCGGTTCATTTTGTTTAATAATTTGTGACTCCTAAAAGAATGAAAAATTCAGCATTGTTGGGTCAGTCGGAGATCACTTTATATTAAATGAAACTTCATGGTAAATAATTCTTTTTTTTCTTTTTCTTTCTTTTTCTGTTTGGACTGCGAATAAAATTTTGGATTAAGATAGAGAAAATAAAGTTATTTCAAGCTAAAAAAAGCCCAGTTACATTATTAGGATGTTACTGCAGAGTTTCAGCTATCTTGCTGAATTTAGTTACCCTTCTAATCCTTACATATTAGATATACAATATATAAAATATTTAGTGATGCTCTTTATATGAGTAATTTATATTTATTTCTTTATCTCCAGTTCTTTGTAAAAAAAATGATGGTGACTACTCCGGGTCTCCCCCTGTACATGCTGTGCCCAAATTCACCCTTCTTGTCCCTCCCAGTTCTTGGATGTCTGTGGTCAAACACTGCACTGTACCACCCAAACAGAACTCAGGGACACTCCTTCCTTTAGCTTAGATTTCTGGTTTGAGCTATTTCTCCTTCCTCTTTCAATTTGCTTAATTCACACCTCTGTGGATTTATTAATTAGTTTATATTCTTGGCTGTTTCTCCTGTTCACCAAGCTGGTGATAGGTTACAAATCATTTATTATGGGATATAGTAGTTGCACATATCCTTAGCAGATGTAGAATGCAGATCTTGCTGTGAGCTTTGCACAGCCTACAGGTGACATACTTTTTTTATTTTTTTTTTAGGTTGAACAGTGCTTTTTCTACATCCACACACCCCCCGCCCCCCCCAGCCTTTGTTACTTTGAGTGAATCTGTTGTCATGCAAACAGTCAAAAATTGCTCAGTACCACTCAGATTCTCCTCTGCTATGATAAAAAAAGGCTGTCAAAACTTTAACACCTGCTCAGTACAACTCCCATTAGGGTTGTATTTGTAATTATTTAACTACATGAAGTTACAGAATGTATTAAAAGTTCTTACTGTGCTCAGGCTGCTGTTTCAACATACAGCCGGACAAAATCCTCGACTGCTTATAAGGCATCAGCCTCTGTTGTACGAGCAGTTGGATTTGAATCCCACATCCCCCAGTAGTCCCTGAATGGTTTGCTCAGAGCTGCTCCTCACACTTCTCTTGGCACTGAATGCTGATAACTCAGCATAGGTTACATTCATTTCACACTTGTGAAATTTTTCTAAGCAACCATAGCAGCCAGAGCCATGTTTCAAAGAAAAGAGAAAAAAACACAGTGTGGGTGACATGTGAAAGGAATAGCTATTAGCTATTCCCTTTCAAACACATCTTTTAGCAGTGTTGCTCTAAGTAAAGAAATTTAAAATGTGTGTGTGTATATATATATATATATATCTCCTGCTTAGATTTAGTATTTCAAGTAGATTTAGCCAGGAAGGGGAGCTCTCACTACATGACTCCAAGTGGAGGAGGAGGCTCTCTTATCTTTTTTTATCAGAGAAAGGTGCTTGCTGCATTATCTGATCTTTGGTTAGCAGGTGGTAGTAGGTTTCCTGGAGCTGTAGAGAGTGTTTGAATTTCATGTGACATGACCTATAACTGATTTTATGTACTGGGCATAAGGAAGAGGAAGGACATTTCATCTTGGCTACACAGAAACCTGTTCGGTTTCGCAGCCACTTAAGCCAACAGAAGGAAAGAGGCAAATGGTGTCACAGAAGCATATAATTTGGTTTTAGCAGGCACACATGGCACAATTTGCAGTGTCCAAGGAAGTTGGAGAGCTCTGAGCAATGTGAAGGGAGCAGACTATGGCAAATTCAGGCGTAAAACTATGGGTGTGGGTGCAATGGATGTTGTAAATCCAGTGGACTTTCTTTTAAGCAGTGAATTTCAGCAGTAGAAGTTAAATATACAGGACACACGTTTCACTGCTTTTTAATGTCTTGTAAAAGCCAAGCTGTTGGTTAATCATTCAATAAAATCACTTATTTTTCAATGCCGTGGATTATCCGAGGGAAATAACAGCTGGTATCTATTTGTAGATTATGTCAATAAATATTTAGTTTGTGACAAAGTAAATTAATTGACACTGAAATTATAAAATAAAATTATAAAATAGCAAGTTAATACACTATAAGATATGGTATTGTACTGTTCTAAGCATCTTTTCAGGTACTTCCATATACATGAGTAACCCCAGAAAAGCCCAACAGCAGGTACAACTTTATAACCAATTCTGGTCTTCCAGGTCTTGAAGAATCCTAGACTCAAAAATAAATCAATGCATAACTAGGTTCACTTGAACAATTCAAGGATCAGTCTAATAGCCCAAATAACAAGCAAGTGAAAATAGAAAATAGCATTTTTCCGCAATATATAGATTACAGAAAAATTATGAGGTCTCCTCAAAAGACCCATATGTTTTAATGTTAAAAGTTGCAGTTTAGGATTATGAGAGAGAAGTTTATGCAGTTTCTGCCCACGTTATATAATACATTATTAATAGTCTTTCCATTCATTAGCAGTAACTACCAAAGCTTAAAACAAAGCTAAAGATAATTAAATACATATCAGTCACAGTGGTAATGAATTGCAGCACCTTTATACAAGTGCATTTGTATTCAAGATTTATAAGTTACCATACTATATGAGGATTATAAACACACATACATACGTGCAGTTTATTTCAAAATTTCATTATGTTTATAACTACTTTTATGGTGATTTATAATCAATCTCTAATTAATAGCAGGAGTAAGAATTTAGTTTAAAACATATACCAGTCAAAGCTGATCTTATTTTATTGACCTTGAAGTTTTTATGAAAGTTGCAAGAAAGGTAATGAGCTTTCACACATGTTACCAGAAGTGCTAGATTACAAAGTGGAAAAGGCAATGTGATCTTAATCAAAATATGTAACCTTTAGACATGCTAAATTTAGCTTAAATAAAATCTGTAACAGGTTGCCTTGGAAAACGTTGCTATAGCTGCAAGGACACATTTCTGGCTATTGGTAGGGGAAAGGTAAGCTTTCAAATCGCAGTATGTATGCAACAAGTTTATGTGGTGCAGATTTATATAGCCTTAACCTGAGGAGACCAGACTTCACATATTCGTACCTTTGAGATGTAAAAAATACATTGTTTGGCCTGATTAATCATTAGGTTCATTTAAAATTATAGCCTAAAAGCCTCAAGTTTATTGAATGATGGTTAAATTGCCTCAATGGAAACAAACTGCTGAGGAAAACAGCTTTAAACAGTAAATATTTAATTCTTCCCTTCAAACTGAAACAATTAAAAACAAAGTTTCAGCAATATTTAAACTGTATATTAATCCAGGGCTTTTCATTAATTTCCCTTCACATCACTGAGAAAATTAATATTTTAGTGTATTAGATGTAATTTTAATCATATGATTTAACTCTATGTAAAAGTAACTGAGATTGCTTAGTAGTTTCTGATCATTTGTCTTACACAAAAGCTCAGATCTTTGTTCTTGTGGAACTTAAGGAAGTCAGGATTTGTTCTGTGTGATGTAAAGGCTCTCCTTTTAACCAACATGTGCAGCAAAATGGGATAGCATTCTTTCGAGCTATTATGATTTTTTCTTTTACTTAATTTTTGTTGTGCCTTGGCAATACACAGAACGAAATTCGTTACCTGAAATCATTTTTTGTGTGTGCATGTGCAACCATCATCAGGTTTATCTAGAATTTTTCACTGTTGCTCAACCCTGGCATATCAAACAACCTTTGAGAGATTCTTTACTGCTTTGAGTGCAGTTTTCATCCATGGGCACTCAATGAAGTCCAGTAGCAGTTGAGAATTTTAAAGAGTTTCTTTAAATGACTCTCCTAAGGCAGTTCAGCTACAAGATGATATATGAACAAAGCCTGGAATAGCCTTTTGGAGGTTCTGTTATCAAGTCCCATAGCCAGTGTATTAAACTACGTAAATCCTCTTGAGAAATAATAATTTTTGATCTAAACTATTTTTTCTTGTTTAACTTTCAGGAAACACAAAAGTAAATATATGTAAAGAATCAATAGAACCATTCAGAAAATGATTTTTGATAATCAGACTAAAAAAGATGTCTACTCAAACTTTACAAAATAGCAACAGCTAGATTACCTTTGCAAGAATTGCTTCTTTTGTCAATAAGTTCTTCTGTGGCATGAACCATTTCTTCAAAGTCCACCTCTGTGGTTTTCTCTGTTACGGATGGGTAATCAGCTATCCCAGAGAACAGGGGCTTTTGCTCATCTTCAATGGAGGACACAAAAGATGATGACCCACTTTTTTTCTCCTCAAAGTGTTTCTTAATAGATTGATAGTATCTGGTGGTGTCCCCTGCGGGTTCAGGATCACTCTGATCATTCTCTTTGAAATAATCTGTTAAATAGAAATAATTGTGTACAATAATATGCAGTTTCATGAAATTGTGTTCTAGTTTATTCTGGTCTGAGGATGGAGATGATTATTATATCAGTTAGGAAGTTCATTGTCTATTAGAACAAATTACTTTGAAGCCTTTTTTGATTCCTGTATCAGAAGAGATTTATATTTCTTTTGAAGTCCTAGAAAACATTTGCATGTATGTAGTAAGGATTCATAGTCTCTAAACCATAACTCATTATGCAAAAAGTTGCTTATATCAAAACAGCAAAGGTTTTATCCAACTCAGCCCTCCTGTTTGCTTACTGTTTTTCCAGGTGAGGATGAGATTTGAGAAAGTTTTATATTCCAAAGTTTTAAAAAATAATTTATTATTTCATTCCCTCTTCCAATTTCTCACATTCTTGGGCATTTCTCACAGTCTTGACAGACTAACAGTCATGGACATCAGACTCAGTATCAGAACTACTCATTTAAGTTATGCCCACACAAAAGTGTCTTTGCCGATTATTCTTTTCCCAGAAAAGGCAAATGTATTAATCAACCACTCAACTTCAAAATGTCTGGGCCCACCTAAAGAGAGAGCATATTTCTCCACGTTCATTACTGTCAAACCTATATTTAGGATTGATATGGTAGAGGGAAACCCTGTGGGTACAAAAGGAAGGGAGTTCCTTGTCGGTCTTTCTGAGATTATCTCAAAACAACTTTCCAAAGTAGCCCAAATTCTTGAGCCTTTAGAATTAATTGCAATTCTCTGAACATCTAATATTTTGAATAAGAAAAGTACGCAACATGCTGTGATATATATAGTAACAGAGTATCAATCAAGTTAAGAATGAATCTTTCATTAATTACATTCAGGGTTTGTAGCAAGGAACAGCAGATTCAGTCCTCTTAAGAAGTGGCAAATAAAACTAGATTTAAAGCAGATGCCTTTAAAAACACATTGTAAAAATTAAATAGGATTTAAACCCAAGAACGATCGTTTATGGATATAGAGAACTCCTGATCTCTTTGCAGCATAAACTTGAAGCTAATTTCCAATTCAATATTTGGTTTTGCCTATTTTTAACTGAAATGTCAAGATAATTCCAGTTCTGCTATTTATTTAAAACACATTTTAGCAGGGTAGTCTCAACAACATATAAATACTGTAACTAGTTTGCATTAACTTCCTGGGGAGACAGCATGATTTCCCATCTGCTTTGTGCTAATTACTAATCAACATAGCTCTGGAATGTCTGTAGTCTTTACAGCCTACAGCAGTGGTTAATACAACATTTAGCATATTCCCTAGGTTTCTTCTCTGTTTTCTGGTCACTATAAGGAAATGAAACTGTGGCCTCATCTAATCCTCTTTATCTGCACATAAAGAGAGTGCAAGATTTTTACAGAGCACACTGCAGGAGTCCAGACATCTGTGAGAATGAGGGCAGGTAATGGTGAACAAACTAAAACCAATACTCAAGCAGGCCTCCTGTAACTGTACCCTCTAGGGTCTCCAAGGGCAATTAACACAGCCCTGGACTAAAGTGACTTTATTTGGCTTCTGTTAAGCAGGATTGCTAGCTATAAGTGATACTGGTGACACTCGGATACTGAGAAGGCATCAACACAAATTCAAATGGACTGGCAATGTGAATGAAGCTCTTGGGGGTCGCTCAGACTGGAGAATCAAGTACCATGTTCTCTGCAATCCCATCTCCAAAACAGTACAAAACCAAAAGAAAGCTTCATAAGGAAGTTCTAATGTAGATGTCTCCTGTGGCTTTTCCTGTGGGAATATATGGTGAAATGCACACAGTCACACTACAGTAAACTGTCTTAATTACTTACTGCTTGACTGACTTCAACTTGTGAAAAATCCCTTCTAATGAAAGCTTGAAATTACCATTTTTAAGGGTAATTTTTTATGTTCATGGGATTTTGTGCACTAACGGTAGCTGTAATGAGCACCCTGTGGAATACAAATCAATCAGTGGACTAATTTTAAGGGGAGGTCATTGAGACTAATGAAAAAAAAAATGTAGAGCAGCTGAAGTATAGTAGACTGTCTTATCTGTCATATTCACAGAATACTAAAATATCTAGAAACAAGAAGCCAGATTCTGCCAACAATTACACTGCTGTAAAACCAGGGTAATTCAATCAATATACCTGCATTTAGTCTCCATCTATATCAGAACAACAGAACATATTCTTTTCCAAATGCTGTCCAGGTATAATGAACTCACTGGCATTAGAAGGAAAGCGGAGATCTGTTGAATGTAGGTTCCTGCCTATTGAAATCAGGGAAAATTTGTTCATCGGCTGATCTATTTCAAAATATGCACCTTTGGCTTTATTGCCATTGCTTTATCTGCTAACCATCCGGCTACATTCAGAGAATCAAAAGTTATTTTCTTTTTAAAAGACTCTTATTTAATACTAAAGATTCTTCTGCCTGGAGAATAATCCTGTGACACTCTGCACTTAGAGTAGGAATTAAAATGGAAAATGCATGTTCTATTTGTCTCTTCAGGACCTGATGATGGTGCAAGCTCTGTACCTCGGCTCAACAGCTGAGCAGTGCCTCTGACGCTCAGTGGAAATATGTTACAAATAATATCTAGGAGGTGCTTTATTCAGAATGTGAATTGCTCCAACTTCTCTTTCCTTTTGTGTTGAAATTCAGTCATTGGTTTGGAATTCATTTTCCAGAAGAGAAGTTTTCTATCTGTTTATGCATACCTATGGATAAACTCACTTTCTATCACACAGACTCCAAGTTTCAAAAGGTTTCTTTTCTCCTTTCTCTTCTGTTTCCAAAATAAATGTAATCATTAAAAAAACCACCCTCATCCTCGTGCTTTCTCCTTCCTTTTCTGGTAAGACGTTTCATTCTGATTTGGATTGCTAGAAGCTTTGTTTTGCTGAAGATGATTGTTTTGTAACTTCCTGCTTTACCAAACATGTACAAACAACATTTACACTCTTTACAGTACTTGTTTTAGCCTGTTATGTGTTTTGGGTGCCTGCCAACTTTACAGGCAATATCCTCTGATGTTTTCTGTCTGAAAATTCCAAAATCTTCATAGTAATTATCAGAAGGTTTGTGTCCTGTTTTTTGCACTTGCACTGGCAAACAAAGGGAAGAAATGGAGTTGCCATGAGGGCAATGAAATACAGTTATGACATAGACTCACAGAAACACTGGTATAAAATCCAGCTTGGTGGGATGGTTACCAGAGATCAAACAAGTTTCTTTTGTGTGCCATGGTCAGCCTGTAGCATTGAAGTTTTGCATTATTCAGACAGTGGCAGTCTGCATGATCTAGACACATTTTCTCTTAACATATTAGTCTGCTGCAAACAATATTGGTGAAAGTGTCAGTAATATATTACATGTGGAGCAGCATTTTTTAATATTACTGTAATTTCATTAACTGGAATTTGTCATACTTAATCAGGCTAACTATGTAGCCTAGTGTTTCAGAAGGTGGCAAACTTTTACTCCCTTTTTCAGCCATCCAATAAAAAGTCCCATAATATGCCTAGACAAATTCAATTTTGTGCAGGAAATAAGGTGAATGACTTCCTCATCCCTGCAGAAAGCAATTTATATCCCAAACCATAAAACTGATAATCCTTATCATTAACATGATCTGCATAACTACGAATCTGTTCAGCAGACATGACATCTTCCCTTTCCTTTGAAAAAACCTACCATATTATTTTATGCTACACCAAGTACGTCCCTTGGTAAGGAGAAATGCACACTCTGACTTGGAAGGAGGAATGGTTGATTGCTCAAAAGGTCTGCAGATCTTCAGGTTCCCACCAAGTATTTTGATTCAACTGTTATTAGCTCTCTCTTATGTGATATTCACAAATATTCCTGTGGTGGCCAATCTGTCTTTCCTACATATGAACAAAATATTTGCTAGGCATCATGACTATTTTTTATCTGTTCTTTAATTTAAAAATGTCAGTTACCTTGTCAGAGAGCAGAAAAATGCCTTATGTGCCCACCCATGCACCACAGGCAGCAAATATATGGAATGAAAAGTCAGTGACGCAGCATTTCACATAGCATGTTAAATACCATACCACAAACAGGGTTGAAAAACTGCAAAAGCTCAAACATGTGAAAAAGTCAAAAGTTGTTGATGCATAATTTGAATGCTAATGTTCAAACCATGCCTATGTTTTCCACCATATAGATGGGGAGCAGCATAAAATCAGTCAGGGAAAATGTTAATCCTAATTTCTGAAATCACTGCTTTTCACTTAATGGTATAAGAACAATATAATAGATACACAATATTTATGTAATATCAAAAATTACTGGTACTGTGGAGCAGGAGCAATATATAATGAGGGGTGATTCCAGAGAAGTCCACTCTAGTTGTATGCAGGCTAAACTACTCTATAGAATGCCAATTGGGGACTTTAGGAATACTAAATTGCTAATTAAAATGCTCCTAATTCTTTTTCCTCGCTGTTTACGCTGTTGCTAAGTTGAATGTGACTGCTGTGGAGCATATGGCTAAATATAACTGAATGCCTTCTAATGGTCTAGTGTCCTGGTTTGAGTGGCACAGGACTAATTTCTAATACTTGGGAAGACTGCACTTTTAGAAGACTCTAGTGACTGAATTTGTGAAAATATTTACTTCATAGCCAGCTATGGTGTGTGGGTTTCAAGGTCTCAGTGTTTTTGAGCTTGCCAGGTGCAGGGAGGAGGAGGAGTGAGACCTGGGCACTTGACCCAAGCTGGCCAACAGGATTATTTCATACCATGAACGTCACATTCAAAATAAATTAAAAAGTTTACTGTGAAGTGCTCTCTCTCCCTTAATGACTGCCATCCCGAGAATTCTTGCCCCAGTGCCGGACCCCTGAGCCCTTCCCTTCCTCCTGAAGCCGTAATGCTCACAGTGTCTGACATTTATTGTCCACTGCTGGGAGTGCACAGCTTCCTACCGATATAATTGTCTGAGTATAATCTTTGCCTATTCTGTATTGGTATCTGGATCAATATTGGTTCTTTGGTGCTTTTTAATGTTAATTACCTAATCTTATTCTATTAAATCTGTTTATATTTCAACCTCCGTGTTTCCTTGTTTTTTTCCCAATTCCCCTTCCTGGGTGGGTGGGGAGGGGTCATCGGGTGATAGAATGATTGTTTAAATGAGAATAAATCGTTATGGGTTTCTCAAACCATAACAACTAGATAAAGGAAAAATATCAAAAAAGGAGGAAGCTGACTGCTTGTAAACATAAAAATGAAAAGCAACTCAGCATCTGGTCATTCAGTAGATAATTGTTGCGATGGTGAAGATATACCTTTTTGCTATATTTTTCATATATATCTAAGAATAAAAGAGAAAAGTTAAAATAATTTGTATTCCTTTAAGATATATTATTATAACAATGAAATCCATAGGCAAGATGTCTGACACTTTTGTTTCTGTTGCTATCCTTTCTTTACTTGGGTCTTTCAGATTGGGTCTCTTACCCCAATCTGCAATTAATATTTTTATTTGAAAATTACATTCATACTGGATGTTCCAATGACAGATATCAGAATGAATTTTTAATTCACAAGTTCTATTAACTGTTTATTGCTTAATTTTAGTGGTTTTAAAATCTTCAGAGAGAAAACTGTACTGTTTTGCAAACATTCTTATGGGAAACAGTATGAAGAACTTTAGTGGATTATTTTCCAGTGGGAGAAGGATGTGATCCCCATAATATTTACAAATGCATGAGAAGCAATAGATAAAATTCTGGACTTCATTTTGTATGCAACATTTGAAATGAGAGCTACTCCACCTTTGCTACCAGAAAATTTGTCTGAAAACTGATTTTGGCCTTGCCTATAGAGACATTTAACCCTCCTCAAGCATCAGAAAGTACTATAACTTACCCTGAATTCACTTAGACAAACCTAAATAAATCTCAAATTTTAGTGCTTGAGCTTTTGCCTCTCAGAATCAACTTGGCCTACACTCAGAGTCCTGATGCACATCATAACATCTGGATGTCTGTCAAACCCAGCCTCAAGTCATGTCCTGACAAGGAACATCTCCCAGGAAAGATCATCTGAAAGTCCATTCCAGAAGACGAGTGACTTGAACAAAGCACTCTACCATTTTTTATCTGAAGAGAAATTTGTCCATTGTCAGGACAGTCTTCTGTTGCTGTCATGATCACCTCAGGTCATGACTGGCGATCAGGGAAACTGAGAAGTGCTGCCTTCATAAACATTTTTGAGTGCCTGCTGAAAGCATAGCTTGCTCCAACATCTGCACATTACCAATACATCCCTGAGAACAAAATAGTACAGAAAAAAGCAAAAACTTTTAAGGAAAGTTTAATCATAAAGTCCTTATAACTGATAACTTGAAGTGATAAGAAAGTGTATATTAGTATCTCCAGAGGTTTTTCTTGCTCCTTAGTGAAACATCACTGATGATTATAGCACTGCTCAAGTTAAAAAATGTCAAGTTATTAGTACTAGATAAAATGCCTACTTTTTGGATGGGTTTTAATGCATGAAAACTGTATGGAAAAAACATAAATTTAATGTGTGTGAAAAAAGAAAGCTGTGCCAAATATCTATTGGATACCCTAAGAAGTTCAGATCTAAATATTTTCCAAATGATCTCAGCTGAAAAAATAGAAATTAGTATTGTCAGGAGAAGTACTTGGTCCTAAAGATCTGAAAACAAACTGTACTGTTAAAATCTGCAGTGCACTTTGTATAATAAGGGTCTCTGAACAGAAAAACTCTTTATATATCACATATATTATAGTTATAATGCTTAGTACAGTGAAAGAATTAACATAAAGGCTGCCTTTCACATAGACTTTATTTGCTTTTGTTAATCTAAATAATCTCATAGTATTCTGATGGTTAGTTGCACTAGAATCCAATTTTAAAAGTGGAAAGTTACACTTGCAGCTTTTTAGTTCTAATTAGAGGAAGCAGTAAAGCACACAGTGCCTACTCAGTGATAAAGATATTTCTTCACATTTGAGGATCACAGGATTATAAATTTTAGAAATAAAAAAGAGCAATGTAATTAACACTGAAATCATCACATGTTCATTAATAATTTAATTTAGCAACAGTGCCAGATTTTTATGGTAAGATGAAGACTAGCTGCATTACTACAAATTTTCCTTCTGCGAGCATCATATACAGTTATGCCCTTCTACAGCATAATATCCAGCAGAACTTAGGTGAAACAAAGAACAAGTGAAAATAGATTCTTTCAATCAGAGTTTTTTTGTCTTAAAAATAATCTTTTGAAACAGATACAGTTATATCAAAGCTTGGCCATTTTCAGAACATGGCAGAGACAAGAGTTCTTAAAGGTGCAAACACATTTTTTGAGACATTTCTTAAGCTGGTAGAAAGAATTTATCTAAAGATTCCACCAGGCACATGGATTTATGTTATCTGTAAGTCCTTGTTCAGCACCTTGGCACAGTAGATGTCTGTAGACCTCTCCAGCCTCACAGTTTGAAACAATGCCAAAGACTTAAAATGGCTCCTGAAACTTGGGGTGTAGGAATTCTTATATTCTTCAGCACACATTTGTTTTCGTCCTTCTTCCTCACTCCTACTCATTATGTTTCCCTTCAGATTTCCCACCTATCTTTAGGACCCCCTACTTATAAAACGTACTGTCAGATAAGTATGTGGTATTTGACTAACACCAAGGAAAAATGATACCTGCCTAGAAACTGATGCAGGCAGATTCCTATTCCTAGGAAAAGTACGTTACTGATGGTATTTTAGGACAGTTAAAACATATTCTCATCTCAGTAGTAAAAAGGTATAAAGTTTTTATTTTCTGTGGCTGTTTTTATGATAGAAGATTCCTTTAATTCTAATTTCATTCATAATCTGGTGCCTTCTAAGACTTCACTGGGGGACCTAAAGATACAAACTAGTGAAATTCCATCGTTATAGGAAGTCCCGGCAGTTTTGCTGAAAGGTTCCAGTAGGTTGGATAGTGATGTTGGAGGAAATGAACTGTACTGGAGAGAACTGTTTGAATTACTCTTCTGCCTCAGTGCTGCTTGTGAGAGTTTGGTAAGTTAATGTGTCCTTTACTGTGTTTCCTCTCTGAGCTATGAAGGTTTGGATGATTCTGGAAATAGGGAACAGCAGAAGATATCGAAACCTCTCCCCACCATCCTGGACTAAAGACTGGGTAACTTTTCCATAAGGATCTATGTTTCTGTTTTTTTTTTTTAAATGGACTAAGAAAGGAGCTGATTTTGAATAACCGAATTTGAGACACATTTAAAAAGCCAAGAATTTCAAAGTTGAAGTGAGTATGCAATCCTTCATTTATTCTTTTGTGCCATTTTTAGTAAAATGAGATAAGTTAGGGACGGAGTGACAGCCTTATCTCTGAATTTTCCTTGCTCTGTCTGGGTTTGCATCAACTTTAATGCTAACCAGATAATAATGGAAGGAAAATTCTTGATTTCTACTTCAGGAAATAATACTATACTCAAAAAATCAGAAACAAAGAATTATAAACATGGGCCTCAGAAGGGATTCAGGGCAAGGGCCAAAGTATTTCTCTATGAAGTTTAGAATTCTCTTCTCTTTTACAAGGAATTCAGCTTTCACTGTGGTATTATTACTTTTTTCTTTTTCAAATGATGGCTGTGGATATGTGTGACTGCATACAGCTTTTTCATCAGTTTTGGCCTTGGGAAACAGCCTCTCTGGGAGCAACTCCTGGAAACAAGACTCTTTTGTGGAAGCACCCCGAGGTGGCTTCTAGGCACTGTGGTAACAAAAATAACAATAACAATAATAGGAGCAGATGGAAAACTGCAGTGATGGGCTCTCTGATGACCACATACTTTTTGTTGGGGGTTTCATACTCAAGATAAGATTCTGGGGACATGAGGTCTTGTTCCAAGCCATATGCTGCCTGCCAAGATATTAGTTGTTTCTTGGTCATTTAACTGCCTGACACTCTGGCTGAATATTAGAAACTCTTTTCAAATTAAGCCCAAGCAAACTTCATCAGCATAATACTAGCAGTTTAACACAGAACAGAAGAGCTTCAATTTTTGTCCAGATTCTTGAGCTACTTTATTGCTGGGGACACAGCACAGTGCTTGGCTGAGCTGTCTATTCATAAAGTAAGCATTTAAATAAATAAACTGGGGGAAAGGGACAAGAATGGGATAGAGCAGGGGCAGGGGTCTGTTTCCCCATTCTCTTGGTACTGCTTCACCTCATACTTTTAGGAAGGAGAATCAATTCCTGAAAGATTTCCTTGTCTTCTACATTGCCAGCCATGGCCTCTGGATACCTTGTGTAATAAAGCTATGTTAACATGGTTTGGCTTCTTAGTCTGGATAGTACCTACAAGCACTGTACACTTAAGATAGCTGTATTAATCAAGATTCAATTGTAAGTTCATTAGAGCTCTGGCTTCTGTGCTTACTTTGAGAAAATATCAGTAGATACTTCTGGAAAAGTCTGGTCAAGAAGCATGACGCTTCAAATTGAAATTAAGTACTATATAAGTCTGCTTTGCTAACAATATGCTAAAAATTAAACACTGCAAAATGCATTTTATATCCCACTTGATTGTTACACTCTGTGTCAACATGGGCAAGTGCATTCAATAATTGTGTAACAAGATTTTGTAAGAGCTTTCTTTTGTGGAGTTTTAAAATCACATGCATGGAAATAAAAATTTCTTGTTATGAGCTCCTGGGCCAGCTGACAAGAGTTAAAGAATAAGCATTGCTAGCTACCTGAATCTCTGGTTAGTAATTTAACAATATAACTCCATTAGAGTTCTTATCATCCTCTCCACTAGAGTCTGTGGGATGATGTTCTTGTTTTTGGATCACAGCTAAAAATCCGGAATAAGGATTTATTTCAGTGAGGTCATCATTACATTCCCAGTTAGTATGTCCATGCTGATTTATTTAGGCAGTATTTTAATTACCCTGGAGATGATGGAAAGATTTTATATGCCCTGTCAAAAGAACAAACAGTGGCTATGATTTGGCTGTGTAACAAGTGTAGTTTTAGCCCAAAATCAGTTTTCTCCTTGGAAAGTACTTCATACCTGATTGCTTCTAGGGCTTCAGGAAAATTTCATGTGAGTGCCCAGAACAGGTCTAGAATTTTGACAGCCTTCAGCTAAGGGTTACATGAGTTAAAGTTAAATGCAAAGAATATCTTTTAATGAGAATAATTGGACACTGGAACAGTCCCAAGAAGGTTAAGAGTTTAGAGTCAACATTAACAAAAAATTAAACAAGATGCCAGCAAAAGTAATACTGCTTGAACTCCAGAAGAGTCTTTTCAAAGTGTCACGGTTTGGGCCAGACTGGCCACTGAAACGAATGACAGATGCTCTCCCCAACCTCTCCCTTCAGGGAGAGAAGGATAAGAGAGAAAGAGACTTATGACTCTACTACTTTAATGAAATATTAATAATGAAATAATAAAAAGAAAAGATAATAGTATCAAAAAAAGAAAATAATGAAATATATACAATATATACAAAACCAGTATCAAGCTCCCAGGATGATGATCATGTCACCAGCAGGCACTGGGAAAGTCCCAGACTGGAACTTTCAGCAACAGACTGGAACTGGATTCTGGATCTGGATTCAGGAATGCACAAATCAGGATGAAAGGCAGACGAACAGACAGAGTCCTTTTCAGATGCTGGCGACTGAAGAAAGAGGGCTGACCCTTTGATCCCTCAGCTGTTATACTCAGCATGATGCAGATGGGATGGAATACCCTGCTGGTCAATTTTGGGTCACCTGTCCTGTCCACTCCTCCTCACAGGTGTGACCTCTCTATGCTTTTCCACTTCTGACCCTCCAACGGGGCAAATAACAAAGTTAGCTAGCCTTGGGTGTTTTAGCAATAAGTATAAGCAAGAGCTTCTCTGCATACTATGCCTTGGTATGAATTATAAACATGAGGTCTTATCACTCTGGAAGCGGGCTACTATCTGAAAAATCATAGAATCATAGACTGGTTTAGGTTGGAAAGGACCTTGAAGATCATCTAGTTCCAACCCCCCTGCCATAGGCAGGGACACCTTCCACTGGACCAGGTTGCTCAAAGCCCCATCCAGCCTGGCCTTGAACACCTCCAGGGATGGAGCTTCCACAACTTACCTGGGCAACCTGTTTGATTAGATTGATATCTAATCTATATCTACCGTCTTCCAGTTTGAAGCCATTTCCCCTTGTTCTATCAAATACACTGTTAATTTCAGAGAGTTCAGTTGGTTAGAAAAAGCTTAACTGAAAAGTAAAATTACTGAAAAGAAAATTGTTTCTATTTTACCTCAAACCAGGACACAAAGCCTCAAGTTTTCAAGCTTTCAGTGCGCTTACTCACACTCTGCCTGTAACTGTTGCATTTTTCACCTCTATGTTTGGATTTCATATTGATGTAACCAACTCTAGTTATGCGCCATTCAGCATGGGATAATAGATCTGCACTCATAACTAGCAGAGCAAAAGAAACTTCTTGCTCCTATGTATTTCCCTTGAAATTAGCAAACTCCCACAGAACTACTAGAGGAAAATGAGAAATGAGCAAGCAAGGATTGTGTTCTGCACTGCTGAAAGAGACAACTGAATGTAGATGGAGCAGCTTATTGTCCCTCAGATTTTAGCAGGAGACTAACTTGCCAACCCAGCTGAGAGCTTTATTTGGAACTGCCAGGCAGGAACACTGCTTATTTTAAGCAGTCATGGAGAGTTTCTTGGCTGACTGTCAAGCATCTATGGCAACTGGCTAAGGCTGCACCTGCACCTGTGCAAGGAATATCATTCATTATTCTGAAAGACTTGCAATGAATTTCTTTTGGCTGAGGGCAAGAATAAGCTGCTATGTAGTGTGCGTGTGAATTTTTGCAGGGGACCTCTTCTGGTATTGCAGCCCTTTCTGGAAACCAGAGAACAAGCTGGTTCCTCAAGTAGCCTTGTACTCTTTAAAATCACATTACGGCAGAGCCCAATGTACCAACTAAGATCAATTTTTGTTGACACAGGTAAGAAATGGTGGAAATATGTATAGATGGAGTAAGAAGGTCTTGTGTGGAATTGGAAAAGTAGTGGTACTAACTGCAGATGCGTAACAGAGAGCTGTGTTGATTTTGTTTAACCTCTGATAAAACTTGTGCAGGAATAGTTACCATGGCAACAAGGTCCAAATCAGGCTAGCATGAACTAAAGGCTGAGATAACACAATCCCATTTTTAGCACTCCAAAAGGGAGAAAATCGCTGATGATCACACTAAAGATTGAAACAATACAATTTCAAGCTGCTTAATATGCTAGTAGGTCAACAGCTGAAAGTAAAGAATGCCAGCAAGAAGACTATTTCATGAGCACCTCCCCCCCATAATTACAAATCACTAAGAATTTAGTGTGACATAAAATATCAAAACACAAAAGTGAGAATGCTGGGTGTCTCTATCCTGTTTAAAGTGTAGTTCTGAAATCAAAATATGGTTGTTAGAAGTCATCATGCAACACATATTTTTTATCTGTAAGAATACCATCACCAGAAATGCATTTGCCAGGTGTGTGTTTAGGAACTCTGTCTCTTCTGCACCCTTAGTAAGTTTGCAGACGACACCAAGCTGGGTGGAAGTGTTGATCTGCCTGAGGGCAGGGGGCCACGCAGAGGGATTTAAGACAGACTAGATCGATGGGCCAAGGCAAAATGTATGAGTTTCAATAAGGCCAAATGCCGGGTCTTACACTTTGGCCACAACAGCCCTCGCCAATACTACAGACTTGGGCAGGAGTGGCTGGAAAGCTGCTCAGCAGAGAGGCACCTAGGGGTATTGATTGATAGCTGGCTGAATATGAGCCAGTAGTCTTGGCCCAGGTGGCCAAGAAGGCCAACGGCATTCTGGCCTGTATCAGGAGTAGTGTGGCCAGTAAGACCAGGGAGGTGATTTTACACCTGTACTCGGCACTGGTGAGGCCACATCTTGAGTACTGTGTTCAGTTTTGGGCCCCTCACCGCAAGAAGGACATTGAGGCGCTGGAGCATGTGCAAAGAAGGGCAACGAAACTGGTGAGGGGTCTGGAGCACATGTTTTATGAGGGAGCTGAGGGAACTGGGGTTGTTTAGCCTGGAGGAGGCTCAGGGGAGACCTTATCGCTGTCTGCAACTATCTGAAAGGAGGTTGCAGAGAGGTGGGAGTCGACCTGTTCTGTCAAGTAACAGGTGATAGAACAGGAGGAAATGGCTTCAAGTTGCACCAAGGGAAGTTTGGATTGGATATTAGGAAGAATTTCCTTACTGAAAGGGTCATCAGGCTTTGGAACATGCTACCCATGACAGTGGTTGAGTCCCCATCCCTGGAGGTATTTAAGGGTGGTGTAGATACAGTGCTTAGGGACATGGTTTAGTGATGGGCTTGTCAGTGTTAGGTTAATGATTGGACCAGATGATCTTACAGGTCTTTTGCAATCTAGGAGATTCTGTGATTCTGTGATTCTGTGATTCTACTCTAGTCCTTCTGAGGCTCTCTGCAGGATCATCCCCAAATATTTATTATTGTAGACTAACTGTGCTGTATCAAAATAGGATGCTACTCCCTCCTATATATAAAGTGATGAAATCAATAGAATAAGACTTTACAAGCCAGTAGTAACCTCTAGTACTTTACAACCTCATACAGGATGTAGGTTGGGCTACAGAAAAGTGACATTGAAGGTCTATGACTATGAGGTGTCTGCTGCAGCTACGGCAACATATAGAGAATCTGAACAGGGATCAGAGATGGGTAGTAAGCCTGGCCAAAGGTATACTCAGTTCTTGGCAAACAAATCTTACTATTGCACCTTCTTGTCAGATGGACTTCCAATGTACCACACTTCTGCCTAACTCAGACATTACCAGATACTATACAGTCATTGCCTGCACTAAGGAGCTTGTTGCCAGTCTTGTCTCTTCTTCCCCAATGGTGCAAGTTTTTGGTTTTTTTTCAAAGACAAAACTGTGGGAAATGATATTCTTTCAAAAGTAATGCAAATAAAGGTCTCCAAGAGGATCTTCAGTGTAATCTACTGGGCAAGAACCATAAAAGCCTAGGGGTCTTGGTACCACATTGACACCTGAGGAGCCTATTTTAATTCTGCAGCAGGCACAACATGAAAGATCACTTCCATCTTGTCTAGGTGGCAGCATATGTTTTCTCGTAAGAAATGTGAAGGTTATTCAGGCAAAGCGCCTCTGTCAACAGATTCTTTGTGAAGAGCAGATTGAATATTTCATGGGGACATTTTCCTGACAGATTTGTTGTCAGTCTTGGCTTCCTGCCCTAAAGACGCTTCTTTGATCGAATGGCAATGTCATTGTTCTGAGTAGCCACAGTCTGGATTAAAGTCTTCCTTCCTCGAGCATTATACCTGCTATATATGTTTAAAGTGTTCCCATTTATTATCAGCTACTCTGCAACTCTAAAATTGGTATTATGCTGCATTTAGGCTTGGGGTTTAACTGTGGAGTGTGAAAGACAGGCATATCAGAAACAGTAATTTGTCAGACAAACCATTGGACCATAAAAGTGTAATGTTATTCAAGGAATTGTGCTTTCCCTACATAAAAATGAAATTCCTGAGAGTATCAGATTACCTGTCTTCATGACTGTTGCTGTCTGACCACAGCTACTGTATACAATTCCTGATATTTAGCAGTACTGAATACTGGTGACATAGTTTAATATTTCACTGAATTTTCCTACATTAGGATTACTCTCAAAAGCCTCTAAGGTGAACGTAAGCACAGAAAATGTTACCTGAACTCTTGCCAGGACAACTATTTACACATTACTATATGAATCAAAATCTGACTATGGTGAATCTGCTGTGTCCTGGAAACAAAATATTTTAAATCCAGGGAGAAACACTACCTAACATCATGTTCAATGAAGCACTTTGCTGAGGAAATAAAATCAATGCTGCTAATAAATAATCCAATAGACTAGCTTCTCTAAACAGTTTAAAACATGGTATCTCAGAAAATGGATACTGTTCAAGAGATAATATACATATATGTATGTATATCTCAAAGGCAATAAGGTAGCTTAGTGTTTAAACAGCTCTGCACTGATAGGGGTGAAGTCATGGAAGGGTGCAACTGATATCTTCTAGTCAGATATAACCATATAGGGCACCATGCACAGCTGCTCAGCTGGATTCTCAAGAGCTGTTATAGTTACAGCCAACATGGGACCCTAATGTACCCTGCATTACCAAGTGAAATACCAATGAATAATGAAGCAGTGCTGTCTATTGTAAGAAATGAAGTTAATTACCTTTCTCTATTTCACTTTGAAAGGACAATTTCCGTCTTCGTAGTTTGCAGTTATCTCCATCCGTATCATTAGTAGTTTGTGATCTTATTACGAGGTCAGACTTGATTAATGAAATATGAAACATAATGACAGATTAGTCCCATCTAAAGAGAGCAGGTTTTCAATAGGTGATTGACTGTTAATCATGTTCAAGCTCTAAGAAAGGCAGTATTATACAAATCAGTCTGCATCAACCTCTCCATCCCCAGCTAATGGTATTGCTCAATGCTAACATTAAAAAGTTCATGCAGATTGAGCAAAACCAACAATATCACCACCTGATGGTGAAACAAAAGTATCCTGATAATAAGCTTACATGGAAAGACATGTGTTCATGTGTTAACAGCTTCCTGAACTTGCACAGGTGTGGTTTAAGTAATCTTAATTAATGAAAAAAAATTAAATAACCTTTAACAGAGAATGTATACTATTGCGAAAAGTAATGTGGTAACTGATTGTAATTAGATTTGTATTTAACCACATGGTAATGATTATAAAGGTTACATTTTACAGCAGTAAATATAAGGCTGACAAACAGCAGACACTTTACCCCTCATTATTTTATCTTTCTACACCCTCCCTTCCTCTCTGTAGGATTCAATTCAGTCTCATTTCCATAGCAGAACACAATGTTTTCTTTTTCTATCCATCTTATAGATGGATGTGCTTTTTTGCCATAATAAATACAAGATGCATTTAACTCTTCTTTCTACTTATGTAAAATGGAGAAATTTACAAATAAGCAAATATAACACCAATTATTCTCTTTGTGTACATACCCATGGCATTGGCTTCAGCCTACTTCCCTTCCCTGTGCTAGTGAGGTTTCCCATACCACTCAAGTAAGCAGATTTGCATGTGGGAGAAGGGCAGAGGGAAAGAAGTGGGAAGTGTTTACATCTTTCTCTATTCCCTTCATTGTAAACCTGGTGGGTAAGGTGCTTCAGTGGTGGCCCACTGGTAGAATAACTGCAGGAAGAAAAAGGCACTTTTACATAAATAGGACAGGAGCAAAAGTTGAGGCAGAAGCACCTATTATTCAGATAACAGATCTGGATCTGAGTGATGTTTTGAAGATCAGCATGTGCTCATCACTTCTTTTGGGGGATGATTTTCTGGATTGCAATAGACAGTGGAAAGCACGTGGAACTGCTAGAGAAAACTGTGATTTTGCAAGCTCAGAGGCATGGGTGAGCCTGTCCTCCCTTCCCTGTCTCTGTGAAGTCTAGCGATTTTTTCTTAGTGGCTGGTACAGCAGTAAGAAGTAACAACTGGAAAATTTCTAAGGAATATGAACAGTGAGAACTTTCTTTGTGTATTGTACACCACAACACAGAAGCTGGAATTTTTTTTCAATTTTCTCAGATATAAGGAAAAAATAACGATAAAACATTGATCGCAATCTAATTGCAGGAAATAATTGCTCAGACTAAAATCGTTAATGTGAATTTATCCTCAAGGAATTTTTCAAATATGTGGACTTTCAGTTTTAACTTAAATTTATCACTAGACTATAAGTTCATCATCTTGTATTTCACAAGTAATTAATAATGATGACCTTTTCAATAAACACAAAAGGATGACTTTTAAAATAAAGATTAGAATTGGTCTTTTATTTTCAGAACAACCTTTTATTAAAAAAAAGGCTCAGCATAAAAAGAAGTGACATTTTCTTGTCAGAAGTTATATTTGTTTTAATTTTTCAAACTAAAAATCCACATGTGATTAGCAAAAATATCCCTGCCGTTTACAGCCCAAAACTTAGTGTTGTCTCCTTGTTTCTCAGAAGACCTTTGAGGCCAAATTATGCTGGTTCCTTCTCACTGAACCCCTGTTTTTCCTTAAAATTATAGTCTTAAATCACAAAACAGTAGTATCTCAGAAACAATGAAATTTAAACTACTCATTATGTGGGCAGCGTGGTCCATGTTTGGTGGCCAGTGCTGGTGTACCCTGCAACTTTCTAGGGAAAACTTTAGCCCCAGTAGCATGAGCTGGGCAATAGCCCTTCACCTCTCCCCTGCTGGCCGAACTTCCCCTTTTTTTCCCAATTCAGATTGACCCCAGCAGTCTGAAATAAGGAAATGCTAGTAATTGTTCTGCTTTCCTGAAGATGCAATCTGTGTAAAAAGGGACACTTAGGACAGTCACTGTGAGAAAAGAGACCAAGAAATCCCTGCAAATCTGAAGACTGAGTGAAATTTGAGAAGCCCCTTGTATGCTTTTAGTCTCCTAGGAGGTAGGGTGCACTCCAAGATAAGAGAATTAATGATTCATGCTTGAAAGGCAATTAAATATTTTCTATTTTTAGACACAGAATGAATCTAGATAATCTGATTTATCTGTATTTTATGGCTGTACAATTATATTTAGTGTCAAAAGTTCCCCTTTTGGTGACCCAGGTTATAGTCATCTGAAAAAAACCATATTTTCCATGGCTTTAACAAAACATCCAAAATCCCCCTGGCTGAAACTTTAATGCTATTTAAATATAGAATCAAATCCTATTAGATTAGCATCATCTGAATCATTCATTGACTTCTGCTGAGTTTAACTGACTTCAGTAGGAGCAATCAGGTGAGTATATTTTTTTAAAATAGGATTTGGCCTCAGGCTTTTAGCTTTTAATTTTGCTAACCTTGGTTTTTCAATTTCTATTTTCAAGTTTTGTTACTGTGGAGAAAGTTCAGCCCAATATTAAGAAAAAAAATCACTTATTGTATGTACCTTTGCAGTTTCATCTCTCAGATTAAAAGTCAGTTCTAGATTGGTGAGGAAGAGATCAGAAAATTCAGGATACATATCCAAAACCTCTAGTAGATCTTCTCGCTGGATCTTATGTAAGTCACAGTAAGTTAAAGCTCTCACATCTGCATTTGACTTTCCTGGTTTTGCGTAAAGATGTACCATCTCTCCAAAAATATCATTTTTCCCTGCAGAACGAAAATTAGATGGAGATTATTATTTTAAACATGAATAAACCATTAAATTGAATGATGTATTTCTTTATGATAATAGTGTAGAACTCTTGATTTTATATGAAGTGATACAATCAGATTACCATTGCACATATAGTGTTGTAAATCAAAAGTACTATTATTATATATTAAAAGTAAAATTATTTAAATCAATGAAATTACATAGGCATATACCTGGACTAAATAAAAAGAAAATCTAGTTTCATCTAGTTTTCCTTCAGTTCCATCAAAACAGCATGACTAGAGCAGGTTTCTTTCTCCTTTCTTGTTAAAACATTATTTGCTGATTTCAATCATTGTTATGATGACAAAGATGTAATTTCTGTTGTTCGGTAGAGTCCAGGACCTGTCTGGCCTGGAATCTCATTTTATTAAGAATTACATGAAGAAACAGACCATCCTTGAAATATATTTTAGTAGAAAATGATTTTTTATATTTTTCAGAGGGAATACAATACTTCCAGGATGCAGAAGTTGTTTTGAAGAAGCTCTTTAAACATAGCTGCCTCTGTTTTGATTCTATTCCAATTCTTTCAATCAATATTGACACATTCATGGTACCTGTTTGCTAAAATTGTCATCTGTATTTAATTGCTCATTTTTCCCAATTCTGCACCTAACCTTCATCAATGCAGAGCAGCCACAGCTATAGACCTGTGAAAAAGTGCTCTAAACTAAGGGTTGCAGGACTTACCTATAAACTGGAGACTGGGGGGGAACTAGGAAAACATTTGTGGAAAAGAATAGTGGTCATAGCATCTGAGAAAGAGTAGACTGGTAAAAAAGAATACAGGGGTGATTTTGCCTCTCTGTTAAACATTT
This sequence comes from Anarhynchus alexandrinus, assembly GCA_008711295.1. Taxonomy (NCBI): domain Eukaryota; kingdom Metazoa; phylum Chordata; class Aves; order Charadriiformes; family Charadriidae; genus Anarhynchus; species Anarhynchus alexandrinus. The sequence goes on from VUYV01000080.1 coordinate 3,270,277, forward strand.
GTGGCTTTTATTTTAGGTTACTACAAGTAGTTCTGGTTTCTTCCTTTTCTAAAAAGGAAGCTGAAAACTGTGTGAGCAGCTTTCAGCTGGGTGAGCTAAAAGATGCAAAAAATAATTTAAGGGCTGATTTACAGTGAGGATCCTAAAGAACACAGTCTTAGCTTATCAACAGGAAAATTAAGAAGCAATCTGATTATATTACATACATAGAATCACAGAATAGTTTAGGTTGGAAAGGACCTTAAAGATCATCTAGTTCCAACCCCCCTGGCAGGGACACCTCCCACTAGACCAGGATGCTCAAAGCCCCATCCAACCTGGCCTTGAACACTTCCAGGGATGGGGCCTCCACAACTTCCCTGGGCAATCTGTTCCAGTGCCTCACCACCTTCATAGTGAAAAATTTCTTCCTAATATCTAACCGAAATCTACCCTCTTCCAGTTTGAAGCCATTACCCCTCATTTTATCACTACATGTCCTTGTAAAAAGTCCCTCTCCAGCTTTCTTGTGGGCCCCCTTTAAGTACTGGAAGGCTGCGATAAGGTCTCCCCAGAATCTTCTCTTCCCCAGGCTGAACAACGCCAACTCTCTCAGCCTGTCCCCATAGCAGAGGTGCTCCAGCCTTCTGGTCATCTTCATGGCCCTCCTCTGGACATGCTCCAATGGCCTTCCTGTGCTGAGGACTCCAAAGCTGGACGGGGTACTCCAGGTGGGGTCTCACAAGAGCAGAGTAGATGGGGAGAATGACTTCCCTTGACCTGCTGGCCACGCTCCTTTTGATGCAGCCCAGGATGCGGTTGGCCTTCTGGGCTGCAAGTGCACATTGCCGGCTCATGTTGAGCTTCTCATCAACCAACACCCCCAAGTCCTTCTCCTCAGGGCTGTTCTCAATCCATTTGAAAAATTACTCTGTACTAAATGCCTCTAGAATATAATAAGGAATGCATAGCAAGAACGAATGGAAAGAAATTGAAGCAAGATAATTTTATACTGGAAATAAAGCACACATTCTTAACAATAAAAATGATTAACTATGGAAATAAATTGCCCAGAAGAGTGATTACTTTTTCATCTCATTGTGTCTTCAGATCAAAAGCCATTGTTTTTCTTTCATGGAACACAGTTCATTAGACACAACAGATAGTTAAAGGTGTGAAATGTAACAGGGGTCAGTGATATAACAGAGGTTAGCCAATATAATCTAATAGTCCTTCTGGCCTTGATGTTTATGGATGCAGAATATTCAAGGCATATAGCACCTTCTCTGCAATATGACTATTGACAGAATTGCATTATTTTTATGTCTTGTCTGCAAAACTGAAAGAAGTGGTAGATTCTACAAGATCCACAGCCATTGAATTTTTGAAGGATTTGGCACAGAATTACTGTTGTCAGGTCAGTACTGATCAGACCTTACTCAGCAGCATCAAAGAGTGCTGACAAGTTGAGGGAATCTGGGGGACAAACCCAACATTTCTCAGAACTCTGATTTCTGTGATGAAGTTGCAATACTTGTTAAGGGTGGACACTTCATACATGCTACCTCTGTTGGACTGAAGTCTTTTCAACTCCAGAGGACAAAGCATTGAGTGTTTTTTATGTCCATCTCTGTGTGTAGGTTTTTCAGAGGGAGGAATTAACTAAAAATATTTGGCTAAGTATTGATAATCTTTGTTAGGTTTCTGTGTGATTTCATTGCACAGATATTTTCATTTGTATCATCCATTTTTTTTAGCAGATTCTTCAAGATATCACAGACTCATTGATTGGAGCCAGCTATCAGGTAGGCTCTAGCCTCATCGATTGTGCAACAGATGTGGGCCACAGAGCAGTTCCTTCCTGCTGCAGTTGTGCACAACTGTCTCTGTTTCTGTCTGGACCACTGTTCTCTGGGAGAGTGGGACTCCAAACTGTGCTCCAGGTGTGAGGAGCTGTAGGCTGGAAGAGATATAGTGGCATCACCCTGCAAATACCTGGGTTTCTGCTGCAGTGTGAGAGCACAGGGACCTGATGTGAATAACATGCAAAACTCGACCACTTTGGTCCAGGAAGAAATTAATGAGTTCATAAACTTGTCAGTTTTTCTTGATTGTGGATGCTCTTGCACCCCTCCAGAGAAACCTGCATGCTCAATTACCTCTCTGAAATGCCTGTACGCCAACACATGCAGCATGGGCAATAAACAGGAAGAACTAGAGATCTGTGTGTGGTCATAGGACCATGATCTCATTGCAATTACAGAGACATGGTGGGATAGCTCACATGACTGAAATGTTGTCATGGATGGCTATGTACATTTTAGGAAAGACAAGGGCAGTGGGGCGAGGTGGTGGACTTGTTCTCTACATAAGAGAGCGGCTGGAATGTATTGAGCTTTGCTTAGGGGTGGATGAAGAACGTGTTGAGAGCTTATGGGTAAGAATTAAGCGGCAGGCTAATATGGGTGACACTGTTGTGGGTGTTTACTACGGACCACCAGATCAGGAAGAGGAAGTCAAGGAGACCTACAGACAGCTGAAAGTAGCCTCATGACCAGAGGCCCTTATTCTTGTGGGGGACTTCAACCACCCTGATATTTGCTGAAAAGGCAACACAGCCAGTCACACACAGTCCAGGAGGTTTCTGCACAGCATTGATGATAATTTTTTGACACAGGTGGTGGAGGAACCAACAAGGAGATGTGTGCTGCTGGATGAACAAAGAAGGACTAGTTAGGGATGTGAAGGCTGGAGGCAGCCTTGGCTGCAGTGAGCATGAGATGGTGGAGTTCAGGATCCTGTGTGGAAGAAGCAGGGCAAAAAGTAGAATTACAGCCCTGGACTTCAGGAGAGCTGACTTTGGCCTCTTCAAAGACCTGCTTGAAGGAATCCCATGGGTTAAGGCTCTAGAAGGTAGAGGGGTGCAAGAGAGATGGTTCATATTCAAGTACCACTTCCTCCAAGCTCAACATCAGTGCATCTCTATGAGTAAGAAATCAGGCCAAGGAGGCAGGAGACCTGCATGGCTGAGCAAGGAGCTTCTGGGAAGACTCAAATGGAAGAAGGAAGTTTATAGAATGTGGAAAAAGGGACTGGCCACTTGGGAGGGATATAGGAACCTTGTCAGAGTACGCAGGGATGCAACGAGGAAGGCTAAGGCCCACTTGGAATTAAACCTGGCAAGGGATGTCAAGGACAATGAGAAGGGCTTCTTCAAGTACATCAGTAGCAAAACGAAGACTAGGGAAAATGTGGGCCCGCTGCTGAATGCGGTAGGTGCCATGCTGACGGAGGATGCAGAGAAGGNGCCAATGTCATGCCAGTCTTCAAAAAGGGCAAGAAGGAGGATCCAGGAAACTACAGGCCGGTCAGCCTCACCTCCATCCCTGGAAAGGTGATGAAACAGCTCACTCTGGATGTCATCACTAAGCATGTGGAGGAAAAGAAGGTTATTGGGAGTGGTCAACATGGATTCACCAAGGGGAAATCATGCTTGACCAATCTGATAGCCTTCTATGATGGCATGACCGGCTGGGTAGATGAGGGGAGATCGGTGGATGTTGTCTACCCTGCTTCAGCAAGGTTTTTGACACTGTCTCCCATAGCATCCTCATAGGTAAGCTTAGAAGTGTGGGTTAGATGAGTGGTTAGTGAGGTGGATTGAGAACTGCCTGAACGGCAGAGCTCAGAGGGTTGCAATCCGCAGTGTAGAGTCTAGTTGGAGGGCTGTAACTAGCAGTGTTCCCTAGGGGTCAGTACTGGGTCCAGTCTTGTTCAACATATTCATCAATGACCTGGATGAGGGGACAGAGTGTAGCCTCAGCAAGTTTGCTGATGACACAAAACTGGGAGGAGTGGCTGACACACCAGAAGGCTGTACTGCCATACAGCGAGACCTGGACAGGCTGGAGAGTTGGGCAGAGAGGAACATAATGAAGTTCAACAAGGGCAAGCGTAGGGTCCTGCACCAAAGGAGGAATAACCCCATGCACTGCTACAGGTTAGGCGTTGACCTGCTGGAAAGCAGCTCTGCAGATAGAGACCTGGTAGTCCTGGTGGATAACAAGTTGACCATGAGCCAGCAATGTGCCTTTGTGGCCAAGAAGGCCAATGGTATCCTGGGGTGTATTAAAAAGGGTGCGGCCAGCAGGTTGAGGGAGGTTATCCTCCCCCTCTAGTCTGCCCTGGTGAGGCCACATCTGGAGTACTTTGTCCAGTTCTGGGCTCCCCCCTTCAAGAAGGACAGGGAACTGCTGAAGAGAGTCCAGTAGAGGGCTACGAAGATGATCATGGGACTGGGGCATCCCTCCTATGAGGAAAGACTGAGAGACCTGGATCTGTTTAGCCTGGAGAAGAGAAGACTGAGAATGAATCTCATCAATGCTTATAACTATCTAAAGGATGTGTGTCAAGAGGATGGGGCCAGACTCTTTTCAGTGGTGCCCAGTGACAGGACAAGGGGCAACAGGCACAACCTGGAGGACAAGAAATTCCATCTGAACATGAGGAAAAACTTACTTGCTTTGAGTGTGACAGAGCACTGGACCAGGCTGCCCAGAGAGGCTGTGGAGTCTCTTTCTCTGGAGATATTCAAAACCCGCCTGGATGTGTTCCTGTCCAACCTGCTGTAGATGAGCCTGCTTTGTCAGGGGAGTTGGGCTATATGATCTCCAAAGGTCTCTTCCAACCCTCACCATTCTGTGATTCTGTTAGTGCTATAGAAATTTACAAGTTTTTGATGTAAGAGATGAAATCCTTGATGAACCATGCTGTTCATAATCAGGGGAAGACACTCACATGGGTAAATAAAAACCTCACAGTGCTATACTTGCATGCTCCCTACTTTGCTTGTGTCTAAAGCTGGCCTGGCTGATGAGGTGCAACAGCATGAGATGACAAATTATCTTGATATCACTATCTAAACCTAGGGAAGGATTGCTGTAGCACACCTTTGTACTTCTGCTCACATATCCACCCTGAAAAGTACTAGCAGAATAATCAGTCAGAAGTGGATTAATAGCAACATATTGCTAGCAGTCCACACTTTGCTTCAGTTACTTATCTGGCTCTAAGTTTCTACAGTGGATTATAAAGGGAAAGATGAACACGTGAATGATGTTGCAGCTGGTGTAGGTGTCCATACAGCAAAATCCTTACTCATCTATGCAATTATTCTTTGAGTTCCTATTACCTGATATTACATTGGAGAAACAAATCAGTAGTCTTGTTTAGATAGGGTTTCGGCTATTTTATTTTTAAAATTGCTGTAACTAAGGAAGTCTTACTGGTTCTACGTAAAAGCCATCACCAGCTGCTGGTGAGCTTCCAGGTCGACTGAACATTGCTCTGAGCCATCTTCATTGGGAAAGAAAACAAATAACTCCCCATGCTATACAGACAAGAACGTGTTAATAAGAAATATAGAGGAAACACTGGTGTCATTACAGTTAAGTATCAATCTAGATCAGATGAATCTGTTATTCTCTTCCTTTTCTATATGCTCAGTGTGCAGAAGCAGACATTTCTGAAAACTGCTGGAAGACATTTTGAATGCCTGAAGTAGATACGCGTTTTTCTCCAGTTAGCATATAGGGGGTTTACATGTCTCAGTATTCTTATACCCCGTTTAAGAAAAGAGTATCCTTGACTTTGGTTCTTGCAGCATAATCAGAACTGGAGTAATTTGATATCTGCTTGCATCAGGTGGCAGCTTACAGCTTACCTGGGTATAAATCTGACTCATTCTTGCTCTTATATTTTAGATATCCAAGGAAGTGGGCTTTCTGGTGCACATGAATTGCAGTAACGTAGACTTTGCTCCTTAAAAAAATTATTTCTCCACTTGATTTTTTTTAACATGCCTTGTAGTAATCTACTTACCAAGAATGGCTACAACAATGTCACTCTTAAGGATTTCAATGGACCCTCTTGACACAAAGTAAAGAGCAGTGAGAACATCTCCACAGTGCACTAAAGTGTCTCCAGGAGGTGCATGCGTTGTCTTAAATTTCATAGCCAAAGCTCGAAGACAGCCTTTACTGGCACCCCGGAAAGCTTTGCAATTCTGAAGCAAATTTTGGTTGAGGTGAAGACAAATGTCAGCTTGTAAGCATTCTGGAAACCCCTTCAGGACCTGGAAAGACAAGCATAAGGATTTCATGTGAATGCTATGAAAGTGGCTTTATATAATTTTTATGTTTTCTTCCTGGACAGAAAGAAAGAAGTGACATACAAATAGAGGTGGCGCTAACAGCTGTGAGAGTATTACAATGCAACAAGTGCATAGTTTAATCTATACTTCAAAGCTTATAAAATGTGAATACTAATGCACATACTAACGTGTGTAGTGGTTACAAAATTCTTTCATTGGAAGAAATAGTGTCGAGGTATATGATTGAATATACTGCAGTAAAATAACAAATAAGACAGCTAAAGGGAGAGTCTTGACTGAATTTCAACTATTTGGACTAATATGTCTATTTCCTTTTCATCAATTATAAAAGGACTACATTTAACATGAGAGATTTTTGCTGAAACAACCATCATGTTTGTAAAATGAGAGCTATCTGAACAAGATCAGGTATTTTTCAGAGAGAGGGCATTTTAATGGGATTTTCATGTTAAATATATTCTGCTTGTAAGTGTACAACTTAGCTTTTTATCAGAAAAAGCACCACGTGCCACTGAAACAATGATGTTATGCAGATTTACACAGGCAGATGATTAGTTCAGCAAACCACAGGGCTAGTTGCTATGGTCCTTGCTCATCTCTTACTCAGAACAATGGGAGTTTGCCTGAAGTAGAACCATGGGATTCCTCTTGGGTACCATGGTAACATGTTAATTTTGTTTAGGACTAAAAAAGTGAGCTACTTACAACGTCGTAAATATGTGTGAGCTTTTCTAAATTGTCTAGGATCATGTTACCTCTGATTCTTTTAGAATCAATAAACATTTCTGCTACTGACTTCTGTGGGAGTACTGTCCACCTTGTGACTCTGCCCACTGTGTTAAGGAATGGGCCTGACACATTATTATGCACCACCCTTTCTTTCTGTTAAATCCTGTTATCTGCTGTCAATGATGTTAATGGGTCATATGCTTTCCTTGGGACCAGCTCTATCTGTTGCATATTTCTAAGGACAGAACATGAACTGATGCTACTGGTCCTATGAATATGTGAACAGGATGTGTCTTTTTGTTGTTAGAGCAGTCTATTAATTCATTCCCATTTATCCTCTGCACTTTTTTTTTCTCCTGCACACACACAAAAAATCAAAACAAAATGCATTCACTTGTTGCTATATTAATTCTTACTTCAGCACAATAAAGGTCTGTGCACTCATTCTTATTGCATAAAGATATTCGTAACTCACATCCCTTGCTAACGGCAAAGATGAACACATTTCTGATATGAGGCTTCTGTCCACACAAGCCAAGCTATGATTTACAAATGAAATATTAGTACCTTTAACTGAGTTGAAATGTTTCTATGATTGCTAATGGAAATCAATGCTGTGAAATAACAAACAGAATGTTTTAAAACACATATATACAAAAGTTTTATGAGCTATAGGGCATTACCACATGAAATTTATACATCCTCAGAAAAAGCCAGCATTCAACAACAATAAGCAAAAGAAAACATGATAAATGAAAAGCTTCTGTGGTGCCACTCTGTTTTCAGTATCTTTCACACCACTAGAAATAGCTTAGTATGCAAATACTCTTTTTATTTTAATGTAATTATACTGAAATAAAAATACTGTGGGTTGTAGAAACTTATTTACTGAATGATACTGAGAAACTGGTAACCAAATACATCTTGTCAATGATATAGTCGGAGAAAAATTGCAGGTGTTTATTTTGAAATTCTTCTCTAGTCATGTGAGTAAAAAAGACCTATTTTGAATTAATTCTTTTGCTGTACATCTATCTGAATATAATTTAGAAAAGCTCAATTGTTTATAGGATGCAAAATAGGAAATATATTTTCAGTTCAGAGGTACTTAGAGGAAAAGCTATTTGTATTGTTAGGAAGTGAGGAGCACAGCCTTAGGATAAATTGTATTCATTTTTCACATCAGCTTCTGTTTATCTCATTTATCAAGGGATTGTACTTTACCATTAAGCAAAAACCATGCAGACCATGTGTGTTGGTTTATATTTCTGAAGATACTTTGGGTATTTCTTTAAAGAAACAATTATTTTGATAATTAATTTATACGTAACATGAAACTGTTCTAAAATCATTGCGTATTAGTTAATAGTTATTTATATTCCAATAACATCTGAAAGATACTAGCCTCTTTTCAAACATCCGTGATTAAAAGGTCCCTGCCCCATGGAGCTTACACTCTAAAATATTTGTTATACATCAGAGAGGAAGAACATTTACTCTTTAATACCACAACTGTCAAATGTCTAGAAGGAAGACAGATGCCCAAATAACATTGATTTCCAATGGAGTTTTGGAGATAACTCCACTAACACAAGTTTAGAAATGCAAGAAAGAAGCTGATTTGAAGATAAATTTGTTAAAACATTATATACTACATTACTAAAATGAGCTTACCATATCGCACACATTTTATGTAGTGAGGTATTTAATCCAAGTCCAGTAGCAGACACTGTACAGAATTTGATGTTTCCAACTAAGTTTTATGTTGAGCAATACAGACATCTTGCCAACCCAAGCCTCCATGTACATTCCTAATATTCAGATTTGCATTACTTTGAGAAAATATTTCTTATTAATCAGTTTTTAGCTTGTGTTAATACAGAAGTATCTGATTCTCACAGATATCTTTGGTTGTCTTTGTAGAGCAGGAAAAGTTGTATTGAAACTTATGTTTTTGTAATGTGGCAATCAACAGCAATACATTATGTGTACACATACTGACAACTCTAAATGTTAGAAAATCATCCATACAGTCTTCAAAATTGTGAGATTAGCTTAGAAATAACAAAACTCTAAATATTGCATTTCACTTCTTTTCATTTGTTGTGAACTTTTGGAGTCTTTAAACACATTTAAGTCACACTCCAATGTGACAAGAAAAATTTAAAATACACTTTTCTAAACAACTAAAAGCCAACGTAATCTTGAAATTATATGAATGCAGGACTAGGTAATGAAAAAATAAAACCATTTTCAAAATAAAATTTTGAAAATGATAAAGCTAGAATTGATCTTTAAATAGCATTATTCTCAATGAGAAATCCAAAATTAAGAAATCATTTGAATACAGGTTTGGGTTTCAATTGCTCCATTCTTTCCTGACACATTTCTATTGTTACACTCAATATGTCCTCAATGGTGATTCGACCGGGCCCTGGTGAGAAAAATCTTGGCTTCTCATGGTAAGAATCATGTTTAGAATCAGAACTCATGCATAATTCAAGAGATACAGATCTTCTAGAAAACACATTTAATAAGATATAAAATCAGCCTCAACCAACCCCCCTCAAA